>NW_019091515.1:157925-300079 GCF_001949145.1 Acanthaster planci | reverse complement strand
ATTGGGCCCTGAACGGTTTTCAATGGGGCTTGAATTAGTGGACTGGACCCTGAAGTAAATGTTGTTGTCGTTCGGTTTTAATGGCGCTGTCAGCAACAGGGGCTATTTGCGCCAATACCTGTACGTTTATTCATACACCTTATTAACCAGCATCACATTACGGAGTTAGGAAGAAGGTCCAGTTTTAGAGGCTGGAGGAAACCGGAGTGCCCGGAGAAAACCTGCGAGAGCGAGTATGGACTGGAAACCAAATGCACTTGAAGCCAGGGCCACGGCGGAACTCGAACCCGGGCCTTATTGGTGCAAAGCGAGGAAAGAACTGCGACGCTAACCCCTGAAGTAAAGAGGCAAACTTGAATACGGGCGTTTCACAAAAGCGCGCTTCCAATGGCCAAGACTTTGCAACGCGTTGGCCAATCACAATGCTCGAAATCTGTCGACCCAATGCGCATTTGGAAAGGCTCGACAGATATCGCACGTTGTGATTGGCCAACGCGTTGCAAACTCTTGGAGGCGCACTATCCGGTTCGTAAGTGACTTCGTCACAAAGGCAAACGCGGCACGATTTGCAGGCTCTCATTGGACAGTCGCTGGTGGTGCTCGTTAACCGTTAACCATGGCCGTTTTCCAATACTCAACTTCTTCTCCGTCTCAAGCTTTGTTTAGGAAACCAATCCCCGATTGAGGGCCTGAAGCGTTTAACTTAAATAGAAGTACTGTAATGTTTGGCTCTTTTGCACCTTCCTGGATGTTTTGTGGCACTATCAGGCCTACTATTGCGCTTACAACCTCAGTCAGGAAGTAAAACAACAATTGAAGCCTGAATCGGAGCCAAAGTCGAGTATTGGAAAACGGCCCATTTAACTCTATGTGCAGTCCATGAGCGTGGTTTAAACCGAACCTGATAGGCCGAAGTGAATATGTCACGCGCACAATTATGCGTGTAAAAGGCATTAGCGCGAGAACCAGCGCGTGAACCAACATTTGCACTAGATTTCCTGGTTCAAAATGACATCACACTTCGGTAGTCTATCCGCCCCGAGCTGAAGTGCACCCCCAATTGCCAAAAGAAAGACAGGTGGTTACAAGCGGGTTCTTGCACGCTTTCAGCTGCGTGCACGCAAAGACCATCTGGTTCGTAAGTGTGACGTCACTTCACTTTAAACCGTGCTCACTGTACACGCGCACTGCACATAGAGTTACATGCATTGATTGCCGTTTACGTGGAACCATGGAACTGGAAGTTAACGCACAACTTCAGCGATCGTCCAGTGAGAGCCTGCAAATCATGGTGCGTCTGTCTTTGTGACGAAGTCACTTACGAAACGGATACATGCCAGAATATATAGAGTACCGGAAGTGTGACGTCACTGTGAACCAGAAAGTGCAGTGCAAACGAATGGAGTATGCGCGCGTGTTGGTTCACGCGGTGGTTCTCGCGCTAATGCCTTTTACACACTAATTGTGCGCGTGATGTATTCACTTCGGTACTCTATTAGTTACGCGTACTCACCGCGATCTGCGTCAAACGCGCATGTACTTGCGCGCCTCATGGCGCACCTTTGCGGTGAGTACCAAAAAAACACGCCCTCTTTTGTTCCGCTCGGAGCAGATAGATTAAAACACGTCTGTGAAAGTCACAGACATAATACAAACCTGTGTTTATATGTCTGTGGTGTTGTGGTGAAAGTAGGCGGAACTAGCGTCCTCTTGAACTTCATGCACTAGGAGGCCAGGCAGGATGTGCTAATTTTCACTCACAGAAAAATGAAGATCACGATTTACTCAATTTATGTACTTTTTAGTTCTTCCTCGGTTTGCCTTTTTAACCACTGTGAGTTTTAACTTTCGGGGATATTGGGGTAGTTTTATTCCCCTTCTATTCTTCTACTGCGTTAGACCAGTTTTTAAGAAGTGCAACCACTTCACCGTACTTTTAGGGGCATGATAATGAGATTGCTTAGATAGCCGTAGCATAGCATACAACATACTAGATAGCATACAACTTATTATTCACAAATCGTAACCATTCCAACGGATATCAAAACCCGTACTGCACCATATATCAACTTGCTTTTCGAACCACCAACTCAATGTCTACTCTCCCCAACAACGAACGAAAAAATGAACGAACTTCAACAATCATTTCAAATACTAACAAGTGGACCTTAGGGTGACACGGGACCGTTGAAACGCCGATTTCTATGGGTATAAAATTAATGCGGAGTTTGGGAAGAAATGTAGACCTAAGTTTGTGATTTCAGTGCAACATACCACTACAATCACATGTTTGATCTCAAGGAGAAAAATGCGAATGTGGCCAACAAGAGAGCCCCCTGGCATGTTGCTTATTCGCTCCGAGTAGAGTGAAAGGCCACTGTGCAATGTATTTTATTTTGACAGCGACATGAGTGCTTTTCCACTCTTATAAGAGCGAATGTTTGAGTTTTGCAAAATTACCATTAATAACACAGAAATGAATGCTTCTTTTTAAATAGAAAAGAATTCAAGAATTCAGCCCAGTCATCCAAACATTAATTGTCGAAAAAGGTCTATAGGGACGTCGCCATGTTGCATTTTGCTTGCCACTAACAACCCCCATAACCGATTGTACGTTCCCAGAGTTTGAGCGGTCAACCCACGAAACAAATCGAGCTGTTCGTCAACATTCAAGAACAAGCCGCCCGAACTAAGCCTATAGACTGATTTACAGACCTGAGAAACAACATTGCATTGACAGAGTCCAAAGGACGATAATGAACGCAGCATCAGCGCTCGAGCACAGGACTAGTAGTATCGAGTTGGCACAAGACGCCCCGCCGACATGTACGTGTAATAGCAAAGCCGAATAATAGTAAAAGTAGAGAGCGACATTCCATAAGAGACGAATTAAGGGTGCAGGTCATTATAGTAAACTATTGGGATTTGGCTGGCGCAAGCAGTTTTCAGCCTATTTATTTCAATAATGCCCTGCACGCACAGACATAAATCCTGCACCCTTGACTGCGGTGGATTTCAGGCGCCCTCTACTGCTATCTGACTTTGCTGTTCGGCGCATGTCCTCGCACGGGACAATGTTCGTTCGCGTAAGGGGCCAAAGCAATACAAATCCAGTCTTAGGCCAAGACTAGCACGGGCTCGGTTCTCCGGGAAACGAAAGCTCTATGATTATAATGATGTCACCACTGGCACCCTTGATGGGTACAAAGAGGGTCATCTATGGAGAGGGGGTATATAGGCCTGACAGCTGGAACACTGCGTGTAAGTTTACAAAATAACCTCGTTAAATCATGGCCAAATCAACACGGTCCTGTCCGTCTCTCGTTCGTCGTCTGCAACTCGTCAGGCCCGACCCTGGGGTAACTAATCAAAGCTGCAGGTCAATATTTGTCGTCGGCTGGCGGCGTTTGTGGGATTATCTACGCTCCCAAGGATCCGATTATGCGAGGTTTCATACTGGGCCTAATTAAAATTAGACGCACATAACAAGATAGAGTAAAAATTGCAAGGGGCAGGGTTGAATCGATTCCTGGGAAGGTTATAGCTTGACCTTCTCTTGTATTCGTGGACATGAATACCGAGCTTCCTTGCATACACACCACTCTGTCATGCAAGCATTATTAGAACCGATTTCCTTAATGAAACTCAGTCGATATGTCGTGATTTTCCCAGTGCCAGGAGAAACCGCAAAACCTTGCAAACTTAGCCTTTGAGCATAATTTCAGGCTCTGTTCTTGTAACATTGTTAGTTACCCATGCGCACGTATACTGACAGTAAAGTGTTTTTTTTTTCTCGGACTCGGGCTTGAGTTTCAGGGTCCATTAGAGGCTCCAATAATTAGTAATGATAGTACCATGACGTTGGTTCTCAATTTGCCGGGGGCCTGCACTAATTAAATTAATTGTTTTCGCTTGGCTCCATGACAAACACGTTTGGTCTTCAATTAAGGCGCAGCTCTCTTTTAGTTGCAGGCCAGTCCAACTGAATACGGGCGATTCAAAAGAGTGCGCCTCCATGAGTTTGCAACGCGTCAGCCAATCATGATGCGACTCGATGGCTGCACCCTTTTACAGAGCAAGCAGTAAGGTGAGAACACTGTTGTGTTTTAGTTTTTGGACCATCGTGACGTCATGGTCACGGGTTTAATGGCCACTGGCCTCTGCACCCCAGGGTGCACTGAACTAATTCAAGCTCCGTTGAAAACAGTGTAAAATCAACAAAGTTTGGAACCCCGTGGCAGGCAACAGTGAAGTCTCTGAGGCCTCAAAAAAAAAAATTGTTTTTCGGTCCTTCGGATTTCTTCAGATTTTCAAGTTTTAGTAGGTTACCAAATTAATTTGTTAATTATCCGCCCAAAACAAACTCACCCCTCCCCCCAAAAAGTGAATGTGCCCAAGTTTTCTCAGCAGCCATTTTTCAAATTAATAACATTCCTCCCCTTTTGCAGGCAACTCTGATAAATTTTCAATCACATTTTTGTCTGCTTTGCCCCCAGATGGGTGCCCCTGCACCAACAGAGATGATCCTGGGCCATACTTACACAATCCCACAATTTCTCGGCCCACACAGACCCCTCTTATCGAAAGAATCTGTAGGGGTAATTTTTAAGCGCCTCAGCCTGGCGGAGAATTTTCCTTGAATTGGGACACCGCACCCTCCAGATCCATGGTCTTCTCATTATCTTTAATAAACTGGCATACCTGGCGGAGTCCGGGATTTTCCCCCCAATTATCGCGTAACTAAGGCCCAAGTAGTCTCCCAAAACGTAGCTCTGCCTGAAGTTACGGACACTACTGGGAAACCTACGAAACGGAATTTCCTGCTAAATGCATAACAGCAGAAGTTGTAAATCTTCGACAAGAAGGAAGAAAGTATTCGTTGAAGAAAAAAAAATTAATGAACCGTGTGTTTATAGGCTCTAATAAATTCCTTCATGAGCCAAATAGGCGTTTGTCACTGGAGCCTTTTAAAGGCGGATTTACAAAAAGAGACTGCCTTACAGTTCAAAGAAAGATGAAGATTGGCAGGAGACAGAGTGTATTATTGATGCGAACTCACCCATGCATAGGTTTGGGTAAACAGTGCTTGAAAATATTTAGATGCTAAAGATTACGTGCTCAGTCTCTACAATCGATCAATGTTCAGTTGCTAATTCATCAATATTCTAAATAGAATTATCAAATAATAATTAAGATAAGTTGAAAACTGATAGCAAGAAAATTTATGGAGGAGGATTTTCCTCTTTTTTAAGCATTTGCCTTTTTCCTAGTGATGAGAAATAAGATCTTTTCTTCCGGATGGATGATCTGATCTGAAAAGCCCGAACCGCAGTATTTAATATTTGGACTTCTCCCAAGTTCCGAACACCTGCGGAAAATATGTGCCACAAAACTCGATTTGGCAGTTTAACGAATCACTGTATCGCTGCTGTTAAACGGCAGCGAATCCCGAAGCGGAATACCAGCGAAGGGACAGCGTACCGAGGTTGACTCCTCCTACTTTAATGAATTTTGTAAGTTTTTTGTTTTTGCGGTTTCGTGGAAATGCCAACGCAGCCCACCCCAGAGATTCGACCCCACGGGTGACACGAGAGAAAGGCCGATTGCACCACCGATTTCACGCTTTGGAGGGACTCCTTCTTAGGTGTAGTCTTGGCCCAAGACGTCAGTGATGGATGGTTATTTTATTTCTGTGGAAGAGTGCCCTCGCACAACTAGTTTTACTGGCGCACAGTCTAATTATGAGTCGTTAGGGGGCGCACTATGCGCGGTGTACGCCATCAAGCACTGACGTTTTGTAAAAAGACTATCACAGGTGCTGCACCCGCGTGGACCTTTTCGACATCTTTCGTAAGTGATGAACTAGACCATAGAACTTTGCGAGGTCTTGAAAGTTGCCAGTGGCTAACGAACTGCGGACGAATCAGGACGCAGTTGACAACTGACTGCGTACAATTCAGCGCAGCCGAAACACTGCACTCAGCGCACAGTCATCGAGGATCACACACACATCACAGCATAGAGGACAACTCCACAACGAATACCACGCTTTGGTAACTTTTCCCGAAGATATTGTCGATTTGAACAATCTGAGGACGGAAGTTTCGATAGTCTTTTGACTGTTTCCTTGGCAATTCGTGAGAGTGAAGATGGACATGCTTTGGTCGGCGTTCTTATTGGTCATGGTTGCAGGACGGGCGCGGAGTCTGGCCATAGAACCGGGACTGTCGGAGGGCGCGGTGAGTTGTCTCTATTATTTATTCCGTTCCTTACTCTATGATTAGTCTTATATTGAGAAGAAGAGTTATGTGTGTTGCTTGCCGCAACACACATAACTCATTTGCCATGAGCTATTATTTCAGCAGACGAAAGCATGTTGCGAATTTCGAATGTTGGGAATGAAACCACGATAGAGCAAAGATCAAAGTTGCCCTTGAAGTATGTGGGCAGCTTTCACAAGCGCTAAATGAGAAAGCACTTTCCCTTACGAGTCTACGACCTACATTCCGCGGGCTCTGTGAATCAGCGCTGTTCATGTCCCCGGCATGCCTGGTGAGCCGCACCGACATACGGAGGTACAGGGAACTTTGCCGTGTCATGTTGCCGCTGCCGCCTCGGTTCAAGGAGAAATTCGGCAGGGACGCAGCACACAGCACGTCACTGTTGCAAATCGTGAAGGGCTCTTTGCCGAATTAGTACAAGCACGGTATAAAGAGGCTACAAGCTATACAGTCATATGGGTCAATTAAAGTGATGCAAACTACACAACAAAAGTAAACTGGATGGCTTGTGGGTCAGAAGTTGTAAGGATCTCTCAGTCTGCTCATTCTAGGGATCTTCGTATCATTCAAGTCATTGTTTTAATATTCTGCTAACTAAGGAAACGTCATATGTACGCCGATCAACTATTCTGTAAAGTAACGATAAAGGTATAAAGGATTTTCTCGCTGATACAGTTCGGCATTCCCGTCAAGTGGTCAATTACAGTACACGTTTTCAGAATGAATGACTTGACCGTGTCTCTCCTGCTAGAATTCTTGAACAATGAACCCAGAGATGATTATCTTTACATTTCCAGGCTTAAATACTGACTGAATCAGTTCACAAAGCCCTACTTGAGCAGTGACCACACACACAGGGAAAGCGACCGTCGCTCAACGATCCCTAATCTCGTTGATCAAAGCAAGGTCTTGGTCAATGGCCAGAACAAGGTCCAAGTACAGACTGCCCGGTTTGTTTTGCAAATTGTGCCCAAAAAGTAACAGACCATCGCAGAAATTTAAAACCAGGTCTCCGGCAAAAAAGTCATGACCCAACATTTTTCAACCACACGTCAAAGTTGCACTCTCGGTTTTTTCTGTATAAGGTAAAATGGGAAAACTCCCACTTGGCGTACCCATGGAGGTTTATAAACATGCATGTAATCGAGACACATAGGGTTTTCCGTCGCGGTGCAACGTACACGGCTATAATTGAAACTAATCCAAGCATGGATCCGAGTGTGATCCTACGTTCTTTCCGGCAACTCCAAACAAGGGAAAAAGAAAATATCCACGGAGAAGAAGAGAAGCGAAAGACATTCCGGTAGCACCTCTCAAACTTCTCGGCTATGCGTCACTAATCAGAGTACCTCCCCAAAGACTTGACCTGGCTCTGACCCCGCTTGCAAAAACATTCTCCGGGCGGGTGAGGCGGGGCATTGCCGTGATATACGGTGGCCACCAAAGCACACCTTCAGGAGCATTGTGCCCATAAAAAAATCACACTTCCGCCTCGGTCGATTCGCGGCACGTGTATACGTAGGCTAAGCTTGTGGCGGATTCAAATGGAAGTTGGATCCTTAACTTAATTCCAAATTCTTCAGGAAATATGACTCATGACATTGCATGACGACAGTTTTGAGAGTAAGGGTTTATCGTGCCGATTCCGGACGTTTGTATCATTCTCTGTCAATGATAAAGTCGAAGTCGGAATGCGGATTACTGTAAAATTAATAATTAATAATAAAATTAATAAAATAATAATAATTCAAACTGAATTCTGCGCACGCGTTCAAAGAATGTATAAACAAGCAAACAAAAACTTTCATGAGTTAGGGAAGCATTTAAAACATCCATGTCTTTTGAACTAAAAATCAATGTCTTTGAAGACGTGAAGGGCGGCCTTCGAGTTCAAAAGAGGCCACCACGTTTGGTGCATTGCATACTTTACTGGAAGCTCTTTGGATTCATGCACATTAGCAGCAGAACCTTATCAGGAAAAAACACTTGCACAACATCATTATCACGTCAAAAGAGTTTTTGTTGACGTTAAGTGTCTCTGTCTGAACCGGAACGCCTCTGCCCCCAACCCTCCTTGAAAACTGTGGTTGTGTTGCGGATGACACGTAAAGTGCATGTATGTACGCGTCGTGTATAGTGATTTGTTCCCTGAAGTACGTTTTATATTCACGGCTCATGACTTGCAATGCTGGCGGCAACCTGACGATAATTAGACCCAAAATTGAGACCGTGGGAGGTCTTCTACCAATTACTGGCTTTCCCCATTCATGGAGAGACGAAGCCCATTCACAACCGTGATTTAACATTATGAGGCGGGACCTGGGGGTATGTACAGTTTTCGAAAGTGGGTATGCTTTAGAAGACAGAAGTCATCGATTGTGATAAAGAAAGTTGGAAGAGGACGCACAAGTACGACGTCATTCGCCTTCAAAGCCGGGCTTTACTTATGAAGAACAGCTGAACGAGCTTTTGTTTGCTAATTTGGCACGGCTCTAGAAGTTTTTTCTGTGATTGACATGCATGGATAGATTGAGCCGGTCGTTTCTCTTTGCTGTTGTTCACCGTAAAGTTTGGAGGATGAATCGGACAACGTGCAGTACACCATGTCGTTCGTTAGGTCGAGTAGTGACTTGAATTTCCGTCTGGCAATTCCGGAGTCTCCCCGGGAAATGGATCCTAAACCTATGCCCTTTGGGAAATTGGATCGATATAGATTATTCTGTCAAAATTGAAGTTGGATTCTGTTTGCATCCTGATACATGTATATGTATGCCTATGCCGTTTGCAACGGTTGGATATGAATCAAAACAATGTAGTTGTTTGACAAAGTTTCTCACAAAGAATATGCTTGATAAATCGATTTGACTAACAATGTAGAAAACAGAGGTTTGTTGCAAGTGCCCTTTCCATCACGCAGGATATAGGATTCCTGACGCAGTATCGAGGCCCGCATTCCGATCAGAGCCTTCTGAAAGTCACAACCTGCAAATCTGCTTAAACCTTGACCTTTTGTTCTCCATCGATCACATGTGCACATGTTTCAGGTCGCGCTAGGGTTCTTAACGCGACCTCGTACTTTTGCAGGTCCTCGTCCTCAGGTCGAGATTTCGTGTCTGTCGAGACCGTAGGGAGCCACTTGAAAAAAAAAAACCTTGTATAGTAAGCGAAGGTGAATGGTGTATCCAGAGAAAAACAACGGGTTTGGAGTTGTGCTAAAAATATTTCTCAAGATGATTTTTGACCACCATGACAACACTTCGAGATTCTACACAGTCAACAAACAAAAAAGGTACACGTATTCAAGAAATATGGAAGGACACACTCTCATAAGTTCGTCATTGGTGTCTATTCCGTCAAATGGGATAAAATGCCAACAGTCATAGGACGTGCCATTTTTTCTGTGTCCTTTCTCTATGATTTTACTGAGTGTCTTGGGTAAATAGGGAAAAGGTCAAAGGCTATGCGAGTGGAATCAAGACTTAATTATTTTGGCAGGTGCGCCAAAATAACAAAACGCGAAGTTGACAGACATGCCTGGCATGCTACGGTTATTTTTCCGTTCTTCTTGAAGACGAAGACAAGGTTACACTTGGCTGTGACCAATACATACATGGGCCCGTAGCATCCGTGTCCACGGCAAGTGGCTGCGACCGTTAGCCGTACATGTACATTTGCTTCCATAAAGTGTAGCATCAATAAACTTTCCTGAGACACAATTTGTGTACGTCTTTGTACTTGTTTCAATGTCTGGAAACTCTTTTACACTCCCATTTGGTTAAATGCATTCAAAAGTGCACTTTTTTTAACACTTGAAAATTAACCATGCTTTCCTGGATAATCGAGGGCGCTGTTACTATGATGTCATCTTGGGAAGGCATAGTTCATTGGATACATTTTTCTACTAGGGTCGTGAACCGGGAATTTACTTACTGAAAACATTTCTGAGAAAGGGATTAGTGCTCACTTATTGCTATGCACATAAACAACAATAAATCATCAAAGAAGAGAAAAGTCATTCCAGCAAAATCTGCAAAAACGTAGAACTGTTTTGTGTACAAACCATCGTAACATTTAAAGGTATTCTTCCTGGGATGACATCACACATTTGCTCATGAATATTGGGACATCATTTGCATAAGGACCAAAAAGGTAGTAAAATACCCTTTCAAATAGTGGAACAGAAGTTGAAAATAAGGTTAACCGAAACAGGAGCATTTTGAAGGTTTGTATCAAAAGAGCTATCCTATAAGCTCTCACATTGTTTCATACCGTAGCCAGGATATTGGTAGTTCGTATGCATATCGGGCAAAACACAGTCCGATTTTCAAGGGATTCTTTAATGTATAAACGTCCCAATTCAATCTAAAACAACCCGTAGCAGTACATGCAGTAAGGTTAACGACACGGATCAGAAGCTGATGCGAGGTGGTGACGTCATGGTCAACCATGTGCACAAGGACGCGAATCATGGCGATTTTTACGACGGACCCACACGGTCCGTGATTCAAGCGAAAAGGCCTCCACGTCGCCGCGAATTTCTACCACGGTGACTCGGAATTGAAATATCGTTTACAAAGCTTCTTTTTTTGCAGAAGCCATGAGTCCAAGCATCCTAAATGCTGAGGAAACACAGTTCCCCGGGCTGTTGATCTAACCAGCAGTCGCCAAATATAGCACTTCTACCTCACTAGCTTCAGTTACCCCATTCTAAAACCCGGTTCATACATGTACTTCACGTGAAAGTTCATAACGCCAACAATTCACGTTCTTCTGTAACGTGTGCCGTTTCCCTGACAAATTCGCGCTGCATTCGCTTTCGCCTGAGCCTTAACGCTCATGGCATCTGAAAACGCGAATTTTCCAGCGTGATAGGCATATGCATGAACATGTACATTTATGGCTGTAGTCTTACTCAAGCTTTGTTCACATAGGTTGAGAATCGGAAACCTTCGTTAAAACCACTTGTCCTGGAGATCAACTTCGAGCCACAGTTTCTGCAATATTACATGTACAAAGAAACAACTGAAAAATATCGTTAAAATAAGACATGTACATGTATGAATATCGAACTCATATGAATACATGTGGAGAGCAAGCATTAATTATAAAGGCCACGCAAATAAAACAAGTGTTTCGAGTCGACTCCGCCCTTATCACATCTTAGCCTCCTTAGTTTGAATGGCTGCTATGTTGTATATGCCAGTGCTTTGGTTCCACAGGGTACGCCCAATGGAGGTTGCCATGTGGAACTGCCTAGCAAGATGGCTATCACGCAAAGCCCCTATTGTCGCTGTGCAATAGCGAACAACAAGAGAACGAAGGGTTGACTTGTTCGTTGACGTGTTATATCCACTTTTAATACAGGAGTACCTGAAAAAGTACAACTACATTTATGTGGACCCGGCCAAGGCTGGCACCGGCCTGGACGTGGCTGCGATAAGGTCCGGCATCCGTAAATTCCAGCTTTTCAACTACCTGAACCAGACCGGGGTGATCAACGCGGCCACCCTGGACAAGATGGCCCAGCCCCGCTGCGGCTGCCGGGACCCGGAGTTCGCAGGAGAGGCGATGCGGGACGAGTTCCGGTATGGGCGGGAAGGGGACAAGTGGAACAAGACTGAGCTGACGATCAGGTGAGAGTTGGCGGTGATAACCCCTTTGGAGGGAAGAATCATGTAATTGACCTAGTAGGTGCATTTTGTTGGAGACTTGGCATCGCTTTGAGCTTTTGGCGGCGTAAGTAGAATCATTTCGCCAAGAGATCAGGAAAAAAGTTATCAGAAGCCCCACTGCTTGCTGGCTATTTACTTCCTGTGGCGTTCTTGGAAAAAAGGATTATCTACGTGGGACAATAACTTCTGATCTTCTAACTTTCTGGGGATTTCCTTTCAGAATATTTTGGACCCAGAAAGGACTGCCCAAGAAGGCTGTCCGCCGTGTCCTGAAGCAAGCCTGTCGCTTGTGGAGCAGCAGGTCCCCGCTGACGTTCACCGAGGTCCGGTCGGGCCACGCCGATATCAATGTCAGGTTTATGCCCACCATGAACCACGGGGACCGGCGGCCGTTCTGGCAACCCATGGGGGAGGTGGCCCACGCATTCCCGCCAACAGACCCCCTCCTGCCCGGGGATATTCACCTGGACGCGTCAGAGAAATACACCCTCGGGGATGAGACGGATGGTAGGCATTATTTTTTTTCATTTGTTGCTCAAGCATTGGTCGGAAGGTACCAGTACATAAGAGCCAAGGTTATCTGTTTAAAATAAGGCTTTGTCAAAAACAAACGCCCGTCAAGTGACGAATATGACCAACCAGCAATCCTAAGTGCTTTATTACTGGCGTTATAAGCTACATCATATTGTTCTGAAGACAACTTTTTGGGACCGCGTTTTCCTTTTCTTAATTTTGTCGACCGTCTTCTGAGCAAGGGGCCGAAATATTGATATGCTGCCCGACTGATGGTAGCCTCTGACGTCATGTATCGATGAGTACGCGTGGGCAGGAAAGATAAGATTTGCGCAATGCAAAATGCGTGCATTACGAGGAACTCAAAACATTAAATTAACATGGGTGTCAGGATTCCAAACGTTAATTACACGGGTTGCCATGTTTTCTCTTGGTCTGTACACAGGAATTAACCTGTTCCAGCTGTTGGTTCATCTTCTGGGTCACACCCTCGGGCTGAGCCACTCGCCCCACCCAGAGTCCGTCATGCACCCGTTCATGAGGCCCCACGACCCGGAGTTTGGGCTGTCCAGGAATGACATGGCCGGCTTGCACGCTCTCTACGGAAGGAAAAAGAGAGGCAGAAGCCGCCACTGACACAGCCTGTGATCGGTTGTTAGAAATAATGTACATATAAAAATACACTTGCACACTGTAACTCGGCTCGTTCCCTGTTTTAAAAGTCTTCCATCGTAAAAGCAGCGAGCATCTTATTGAGATAACTGCCATCTTGTATTGTATGGTTGTTCGCGATGCATTAATGCAGTAAACGAATGTTAGTTATTAGTTAATGCCTCTCAACCCTGAGGGGAAAACTTTAAGGTATTAAGTGCAGAAAAGCACGGACAAGAGCAAGTTCGAGTGCCAACTTTTTGGGCCAGACCATTGAGTGGTTACTCTTCACGTTTTTTTCAATGCTCCCTTCACTTCCATTCCGTGGAACCATTACCGAGTACCAACTGTACACATTTCTGCTTGACAAGTCCTATCATCACTCACATTGTTGTCCCCGTCGGCTGCATTTCTTGCTGCTTTTCATGGTCTCTGCCATTTTTTTGTATGTTAATGGTACCTTCTGTACGTTTAGGAAGCTATTGAGAACCAGCGATGCAACCATGCCGCAGACTCTGCTCCAATTATGATCAAAAAGATCCTTGCTCCTGTATGACTGAACCACAGTAGTTCAACCCGTATCCATCATTCAAAAGACGCTTAAAATTGTCTTACAGATTTCTGGTTACCTGAAACAGGTTACCAAATATCATGGCCTCGCCAAGCTTGTTCTAGTCTTGGCCAAATGTGATTTAAATACACTAAGCATTTATTGGAATTTTCAAACTCCGAAGGCCAGAATTCACTTTTGCTCCGTGCGTTGTTGCACTCGGCATGGTCTGGAAGAAGGGAAATGGACGTATTCATAGTTTATGTTCTATATTAGGCATGAGCACGAAATGGAAGAGAGTATCGGTTATATGCATGTATTCACGGTGTTTGTTTTCGACGTGAAACTATTAGACTAGTAACCTGTTGTTCGACTGTTCCCTTCGGTGTTAAATGAGACTGTTGGTAGGGGCGCCAGTCAACGTCCGGGAATCGGAAACCCGGAAACAAAGAGGACTGTCGAATGAGCATAGAAGACCAACCAATGATGATTACCTTAGTGGATGATGTTTTGAGGTTTCCAATCTCTGCCCATTATTCTAACATCCAAAGTCATCATCTCTGGGGTTTCTCTGTGCAAGTCCCGATGGTCCCCTTGAATGGCGATCACATCGCTTACCGCCATCAAAGGGGGCCACTGTAAATAACCGGGGGGGGCGTTACCATGGTCAGCGGTGTTATCCATACTGGCACCCTCGGTTCATTGGCACTGGAACATTAAAGTGAGTCTATTTTTGTGGGATTGTGTAAATATTTACGATGTCTGTAAATAAGGCGAATTTGATGTATTAACCATGCCAGCTATTTTACTCATGGCAGCCAAAGATGTTTGTAACTATACGCATTAAGTTTTTATATGTAATACTGCGACAATCATATCATTTTCCAAATATTATTAATCAAATGTTACTTTTTTCAAATAAAACACAAAGCTTTTTAAGAAAAAGAGCCTAGTTGTTGCGAGAGTGTTTTATATGACTGTCTGATTCATTTCAACCTTCGATGTTTGATTAAGATGTGATTAAAATAACTTAATTGTTTTTAAAAATGAAAATAGAACAAAAATCACTGTCTTGTGAGGCATCGATTGAGACTACATGATAGTTTTGCACGGATCAGAATTCAGTCCTTAATTTTCATTTCTACAACTAGAAGAGATAACAGATTAATGTTCCTTCTTGATGCTCTCCAAATATTACATGTATTTCCTATGACTATTCCAAAGCATGAATAATTCATTAAGGCTTTTGTTGATGGCGTTCTGAAATTCACGTTTTTTGTGTGCAAAATTCTGGACAATCCTTTTTTGGTCGCTTCAGCTGTTGTCTGTTGGTCTTTCAAAGCATATAGCCATGCGGGCGTTTCCCGATTTTTTGATGGTCTTGTGGTCTCACACCAAGATGTAAATGTTATCGGCACTTAAACATGCCACCTTCCCATTGGCGGATGTCAGGCTCGTCTTGGCTGACTGCTGGTTGGCCGGCTGTCCGCGACAGAAATAGCAACCGGGGTCAGGCATTCCGGGCAAATTGCTGAGGTTTGAGGCGCGCGCACGTAGGGAAAGCAGTGCCCGTATTTCGGCATTCCAACGACAGATATACTGTATATTGTTTCACCTCGGTTAAACGACCGACTTTCTCATTGCGAGCGGTGTGCGAAGGCATGTGCATGTACTGCACATGTGCATGTATGTCGTATTTGCCTAGAGGAGTGCATACTTCGGCGGTTAACATGGCTGTACTTCCGAGACAGTGGTGTACCGAAGGCTGTACGAAACACATGTGAGTTTACCCACGGGACCACTTATGGTCACATTATTTCCTTGGAGACAAAACGGTCAGTGTCGACGATTTTTTATGTCTGATAGTGACACGTTGTCCAAGCATGAACGGAAGCATTAAGGTTTGATCCTTGGGGAGGAAGGTGGGGAATAGGACTAGTAGGTAGGTTATTAGAAGTCAAAGTTGGGACACGCCCACAATTATATTTATTCCCCCCCCCGGAAGTCTCCTCATTCTGTGACATCAGTTTCTATTTTGGGAATGTAGTAACTCAAGGGAAAGGGCCTGAAAATCTCTTCGGACGGTGACTGCTTTTATGACCAGTCGTTACTCTGGATGTGGAGGAATCTCTGGATCGCCCAGAGTTTTGTATCACTTATTACGGAGATTTGGGAAATCTTTGCTAAATATAACAATCAGGGATTCTTCGGGAAAACATATTTCCTTCAGGCCGGAGGGAGAGTGTTAGGGGCACAAGACAGAACCCTTCTTTCTACCCCGAAAGAAGACCAGACGTACGTTTTGTGATCAATTTATATAGAAAAGGATTACATGCATGAGCGGAAAGGGGAATTCGAGAACAAGAGCTTGCGACAAGTTACTCCCTGGTGTCCTTTCAGTACCATCGTTATGCATTCCCAACAGTTACCGAAAAATGACAATAGCTGTGTTAACAGCAGCCCCCAAACAATGCCACATTGCTTGATTTATTGGGGTATATCGGTCCAGCAACGTAATAGTTTGTAAAATTTAAGTTGTGACTTCTGGTAGTATATTTGCACCAGTGAATCTTGCAAAATGTAACAGTTTTTTCCTTGACAAAACTCTCTTCGTATATCTACTTCAAGAGAAGGGCGGTATGACTAATTTTCCAGTAAAAATAGATCCCCGAGGAGGCAGATAAACAACTGCATAAAAGGAATCCTTGCCCCATGGGTCTCGCAGTGAAATCTTTCGGCGCTGCACCCGTCGCACGTGTCGATGACTTGTTCGTAATTTCACTTCCTGCAGCAATAATCCTTCCAGAGCTTATGAGAATACATGTACGACAAAATGTTGACAGTTGCTATGCTATGGAAACTAAGGACACCTCCGCGGAGTACCTGGCGTGGTGCTCTGGACTGATAAATGTTTACGGCCGCTGACATCAGACTTGTTTACAAGGTCACATTTTTCTGATGACGTCACTTACGTGTCCAGGAAAAATGGTGTCAGTCACTGACTTTTTGTTTCAAGGTGATACATGATTTCCACTCATGAAATGACAGTCGATCTCCAGTAGCACTAAATTAGGTAAATTTATGGTCGGCCTGCATGTAACGAATGCTTTGGAGGGGTGCATTACACCATGGAGGTAGAATCACAGGATTGCACAAACGATTAGGCACATCCGGGTGTTTAAAGGGGTCGCGTAACACTGTAAAAACAAATGTTAATGTTTTCACACCTTCCTTGTAACACTTTGTGAACGCGTCGTAGTGTTAACAATCCAATACTCAAACACGCTGATTCGTTTATTTTTTAAACAAAGACGTGTTGATGTGTTAATGAAATAGACACAAACAAGACATGTTTGTACCGGTAGGCCTACGTGTTAATAACTAAACACAAAAACGCGTTTATAGGGAAGTAACACATTCCGAACACCCAAACACGCTTATTTAAGTAAAGGTGTTTAATTTTAATCGGCTAAATGTCTACAATAAACGCAAGGCGTAGGCGTTGGTTTTTACAGTGAAGGCATATTTAATGCATGTTTGTGTTCAAAGTAACCTTATTTTCAACTTCTATTTTCATGTTTGGAAAGGCATTTGGATGCCTTTTCATGCAAATGTGAATTTCCATATTCACAAGCAAACTGAGATGTCATTCCAGGGAGAAAAACTCCTTGTTGCATTGATCTGTACATAGACACATTTTTGTTATTAATCGTGATATTTTCTGCTTTCATTTGCTGATTCATTGTTGTTTGAAAAGATATTATTATTATCATTATTTATTTATGCCATTTCTTGTTCATCACATAGAAGATGGGCTTGGGAGAGGCAAAAGCGATAACAATCGCTGTTCCCAAAGACCTCATCAAGACTCCTCATCAAGTTGTGTACAAAGTAAATAAAATATAAATAAAAATATTAACATATAAAAGTATTTGAAGCCAATTAGAACTTATAAATATTTAAATATAAAAGAAAAAGAATTATCGGAAATGAATAAAGATAATGAACTCACTTGAACTGGAAATTGAATAAATTGAATGAATAAACAATTAATGATAAAGACACAATAAATAAGGACACAATAAATACAAAATATAAGGTAAAATGTATATCAAATGCTACGAAAGTCTAAAGGGTAATTGACAAACAGGAGGCTGAAATAATACTTAATGAAAAAGAAGAAGACTTGCTGCTCCTTATCAAGGTATGTGTAAAGTAATAAATAAATAAATATCTACCCATAACCCCTTTCATGGAAAAGTTCTTAAAGAGCAAATTTTGTATTACAGTTATTCAAACAGAAAATCCCTATAAAATGAGCGGTTTTGTTCCCTGATTGACGCCACCGAAACAACTCCCTCTGTTGTCCTCCAATTTCAAAAGCGAGGATACTTTTAAATGTTCGAACAAAGTACATGCTTGTCAAAACACTTAAACCAAACGGATGCCAAGTTGTCTTCGTATATTGCACAAGAGAATAAAGTTGCACGAACTGCGTCTAAGAAATTAAACTCTCGTCGTCTGAACCCTGTCAAGCCGAACTCCACACTTTATACACAATTTGCGCAGGAACAGATACCCCAAAACAGAACGAATTAATTAATTGTCAATATTCAGCGAATTGTTTTCATAAATACTGTCGACCTGCGACAAAAAGGGTTTGCAAATTGCTTTTAAATTCTCTAAATTCCTCAGATTCCGTTTCGTATACACTGTTCACCAGTCAAGTGGCGGCAAAAAGTGGCGGCACAGGCCGTCGCGGTGAGCATGGGGTGTTCAAAGAATGAAACATTAAAGAGAGAAAAAAAACGCGAAAGAAATTTTAAAAGAGAGATAAAAAGAAACTAAAATCTCCAATTTGCTTTAGCAAACCTGGCAACTGATCCCTCCTTCGAGTAATTGTTACCCATTTCCTCGTTGATGAGTGTTTTGTTTACCTCGGAAATTTCCCTCCCGGAAATGAATGCTGACAACGCCGATGGATGGCGGACAGATGTCCCGCCAGTATATAGCGCACGTGAGGTGGCAGTCATCATGGGAGAAATTCATCTTCTCATGGCTTTGCGCATCATTCGCAAAACACAGGAAGCACACTATATTATTATTATGAATACATATTTCGGAGACACTCAGGCTGAAATAGATATGACTGACAAATCATTTTCACCGAAATCATAGGCACGCTTTTAAAAGAACTTTTCTGAAATGGAACCATTCCAACTTTTTAGCTGCAGTACCACGTGTGAATTTCTGAAAGCAGTTGGCGAGTTTCGGGGTTTTGTTCAAGTGTCGGGGTGTTTGTTTGTTGTTTGTTGGGGGAAGGGGGGGAGACTGTTGAACCAGTCCTGGAAGACTGTACTGAAATTAACCCGTTTTAAACCCTCATCAGAGAATTTGTTAGGAGGTCTTTTTTCAAAGTGAAAGGATCACCAGTAACTTGAATTCTGTCGATGATGTCATTGACGGAGCAGCCATAGGTCATGCCCCCCCCTTTGCTGAAATTACCGCCGACGGCATCATTCTCAAAGTGCAAGGAGACACCGCGTATCGGGACTCGTTGAGATGCTGTTATTGTTCACGATAATTTCTGGAGTGATTCGTCATCATTCGTCGACGGACGTTTGACATTTTCTAGGAAAAAAACTGACTAAATACAAGTTCTGAAATCACGGGCTCTTAACTCACGTGTAAAAATAAAACGTCTCGGAACAGCGGCAAGGCTGAGATCAAAGGGTGACTGAAAATGTCAAAGAGGGCGCTACATCAGAATACATACCTGCTACCCTTTCTTCTTGTAACGTTGCTGACGCGTGGTCATGCCAACCTGTGTTTGGCTAAATGTTGCAATCGTCATATTGCCAAACTCATAAGTCATTTAGAATTACTTTAATTGAACTTACTGTGGGCATCAACAAGGTTTTTTGCAAGGCGTGGTTTTAAATCTAATCACAAATATTTCTCAATAAAAGTATTATTTATTTTAATTGTTACTTTAAATAATATAGGGAGACATGAAATGACACTTTCTTTGCTTAAATACCTCCTTTGAAGCATTAACAGGGAGAAACTTCAACATGTTGGTTTTTCTGCTGATAAATATATTTCCATATTCATGAGCCAAACCGTGACGCATCCAAGGCAGAACAGCAGTGTCTCCGTATAGCTCTGTGAACATATGTATATCACACATTTTTACATTTGCTTTGAGTAACATGTAGTTCTATCTTTTACTTGTTTATCGTGTTGAATAAACTGTTTGAACAATAGACAGGGCTAATATTTCTTCAAAACTTTGTTCGTAGCTAATTTTGAAGGACAATTTCCTTGTATTTTTTCATACGTTCTTTTGACGAGGAGTACCTTGTGTGACAAAAGCAAAATAGCGCCCTCAAAAGAGTATTGATGAAGGACTTTCTTCGAATGGGAAACTACCTCCTTCTTGTCGGTTTTAATAAAAAGAAGTTTCAACGACGTGTTTGCATTTTTTATAACAAATAGTAATTTGTATAAAAACAAGTTGAGCTGTATTTCCCCAAAAAAGTTACTACAAAAACTAGTACTAAGAAGAAATGTTTTTCCATTTTAAAAAAATGGAAATTTAATGATCCGTGTCAGTGGGGCAGATGGCGTTGAAGTCGAGATCGCGCCGCCGTTTAGACACTGGCGTAGTATCTTCTAAATCTCTGTTCGGTTTAAGGTTTTAGCTTCATTTTTTCCATTGGCTTCCTTCTTTTTTTATCCCACGACTTCCAAAGTTAGCTCATCACTCGGTTCAGTCTCTAATCACATATCTAGATGCTCATGTAATTCAAGGAGTCCAGCTTCTACAAAATAATGTAGTATGTAATGTAGGCATGATATGAAAATGAAGGACAGTCGCAGAATGACATGAAAACTACTCGTGTCTTTTTTCTTCGCACAAAAAACTTTATTTACGTGCGAATTCAGCAAAAACGTAACCGTCAAAAGGAACAAGCAAAGGGAAGAAGCCAATTTCATTATCCACGAATAATGCCCGGCTTATTGGGAGGAAGAAAACGTGATTTTTAAATCCGTTTACAAGCCAGTGACGAATATGAATTTCAACTGCAGTGCAAAAGAGACGACCATTCTTTCAGAACATGGCTATGTACAACCGTCTTTCTTTGGCTGTACAGTACATTCATATATATATAATCACTATTAACAATATTATAACCGTGACATCCAAGTCAATATGAGTTTGTAAATAGATGCCTCTTTTCTTACATTTACATGAAACATAACTACAATTAGGTAATACTCATTGATTACATCGAACAACTTTTTGTCGTTCTTTAATTTTTAACAGTTTGCAAGCTGGATAATTTCTTTCCAAATCTTTAAAAATCGAGAAATAATTTCTGATTTGACCAGTCATATTGATTTCATGGTGTTTGTAGTGATGAACTGAATACTCAACTTATATAAAACGTGTATTTACAAATAAATGTAAGGCGCATAGTCAAATAATGAACAAAAATTCAGAAATTCTTCTCGAGATGGAAAAATGTTTATAGACTATGCATAGTTGATGAGTGTCGGCCTCTGCTCGTATACTCTTGTCCAAAGAAAGCTTCTTAATACCGTGTATAAAAAGGTTCTTTTTCGATCTATAAACCCCGTTCTTTGTGGGTTAAAATAAGACAAAAAAGAAGGAAAATGACGATTTAGTGGCATACTCTAGTAATCCCGAACAGGTCCATTTATCGGTGGAATTTGAATTTTAGGGGTCGCACTGACGCAGTGAAGGAAAGCTCAAATTCAGCCCATGACAAATCGACGTCTCTCGTATCCTGCATGCTGGCGCGAACCGTGTTTGTTTATAAAATTAAGTAACAGTGCAATTATTGTTTTACATACTCTTTGTTGCATGAGCGAGTCGCAGGTAAATCAATGTATAGGTGCATGTAGGTCTATTTTAAAATACGTGCAAGTTGAATTCTTTAGTTAAGTATAGATTTGCTGTAGTACACGTATTTTTGCTCACTTCGTATTTCTGTTTATACAATATAATTGTGATCCAGCACAGGTATTTCACAGAAGAAGCAAATAAATAGCGAAAACCACCTACAGAATAGGCACGCTGGAAAGAAGGTGGGTTTTCCCACTAGTTCTTGTTACTGGCGAGGATAGGAGGCCACGTGACCGGCATATTACTTCCTTTAAGCCGCAAGGTGAATCCTTAAGCCAAAGGTACAATCTCATGAAGCTCTATGGGTGAGCAAATTGTGTATATACGTTGCGTCGACGACACCTTGCTTGAGTACCAAAATAACAAAATTTTCACATGCAGTTGTCAAGCCGCCCCGCCTCATTAACTTCGATTTCCTACATCGCATGTGCGGGACTACAGCCGGGATAACGATTTTTATCATGGCCATGGGATGAGAGGTACCGCACATAGTGTGCACCGATAACCTGGGCCGTTTTCCAATACTCAACTTCGGCTCCGTCTCAGGCTTCAACTGTTTTTTTTTTAACTAGCTGACGTTGAAGCTGTAAACGCAGTAATTAGTTTAATAGTGCCACAAAACATCAAATAAGATGCAAGAGAGCCAGAAATTACAGTAATTTAATTTAGTTTAAACGCTTCAGGCCCACAATCGGGGATTGGTTTTGGGAACGACGCCCGAGACGGAGCCCAAGTCGAGTATTGGAAAAGGGTCCTGGATATACTTGCTCGTCACCTTTTGAGCCGGTTGGTCACTCGACTTTCATCAGTAGCTATTACTAATGTCCCAGTAAATTGCAATGAGTGGGCATGGTGAGTGTTTAATACAATACGCACAGTAGGCGACATAGCTATCGACGCATGTCCACGCCAGCAATGGAGATTGGTGGCTTCTCCAAATTTCGTTGTCAAGCAGAAGTGCGCATGCGCGCGTTTTGTAGCCAATACGAACTTACTGATTTGTGGTTTGCTTTTCACAGTCGTCACCAAAGCCTTCTTTTTTAAAAATCAACTTTTTAAAAGCTTTCGCGAAGCGTCATTGAGAAATTCATCGCCGTTTGATATGAAAACCATTTTGGGATGTCTGCAAGGTGAGCCAGGTGAATTAGGCCCAACCGGACATCAAAGCACTGTAAAATAGAACACAGAAATTGACTCCTCGTATGTACATTCTAAATTATAAAAATGACCAAAAGTACCGATCGTGTCGGGATATTTGGAAACTATCTGGCCTCGAGCAATACTGGCATACCAGTAGGCCTAATGACGAATCACAGCCCGCGTCGCCGGCGTGTTCGCTCGTCCTCCACAACCGAGGCCTAAAGGCCGGTTCATACTTCTGGCAAATTGCGAAAGCGAAGCGGATGTGACGTCACGAAAGATTTGCAGCGAAATTTTGCTCCGGCGAGTTAAAATGCGTTCAACTTTTAAGAATTTGCAGTGCCATTATTTGATCTGACGTCACAAATTTGCGTCCGTTTTCGCTTCCGCGTGAAGTATGAACCGGCCTTCAAAGGCTAGGAGGGGGCAAATTTTGCGCTTCACGGATTAGGGGAAAGAAATACGTCACAGGTGTGGGCACGCAAAGCATTGTGGGTTGCTGTCCTGACACGCATGTATTTTCAGTTGGCACTTGGTAATTATGCGCACCTGGAATTGTCGACCCGTGTAATTGTTTATTTATTAACTCTGTCTAATGAGTGCTCGACAAAAGTTATGTCATGCATTTGCCCTTCCCAAGGGGGCGGTGTGTGACGGGCGAAAGCAGGCGAGGTGGCCTTGAAATGTCTACAAAGGCGCGTAAACACCGTCCTCCTCAGCCACGCACGGAATCCATGTCTTCACATATTTGCTTGGTTATTAAGGCAACTAGAAACACGTCTTATGTACAGTAAAATGTCGTTGTGTTAGTGTTCAGGGTGTGGTGTTATTTTATTACATCAGCAACAGTTGACACGTTGCTGTCGAGACCGCCACCATGGTGGGCACCAGTGCCCAGTTGCGAGCGGTCCTGCTGGAAGTCTGGCCGTTGTCCATTTCGTTTTCCAGTTGTAGTCGGCCGCACCCAAAGAATTGCCGGTCAAATCGGAAGGAGCCGGGCTCGAGCCGGTAGCCATTCCAGTGGAACTGTCGATATTCGTTCCCAGACACAAAGAAAACTGAATCTGTACAAGTGAATAGGAAGCCCGAAAGATTTTTGGTATCACTAAGAAGAAGAATTACGAAACACCCGTTCATGCCTTCAAGATCTACCCCTGCTCTATCCCAGTGATACACGTGCCTTTCTGCAAAACAGCTGCAGACGCCTTGCAGGAATAATACGGGCGATTCACGATAGTGCGCCTCCAAGAGTTTGCAACACGTTGACCAATCACAGTGCGCGAAATCTGTTGACCCAATGCGCGTTTGGAAAGGGCCGACAGATTCGCGCAATGTGATTGCTCACAGTCTTGGAGGCACTTATTGCGAATCGCCCGTATTATAAATAAAATGTCGCTCACAACTCGCATTGTGCCGTTTACGGTGTGCGTTTCGAGTCCAACTGACTAACGAAGCCCAGCTGCATCTAGCCCAGGACTCCATGTTGTTCTGAAAATTACGACGAACCTCACTGCACTCGAAATTTTCCACATAAACTCGCTGTGAAGTCGAACTGCACGTCGGACTGCATGTATTCCATAGCACCGCGAATGGATGCAAGTTTGAAACTCTGTAATGGTGAAATCACCATTGTTGCTATTCATGGATACGTAAGTGACTATTGGTTCGTGGTGCCTTTATTTCGAAATAGGAGTTTTTGAATTTTTAAAACAGGTATTTGTGCCAAAACATTGCTTGGAAATCCACTTTGAGCAGAAGCAAACCCTAATCGGTTGATTAAAAGAGCCATGCATTTCATGCTCGATCGTGAACCAGCGAAATGCCGTACAAAGGCAGCAACCGTTGCCAAGAGCTGTATATTCTGCAACTAGACTGATTGTTCATTATGTGTGCAGTACAGCATGCAGCTATTGTGTGCTAATTGTTTAATGCATGTAGGCTGACGCTGTTCTCTTTCAACCATTAAGGCTTTGCGAAATAGCCATCTCTAAGTTGTAGGGCAGTTCTTTTATTCCGCACGGAAACCTCCTTTGTGCCTACCCGGTGGAACAAAAGCCCTGGCCTACAAGATGGCAGCCATGCAAACCCTCTAATGGTGCACTCATGTCGCAACTCTATCCACAAAACAGTTCTGCCATTACTTGGAAAAATTGGGCCTTCCTTGGTCTCGTTCCAGGCGGGTTCTGTCTCTATTCCTAGCATGCAGAGTGACGCATTTGCGAAACTTTAAATCCCACCTACCCTCAGCAAAGAAGGCAGCGTCGAATCCGGGTTTCAGCTCCCACGACCACTTGCTGAGGGGCTGCGGGTAGCCGGGATCTACCCGACCATCTTCGTCGTTCAGCCGCCAGTATTGCGTGTCACGGAATAGGTACACCAGGTTGTTCGCGTTGGGTACGATCACCGCCGCGTCGATGTAAGTCGGAAACCTGCCTCGCCGGAAGAGCCGACCGAGTCTCCCCCGCCGTTTGAAGGTCCCACCCGTCGTGAAATCGAAATATTCAGTCCCTACAATAAAAAAGATGTATATATAAACTCGTGAATAGCCTGTTAGACTGAAACGTCCTCGTAACCGTTTTTTAACCTGCATGGTTCAAGTGATTATGTATTTCTTTTTAATTAGGGAGGTTGTGGGCAAAATTTTAGAGGAAAAATAAAAGCACTGGCTTATAAAGAATGCCCTTTTCATTTCTGTTATTTAAGTAACCAGAAAAAATACTCAATACTGTGGGAAATCATCTAGCAGAAAGTAAGAAAATGTTTGAATCTATTTCGGTGAGTTTTGCTGAATTTCTCGAATATAGTTCTGGCAAAGACTGGCAGGTAGAATGGGTGATTGCCTTTAGTATGCCCCGTAAACAGGAAGAATAACAGAAGGAAGTGCTTTTCTTTAGGGGAGAAGCGAGGGTTCCCGCCTTCCCTTTATGCTATTATATGCTTTCAAAGTGGTCAGGTTCTCAGCGGACACGATCATACCTCTAAAGAACCTAAAGCTGCCATCAGTCCGCCTGTAGGCGGCATCTATTATTGTCAGGGGCTGGCCTCTGCTCGACGTGGCCCTGAAGACATCGCTGAACTTTTTAGGATATCCCTGAGGCACCGAGTACGACCCTCCGTCGAAGACGATACGCCAAAACGCATTGTTCTGCATGAAATCAAGTTACCGGCATGCTGCTGTTATAGAGTGACGGGGAAATGGGGGTCGAAACACTGTGCAAAACTCTAGGTGGAACTCTAGGAGGCGCTATTATGGCCACGAGTGCTAAGTTCCAGGATGTGATGACTTAGCAAACCGACATTCAGAAGTCAGTTAGCAGCGAATATCAAGTCGATACCGCCCAAGAGGAAACTTTTTAGTTCAGTCTGGTTTCGCGGTCCAACGCCGTTGTTCGTGAACATCCGGGTGTTTTTGGATGTGCAAAATGGAATGGGGTAAATAACATTCTGACGTATATGACAAAAATTCACACTCCCTGTCTAAACCTGATTTGCCCTAAAAAGCGGACACCAACATCTATTTGCCTGAAAACAATGACGTTTATAAATATTATGCTGTTCGTCATTTGACACTGTGGTGGCTTCTTGACGGTAACCTATCGAAAAGGTTCTCCATGCAGTCTGGAACGGACTAAGGGCTGAATTCCGGTACATATATAGGCACAAGTGAAGAACACAGAAACGCGAATTACGCGAATTTAGAATTCTAAGGACGCATGTCAGTCATGCCTTACAACTGGTCAAACCTTGGCAACATGTTATAAATGAGAAATTCCTTCCAGGTGACTTGACGTGCGCGGTTGCTCACATCTCCATGGTTAAATATTGACCATGTTGTAACTATGGAGCTAACTTACGTCATGAGCCGTTGTTTTATCGGGAAACCGATTGCCAGTTGTGGATGTTGTTTTTCCCGTCTTCCACTTAATATGGGACGGCCATTTTGCAAGAAAACTATTTATGGGTTTTAACAAACAAAATTATCGTATTTTTCGTAAATGGGATTTAAAGCATTTCTCTTGGAGTATTTTCACGGCGTCCTGTTCAGATCTAAAAAAGATTTTCATACATCTCTGATTATGAAGCAAACAATCGCAATTTTTTTACTATGCACAATGAATATCGTTCAAAAAGAAAATCCCAAATCTGCACCTATGTACCGGAACTCGCTCTAAGATTGGGCAGGATTGCTGTGCGTTTCTGATGGATAGCTTGAATCGTCCCCTCATGCGCCAAACTAGCTGCAGAACGTGAAACTTACCCCGAATGCGAGGAATTCGTTTGGCGAGACGGTCATGACCGCCCTCGCACGGATATTGCAGGTGGGTGTAGTTGGGTAGGACGGCCGACCCGGCGGGCTAGGGCTGCCTGGTCTGGGTGGTGAAGGCCTAGGATCAGTCGGAGGGGGGCCTCTTCTCGGACCTTGCAGCAGAGAAAAGAAATATACTGTTTATCTTATCCCTTTGTAAAAAACAAATACCAACATGCGCACTGAGTTCTTCAGAAATATGCTGCAGTGATGTCACGCGCTTATGCTCCACTTCAAAATATTTAAAGAATGCATTTCGAAGCATGCATTGTACATTTAATGTACCCTGAACGTGGCATGGCCCCCAACGCGGCGCACAAGTAGCGAAATTTCATCAAACATCCAATATTCTGATTGTTAAATCTCTATTACACCGTACCTGCTACAGAGTTTGGACGAAATTTTTATTTCCGCCTGATTATCCAATTTTTGTCTGACATGCGAAATGAACTCTTTGAAAATGTGCCCAAACTAGAAAAAGAATTTTCGGACAAACTTGTGGATGGTAATTTGAGTGGCAGAAATGATGTTTCACAAGAATTAATCAATACCTGGGATTTTCTGAGATTGATTCTACTGCGCCACTTTAGAGAACACTCTGCTGAATTCGAGCCCAATTTCCGGACGCTGACGGTTTCGAACGAAATTTCAAGAACTGAAACTGTCCATAAGGGCTTAACACCAAGTATCATGAAGGGAATGGTACCAGTTTATAGCCAAATGAGTTTCAAATTTTTCCGAGAAAGAGGTTTGGCAGCACTGTATAGGGGAAAGTCAAGTGAACGCTGAAGTGCGCCACATTGGGGGACTCTACTACACACATATACTTGAAAATTTGGGGGACGCTGATTGAGCGGTTCCGCAAACAGAAACAGTACAAGGTCCCTGTCACCTCGATAGCTTACTTTCATGGAAAGGTTTTCATCCGGAGACATCTGGAAATTATCCAGCTACTTATCCTACTTGACAATTTTGAGCAGTTATTTGAAAGACGAATTCTAGCGAGCTTTTTTTAGTGGTCGGTAGTTTGCCCGGTTCCGTAAATATTTGCCGGTTCTGTAAACCGAGCCATCTTTACGGTACGTCTTATTTCTACGACACAGGACGATTCGTGCGCTGCATGCACACTTAAAGCGCGCATTGCAACGTAATCTAAAACTCTTCAAGTCAACTATATAGAGAATGAATCAAATCCCCAGCAATTTTGTCGTTCTGAAATTAAAGCCCATTTTATCTGAATAGTGGAACTGGCTAAATTGCAGAACTAGACGATCAACTTGCACCATATTGCAAAACTAGCATGAGCGTACACTGGGTTGAAATGGCGTCTTTACAGAATTTTGTGAAGGAAGCACAGTGTCACAAAGCCTTGTGGGTAACTTACTTCCGTAATCAAAGCTCGCACATCCTATGCACTCGTATCAACCCGCACGTGGAAACGTTGCTCCTTATTATTATTTAAATAAAATTAGTTCTACCATAGACCTGAATGATGAGGAAAGGGGTCTATGGTTCTACGTAACGGCGATTCGGAACAATTAGGCCCTACTCGGTGTGCAGTCCGAACAATTCAGCCTAACCCTGCGCCTAGGCGGTCACATGGTGGGCAGGGAAGCTTCATTTATTTTTTTTAAACAGCACCATGGCGCAACCCAGAGTGAACACAGGCTACAGGGACGTAAAATGCAACATTTCGTTTACGGGGAGATTCCACGAGGCAAGAAGGCTAGTTTCCTCTTAAGACTGGCAATAAAACCATTTTCCCATGGGAAAGTACAGGGTGTATCCCATAATTCTTGTATCGTGGGAAATGAATTATCGACGTTCACTTATAATTCATAATTATGCACGCATGCGCATAAATGGCCTCGGTGGCAAGAAGTGTGAGCGAACAACAAATCGATCTATTTGTGAACATACGAAAACAAGCAGTCTGAACTCAGCCATGGTTCTCGTTTGGTAAAAAAATACTCGGCCTGCCAAAGAGGGCGCTGTGCAGTCTGGAATGGACCAGCAGTACACGCTGGTTCCGTAGCCAAGGCGCTCAGAGGAAATCAGCTGAAACTTGATCATTTTCCACTGCCGGTTCGATACCAGCTGAGTGTTCGAAGAGAAAAGTTCATATTTCAGCAGGTTTAGCTACTGAATTACTGGGGTGCTGCCACGCACAACCCCCAAAAGGTTTGGGCACGCAGTATTAAGTAGCGTCACGTCTTACCGTACAGTCGCTGTATCCCACGAATGTCGTCCCTGTGGAGTTGGATTCCGTGCCTGTAACCCTGGTAGATCGGAGCCATCATGGAGTTCTCGACCTCCGAGTGACCCAGGCCGAGACTGTGACCTAGCTCATGAGCAGCGACCATAAACAGGTTGGTACCTACAAATTATAAACAGTACGGAGTACGGTGGAATCAACTACCATTTAGCTCGCTTATACCACATCGTGGATAATAAATGGACCAATATTAATGCATGTTTTCGGACGTCGGCATATAATCTCCATTTTGGCTCCAGGATTCGGTTTTTATGGGTTTGATTCCCTTGGGGTGGAACCCACTTTGTTAATTTTTTTTAACAAAGTTCCATTTACTTCAACAGCATCATCGTATTGTATGATGTGAGATTAAGCATTGAAGTATTTTCATCTTGTCCTACCAAGAAATCCTTGCAAACCAATTCGACAATAAATAAGTCGATAGCTCCCACCTGGCCCTATTGTTCAAAAACATTTTAATTTAAACTAGCTAACGGCAATGGTTTGTTCAACTTGTCAATGGCTCCAATGGACGTCTCTGAATTTTCTTTTACTCCGGGCAACGACAGTGAACGCCCATTAATTAGTCACGACCTGCATAATATAGACCTTTTTCACCCATGTGACTGGATTGCGTTCAATGTAAACAATACCACCCCGTGTGGACCGCCTCGGCCATGCCGATCGCATATATTTCTACGAGCAGCTTCGACCACGTGCAAGCGCACGTGCGAAAGCTGCACGCTTGACTAGTTTATCTTGAATAGGTAGATTACCATCACAACACATCGCTGTCCAGCAAGATTGTGACATCACAGGAAAAAGGTCTATACAGGGTGGTGATATTAACCGGCAAATCCTCACGCAGCTCACAGACCTCTGTTTTGCAGATAGAAATGGATTATTCCAACCCAGTGGCGTATCTAGTGGGAGGGCAGAACTTGCCCCCTGACTTTTTTTGTTTGTTTGTTTACAAAGAATACTTCATAGGAAGAAAGTAATCGGTAGAGTTATCAAATAATCTTCCAACACCCCAAGAAAACAACACCATGAAACAGAAGCAAGGATGTCGGCACCATGGGTAAGGCTTTTGACTTTTAGTGAGCCCAAAGCCGCATTCGCTTTTGAATCCCCCCTCCTACACACCAAAAGCTGGCTACGCCGCTAGACACCATGGTCCGCACCTTGATTTGAGTTGGAGGTGAATCGTTCCCTCTCATCAAAGTGGGCATCCCCGCTAATGGGCTCTCTGCCGGGGAAGAAGGCGTGTGCCAGGATGCCTCCCTGCCCGTCGAAGTCGTAGCCGTCCCCGTGATCGCCGGAGGCGAAGCGGAGGTCGATGTCGGCCTGACCCGAGCGCACCTCGCGGAAGTTGAGGTTGGCCGCCCGGCTCCATAGGTTGAAGGCGCGGGTGACCTCGGAGCGGGTGGTCCGCTGGCCCAGGTCCGGCGTGTAATTGATGAACCTGAGGAGGTATCAGTCAAAGGAGATAGACATCAATGAGGTAAATGCCAGTAGAAAACAGAACAAAAACAGCAGTGGGAGAGAATAAAGCAACATACCACACAGCTTACACCGATAAGCCAGAACAACGACGGCACCAACAGGAAAATAATAGCAACAGTAAAATTAACGGCAGCATCTGCTGGTGGCTCTACCGAAGGAAGTTAAGTCAGCAGAAGTGAAACAGCGTGCAGCAACTTCAACAGCAGCTGCAGTAACGACTGCGGCGAAAACAGCAGCAGCAGCTTAACAGCAGCAGCAACTTCACCGGCGTCGAGAAAGGAACAATACAATATAGACAGCCCTTACAAAATCCCCATAGCATCCCCGTGATGCTTTGCGGTCCGCCATCTTGAATGTCAGGCCGTGTCTGAATGGGATGTTGGTGGCTATGGTTTCTTTGATTTTATTTATAGAGCCTGAAAGTAAAAGGTCACGCGGTGAGCTTCCGGAACCCTCGCGTGGTTCGCCTATGAGGATTTTACATGGGGCCGTCCGATCACGTTCGATGTTTGTTGGAAAACCACCCCATGAAACACTCATGTTGGAACTTCACCTTTGTCTTTCTGAAGTAATTTTTAGGAAAAGTCACCCGGAGACTGAAAAAAAAAGCGAATTTCATTAACGACTTTTCACGTCCAGTGATATCGTACCTATAGGTCTCCTTTTTCACGCACATTTGTTTTCACTTCCGTGCTCACGTGAAAACGAGATTGTACAACGTTGTGAAGATTTACCTACCTGCAGTCAATGGGTTCCAGATTCACGTAGTTGTTGTCAGCAAAGGTTAAACAAAATATTAGAATCTTTCGTAAAAGTAGATTATTGCTTTAAATTTATTACCTAATAAATTAAAAAAAGTGTGTATTATATTTTGATCTATTTTTATTTCGGCTTCCACAGACTACCATAAAGTTTCAAACTGTAAACGTTCATCTGCGTACGAGACCGCCGCATTGGCCTGTTCTTGATGTATTTTAGATTTTCGGAAGTGATGGGTCAGTTTTTGGCGGGATATTTCTCTCCTAGGTCAGGTAATTTTTCAGTTTCTATAAATTCATATACTAGCAAATATTATCAGAAGCCCTTTTTCGGAGTTGGACTTCTTAAGAAGTAACTGAACGAAAAATATTAAAAAATTCTAAAATCTTTGCATGTTATATTTCCTATCCAAGGGTTCCGGAAGCGCGGTATCAAGGGTCAACTTGACCTGTCCTCATTTTAGACTGCGTAAATAACTGTGCGTTTCGGATAATGGCCTGACATAAAAATGGCCACTTGAAGACCCTCTCGAAAAATGAATCATGTCAGTGTCAACAATTCTGCTAACAAAGTAGGTTGGTGATTCATCAAACACGAGCGACTCACTTGTAGGTAATATCCTTCTTTGGCCACTTATTTCCCGACAAGGAGTAGCGCCTCCTTCGCCTTCGCAGCCGGTCGGCCGGGCTGTTGAAATCCTTGTTGCCGCATCGTGGCCTCCGCATCATGGCGATCGTCGCCTTGTTCAGTCGGCCGGTCACGGGGATGTGGGCTTTGTACTGCATCATGGCGATGGCCCGCTCCACGTTGGCTACCGAGCGCTGGATGCCAACCTCCGGCTCGTCGTCATCGAAGTAGCCATACTGTTTCAAGTATACCTGTAAAAGGGGTTGACCAGAACTTTGTGGTTAAAACTCAGCGGTCGGACTGGTGTCTGGAGCTGGGGTCGAGTCCGTTACAACTAGTCACAAGTCCCTGCAAGTCCATCACAAGTAAAGTCTCGCGCAAAGCCAAGTCACATGCTATTGAAATAGAAATTGTGACAAAAGAATTCCTCTGTCATAAGTGTCCTATCACTTATGATTGGTTTTGTGACTCAGCTTGTAAACTCTTGTCAAAGGATTTACCAATGAACTTGTGAGGGTCTTGTCTACAAAGCTGCTGGTGTCATCAAACCATACAGCTATTGTCAATAACAGACGATCTCAGAGCCGACACTCTTGTAACAAACCCAACGGTGAGGTAGTCATTTTCCTTATGAAATAAGGAAAGAACAGTGACTGACCTCGATTCGAAAGTAACTCGTATTTCACAACTGCCTCTTTAGAAAAAAATGGGTTCTGCCCTAAGTTTCTTGACCAACGCTAGCAGCTCGTAGCGCTTTAGCAAACAAGCAGTCCGAGCTTTGCGATGCACTAGATTACATCCCCCTTGACCACGCCTAACAGCTCCGCCCTACTGGCTTGAGAAACACCCGTTCCATAATAACTACCGGAAATGATACATAAAATTTCTCTAATTGATTTCTGTATGTGTTTTTTAAGAGATCCTTTCTTGTTTGCATTAAATCAACATTACTTCTGCCAGTAAAAAGGTGGAAACGAAGTGTGCACGTATCTGTCATGGTCCTGGAGCAAAATCCTTTCGTAATATTTACGTGATTCGTGTTCAAATCTTCAGTCTCTCCTATATGTCTCCCGAACCACCGCTGCACGCTATCTGGTGAATTTCGTCAGCGCTGCGATGGGGGTTGGGGTTGGAAGCACATTTAAAAATGCAAAGTTCACCTTAGAGTCTCGCCAGTAAGATACGCCCAGTAATATAAATAGATGTCGAGTTCCCGATTGGGTCTTGGGATTGGGGTTACCCAAGCTTATCTCACGGAAGATAAGCAGTATGACGTAAACGGACATTGTAATTACGTAGTAGGGGTACAAGATCAGAGAACATGCTGGTACTTCCGGGTCACATGGAGAAAGTTGAGCTAAAGGTCAGCCTGGTATGTGGCCTTGTTGGCCTTTACAGCGATTAATGACTCGTACTGCAGCGGAGAAAGGGCACGGCTATTTAAAAACAATCGATAGGAAATAACGTCACTGCCAACCCTTGGTATGGCCAGAGGTCTGGTGAGGGGCCTTTCGTCTACCGTGCAAAGCTATTCTCGTTCTAGTGAAAATTCTTGTTGGCCACACTTTACAGTTAAAAATGTCACACGAAACATTGAAAACTTTATAGTAATTTTAATTGGCTCAGCATTTTTCCAGAGTAGGTCGTGAGAAGGCCCATTCTATTGTTAAAATAATTGTGTAAATGATTCTGCTCCATTTTGCCCCAAAAATATGACAAAAAATAATGCACAGTACTTAAATCTTTTTTAACGTAGCAAATATACTTTTATGAGGAAACAATGGCAATAATCAGGGTTGACCAAACATTAATTTGGTTTTTGAATCAAGGGGACTGCTCACACGTCGATCCAACGTGGCGACCCTAAGCTTCGCACGAAAATGAAATAAAACCTTCTAATACCATAACCGCTGCACATCTATTCTTCTTATTTTTTTGGGGTGTTTGTTTGTTTGTTTGTTTGTTTGTTTGTTTGCTTTTTTTTACATTTTCCGAGTTACAGTCTGTACAGCTTAAGCGGAATATAGTTCCTCTGTTGTGTATGGATAGTACCAATTCACCTATAGGACGGCATTTAATTCGAGGGCGACCCCCCCACCGTCGCGTCAAGGATGATTTCACACCACTATGCACACTCCTTATACGAGGCGAAATAGGATGCAAGACGAAGTCACGAAGCCACGTACCAGGTTCAACGTTTACCGAATTGGAAAATCCCCATTGCTTAGTACTGGCCATCCCTGGTGGGGCATAGCACACAGTGTTACAATGATCTCTTTCCATCAAGTTTGATCCTTTCTTTGGTTTTATACATGTGCTGTGCCACTCACACAGAGATTTATTGTGAATTACCATCTAGGGCGCTAATAATAAAGTGACGCCAGGTGAAAACATCCTTGATTGTGTACATACCTACGAAAAACTTGAACGTTAATTTTGGTATGCCTTTCTCCATATTCCGTTTATATTCGATGCATAGTCGAAACTAATACACACACAGTCAGAATGCCCAATTTGGTATGAGCATTTTATTATGTTCTGCATATAAGCAAGGATCAGGTGTCCTGTAGACGGTTGATAATAATCCGATCATTGTGCTCGCTAAGTCACGTGACCTATCGTGGGTATCAAACATCAGCAAACATATCGTCCTCCCATAGACCTAAAAGAGTGTGTCATATAAGTGTCATTTGCTAAATATAAAGTCGACGGTCGGTAAAGTACCCAGACTACTGATGTGCTGAGCACTGCACGAAAATTGGCTTTGTTGTTAGTAAACCACACTTTGCTATAGAAGCTTCGGACACCATGTTTGTTGATGTATGATACCCACTATAGGTCACGTGACTTAGGTCGATCTCTATCGGTTTCTGTTTCTTTCAATGTGTTCTACATAAGTGAACACAGTATGACATATCTGCGCCTAGGGTGGCGTAAAGTGTAGGTGTAATGAATTTATTTTAATACAAACCTCCAAAATTACAGCTTTGTTCCTCGGTTAAGTTCATTTTCAATGTTTCTTTGACTATTTCAACGGGTATTTTTCTGCCTTTTTGGTTTTTATGCTAATGTATATTTCCAAATTTCTGAGCAAACCCATGATGTCATCCCAGGAAGAAAACCTTAATGTTACAATTGGTTTGTGCCCCCAAACCCCTGAGTCTTTCTTCTTCTTTTTTTATCATAGATGTTTTCAGTGACTAAATTCTGGATCACAATTTGAAAAAAACCCTATGCACCGAACCATGTGCTCCTGATGACGTCACAGGAACAGCGCCCTCAGTTGTCCAGAAAAGCGTGAATGACTTTTGAATGTTTGACAAAGTTTACTTGTCGGTGCATTTAACATTATTTAATATTACACAGATCTCAAAAGGCTGCCAATATATTGCAAAAAGAGAATGAAGTTGCAGAAAACTTGTGTTTAAGAAAAATTAATTGTAGCCACAGTTGGAAGGTTCTCTCTGCTTGAAAATGAGGAGTATAGGCGCTCTGGTAAGTTTACTGCTCTGCGGACCTCTTCATGCGGTACGGTCATTTCAGCAAGCTTGGTCATTGCTGTTCTACGCAACGTTGTTTTTGAGTATCCCTGGTTTTATCCATTATAAACTCATATCCTCCTCTCCACGACTGCCCAACGTGCCTGGCATACCTTTAATACCTATCCTATAACTGCAATTTCTTTCCCATGAAATATTATGGAGCTAGTTTGGGACCAACCAAATTTGGGACCAGTCAACTCAGACTTACATTTGCCTCTTCGATCTCACCGGGGTCTGTTACATCATCGTCCGAGGAAGCATCAACGGCACTGCCCTCATTCCCGCCGTCTAGCTGCGGGTTAGCTTGTCCAGCCTCCTCGCTGTCGGCCAACAACAGCCCGCACAAAGTGCACCCCAACCCCAGGACCAGTAGCAGACGAAAATTAGATCCGGCCATTCTTGAGAGACAACCAAAAGGATCGGCCCCTGCCGCTCTATTATACTGTCTGTCCCGTCTTCGTCCGTTATCTACTATCCAAGGAATCCAAGATGCGTCGACGGGTAATACAGATCTCAAAAAGGGAGGGAACCCTTGGCTCGAGGTAGAAGTGTCTAGCGGGGAGCGTACGGGGGCGACTCGACGCGGTGTTAGCTTGTGACTCGTACCTACCCCAGTCACTGTGAATAATACCAGCACACAGGAAACCGCGATTATCGCCCAGCCAATCAACGGCCCTGTTTCAAAGAAGCAAAGGAAGATGACGAATCCATGCAAGGGAGATTATTTTGGTCGTAACTTATATTAAATCAAGTGGTGGCTTCTATTTGCCATCTTTTTTTCAGAGGGTTGGGTGAATCGCCGCGCAGCCCACGCAATATCGCACGATTTTGTGGAGCATGAGCGGCCGCGAGTTGGGATCGAAGACGGAGAGTCGGCCTACTTAATGTTGGTGCACTCCACCATGCTTTCGAGGCCAATCCTCGACCCGTCAATGCCGCGCCTTCTTCCCTCTCAACTCCCTCTCAGGGTTCATGTCCCTGTTGTGACGCACTGATTTTTCCGGACTTTTTTTTTCCAAGGTGATGGTGCATGCTGTTACGCAGGGTCCGTCGTTCGGCTCAGAGACATGCTCGTCAGATCCACGTGATTTGAGTGTATCTTGGCATTGAGACGATCGGTGTTTGGACTTCTGGTTCATAATGATTATGAAGCAGATCTCATGCCAGTCAGTAGAGTTCAACGAAAGCAATTTTGGGAAATTTGTTTAACAGCACAGAACCCCCCCCCCGTGTTTTACCTAAGATCTCTCCATCCTTCATTAAATCACCCATTGAAATTCATGTATAATATTGTCCCGAAACTCAGGTAGATAAATGCACGTAAAGACGTGTACGCTTCTATACCGAACAGTTGACATGCGGCACTTGTGTTGCGGTGATGCAGGGTAGGTAATATACGGCACAATGTCAAACGGACATTGTCAATGATATTTGTTTCCCGCCTTCCGGTCGGGATGCTGAACTGGTCATATGATTCATTTCCCCCTTTTTTACAGCCTTCACCGCACACACGTGTCTATTTTTGCTTTCCTGGGCTTTCAAAAGCCATAGGAACTTACAAAATTACTATTGCATGCGAAACTTGTAGGCTGATGGATGGCGCCATGTTGTTTTGATGACGTCATATTCTCGATCCCTTTTTTCCTACTGCAGTGAGTTAACATCGATAACAATGCTCCACAGACTAAGCATAAGCTTGCCTGAAAAACCAGATAAATGTAGGTATGTGGTTATATTTCTTGTCATGACCCCGTTGCGGAATGTGAAATCAATTTTATCGGTACTGTGGAAGGGGAATGGTTGTGAAGCATTTCGTGAAATCTGAAGTCGAAATGACACATGTAGTTGGTAGCCGGCGCCCATTTTCCGAGGGTGGGTTGCACGTGTGGCATATCGCGTTAACCACCTTTGGTGTATAAAACCACAGTAGTAGACCGTTTGTATGTGTCGTTGGCGGACGTTGACACGTTTTAAAGTCGTCATGGCTGTAAATGGTTCACGGCTGCTGACGTCTGCTAAGCCGGCTTGGCGGAAATTGGATTAAAGGCATTGTTCAACCGATAATGGTTTAATCATCGTTTGTGTGCACGTTTAAGTAGATATATAATTTGTATAACCGTAAAAATTGTGCAAACGATCCCAAACGCCCGAAGCTAAATTTGTTTTTGTAGGAATTTGATAATCAACCCCACCCCCGGTTTTACTCATTGCACTTTTCACTTCAGCGTCAGTTGAACATGCACGACGATCTTGTTCTGGGATTCTTAGATGCCACCTGTGCGTAAAAGAATCAACAAACTTTACCTGAAAGCTGATTAGAAAAATTTACTTTAGTTGTTCAATCAATCGGAGATACAAAAATAAGGGAATAGACATGTCCTTGGCTGGTCTTAATTAAATTTACGTTTAAGACCGGCTCTGTTTGAGATGGACCTAGCTCATATTTATTCCCATCCATTAATACCGTTTTAGTCAGAGAGTCAAAAGAAGTCAATGTACGATAAATTTCCATGGATTTAGTGCAAGGATTTTACTTTCATTTTCTCTAACACCCCCGTCCATTTTATTGTATATCGTATGTGCATGTAGTCCCGAAGAATCTCCTTATATGGACATGGTCCACTCGTGGCGCACACAGGCACTTGACTAATCCGCCCGAGCAGGAACAAAAGAGGGCATGTTTTGAAGTGAAATTGACAGTCCTTTGGGGTTGCACTACACCAAATACGCGCCCATAGAAAACAGTGCAAAATCGGACCGAAATAGCGCCGCCTGTTGACTCGTGAAGAGGTTGGCCTCCGTTTTTCACTGGAAATTTAAGATTATGGCCAGAAGATCACTTTTCGTTTCAATTTTATGGGGGTTAGCCACAAAAAATTTTTTATTCGCCTTTGAACGAAGATACCCCCAAAATAGCAACAAAACTAAGCACTCACTTCTGAATGTAACCGCCCGCCTCTATCCAAAATAGGTCCGCAATTTCGGGCTTTTTGTTAAAGAAATACCCTGAGCTGGAGACTATCAGTCCTAAATTCGAGATTTATAGAAATATTTCTATGACGCCTCCTGATTATGGCCTGTCTTATTGTAAAAATCACTTGGGATCACAAAATATTAATGAGCTTGTGCGCAGAAATACAAGCATTTGGTGGAATGCACCCTTGGTACGTACCCACCGCATAGGTGCGCAAGTTTATGCGCGTTTGACGCAGAGCACACTGAGTACGCGCAACCGTGACGAATTTAGGAATGTACATGTATGGTGTCCGAGTGCACGCCGAACATGCGCAAGAGCCCGGTTGGAAAACTTAGTATCCATCTGTCTTTCTTTCGCCGGTGAGGATGTACTTCACTCAGGGTGGATAGGAATGCGTGGATTAAACTGTCTTGTACCCAGGCGTCACGCGTTTTTACGCAGTGGACATTATCAAATCGCAGTGGGCATTATCAAACGTTAACACAGTCACGTTGACCGTTGTTGAATACGGAAAATATCGGAATACAGGAAAGATATTTATGAATACGGGTCTTCCCAATAATATATGTGTGTTTTGTAATTGTGTTGAAACACATTAAATCGTATCGGATGTAGTAGTGTATCCGCCTCCAGCAGAAAAATCCCTTATTGGTTGAAAAGAGCCATGTTGGTTGGGAGTGTTCATTTTGTTGGTGGCGTTGCGATAGAAACGCAAGCGTTTGATAGTCGCTTGTGAGCCAGCGAAGTTCAGTCACCAAAGGAGCCTCCATTGCTAGGAAAATTGCGCCCTCTCTTTTTAAGCTGGATGGTCATAGTAGATGACACTGGATTTAGTTGTAAGGTTTAATAATTCAGAACGAAACATATCGCAAAGTGTACCAACTGCCTTGTTTGACGCGTTTGGCAGACAGGATCCCGCTTTTTTTCTTAATAATAATATCCTATCATAATATTCAACTCAAACGGTCCTTCAGTGGATAGAATCGCACTGACTTAGCAGATGAAAGGAATTTTGTTCCAATTCAGAATTTAGCTTTCAATTGTGGGCTTTGCCCTTACATGTATGCCTGTCTTACTCAGTAGCACAGTATACAGTATTATTGCAGAGTTCCGTGAAAAACAATTCACCAGTTTATCCTTGTGGGTAGCGAAATAGATCGAAAAAATTAAAGGTTGAGGGGTAAAAAGGCCTACCCGCAGTAGATTAACATCTACCCGGTTCAAGTACATCTTTGGAAAATAGATCACCATTTATAAGATCAAAACACGATGTGCATGCTGGCGAAAGGAATATGAAAGAAATGGATCGAAAAACCGAGTAAGAGTTAAAATAACAATTGTGGCCTATTAGCATTTATATATGTATGAGTTTTTAATCGTCAGCCATGTGATCGTTTCTGAGTCAGACCGTATAGATAAACTTCAAAACCAACCGGAGTTTCTGTACTTCATAACGTCTCCACCACTTGAAATGGCCTTGAATCATCGATCCCTCTCCCTTTTAAACCAGGTCACACTGAGCCAGCGTCCCGGTGCTATGACTAACGCTGCATCACTAGCCAGCTGGGATTTCGATGCTAGGAGCCCGAATACAGGCGTGGCAAAATAGAACTAAGCCTTGATATGAGTTTCCTTTGAGGACATTTGGCCTCACTTGGGGCTGCAAACAGTCAATTCGAGACAACTCTGTATGTATCTATGGGCCTTCTTATCGGCACCAGGATTCAGGGAAATGGCAGCTAAAAAAAGGCCACGATGTGACAGCGCCATCCAACGTTTTCTCATCCGCCTTCAGACATCCCAAGCCCGCTGGCGGTCGTCAAAAACGTGTCTGTTGGTAAATTCTTATCTGGTTGCTAAATTTTTGTAGTTACATAGACAGTCACAAGTTACAATCCCCGATTCAAAAAGGTGCAGCGTGTCGTCCTGTAACTCCACGGCTCAGGCTCCCGGCTTGGTGGGAACCGCACTTCGCTGGTTCACAAACGACTTTGAAGTGCACGAGTTACTGTCGCATCGCTACCAACAAAACAAACACACTCCACTTCCAACACAGCTCTTTTCAACCGACGAAGGGGGCACCTCTGTTCGAGGCAGGTAGCTGGTGTTCAGTGGATATGTTCGGTAGCGTCGCAAGAGGTGTGTGATGAGAATTGCTCGTTTATATTCCCATGGACATGTTACCTTAAAGTTATCTTGCTAGTTGTCCCCCCGACGGTTCATGGAGCTGTTCATACCTAGTTGGCATGAAAGAATAGGAATGTAAAAAAATGACCAAAAATCGAGGTTAAAGAAAACAAGGACCTAAAAAATAACATTGGTCGTCGGTGTGGGTTATGAGTTATGGTAGTAATCTATTTTTTCCGCTTCATAATTCCGCATCAGGGGATATAATGAAGACTTCCGCCATTATTTTTGAAAGAAGTAGCCAACAGTCGGTCAGCTCATGGACGCCCTGATTTTTGTTTTGTGTCCACTAAATCTAACAATGCTACGTTGTAATAATAATTATGCAACGTCGTGAATAACATTACCAGAGCTTAATCATCGATCATTGCGGGGAATGGGATCAAATCACTCGTTTACAGCATTCGTACAAAAGTCTGTGACTGTTACGTTCCCAGTACCTTTATTTCTAAAAAGACACGCAAAATGGACATAGAGCAGTGACAAACATTATACTGTATTTACAAACTCTACTTATTTTATAAATCGAGTCATCGTTACTATGTATCACGCATCAAGTTCCAAGTCAAGTCACCATGCATCCATTCACTGGATAGCGACTGAGGCATGGCCATCAGCCCTTTGTCACTGTTGGTGCAGTAAACTATAAGGCTGTGTTCGTATCAACCACGGCTACGGCTACGACTCGAATTAACACACGTTCCTACGGTAAGTAGTTGAAACCCGCTGTAGCCATGGCTCCCTTAGGCACGCGGATTATTTCTATTTCTATAGCTTTAGCCGTCATGTTCGTTCTTGGCCGAACCAGTTGTCTGAGTTTTGACTTCACTGGTGATCCTGACGTGTGGATTGATGGCAACTCAGGTGAAACTGTTCTAGAACGGACTTGGTTATAATTATGGCGGGAAATAATCCCGCTCTCCCCTGCAGTTTTTAAGATAAATACCGTCCACGCGATTAGATAAAAAAATACTTCTGTCCTCGCCCGCGAAGACTCTGTCACCATTATTTACATTTAAAGGTAAAACAGTGTATTCGTTTGTTTTAAGACATTGTAAAATTCACTTTACACGTTTATGTTTTGCAACATTATGCTTTACTTGCCATGTTTGTCGTATAATATTTAACATGTGAATCAAGGATTCACAAATAAGCTTTACAGAGAAAGAAATACTGAAATTTTGTTCAAGAAAAGCAACGAATGTACCTTTTAACAAATTGCTTTTCAGTTCCTTCAATATGTTATTTGATCTTCATAGTTAAACATCATAAATATAAATATTTATATATAAACTTCAGCATCTTTCCTGATGTCATCTCATGCATCAGCTAATTCACAACATGCTGAAACCCATACACTTTCGTCCTGCGAATAGCTTTTTCCACGGAAAGATCAATGAAATAATTAAAAATAAAACCCAACAATGTAAGGAAGATCCACGATCAATTAAAAATTACAGTCATCATCGTGTACTGTAATTTTTTAAACTTTTCTTTAACCTAAGCGACTATGGAGGCGCAGCATAATAATGTCGCAGGCTTAAAATAGACGAGGTTGTTCGTAAACCTCGTACCAGACATCGCTTGAGTGTTTTTTTTGTTAGTTTGTTTGTTTTTTTGAGAAGTCATGTCAAAAATATGAGCGCTGTCAACGCCGACAAGAGGTAGACCCAGAGTTCCAAAGCTGTCCTGGCGGCGCCACTAGGCGCGGGATCGGTGGGGGTGAACACCGTGTCCTCCGAACAGCCCAGGAAGTCCACCGTGAACCACCCAGGCTCCGCTTCAGTCGTCCTGCTGCCGTCGCTGAACCGCCAGTACCGGTTCCCCTGAATGAGGTAGGAGTCGCCTGCAGAAGAAGCACAACATGTCACGGACCATGAGCACATCATTTGTTTTCGTAAACACAAATCCCCTAGCTGCGTGATTTTTTTCAGTATCAGGATTGCTTGTGTTTGAGTACAAAGGCACTGTGGAATTTCCCCTTGAGGCCCATGTCGGACACACTTTGTCGTATAGCATGCTAACAATGAAAACTACTGCAACTTGTCAAGCCGGCGTAACCCAACACCGGATGTAGGTGTTCGCCTCTTTTAAGGACGTATGTAAACTCATAATGAAATCGAAGATTAAGACCTTTTCCGGGCTATGTAAATAGCCGTGGAAAGAGCTACCCAAGGACCTTATCATCGATGCTGTCCTCTTTGGTTTCAATTTAGGTGACATGTCAAAATCGTCGGCTCAAAAGCCATTTTGCGAGTTAAATTTGAATAAAATCTGGTACACCGAGTTATTTGATTGCACAGAAACGTAACAATTTTAATTCCACTGACTAAAGATACTGTCGCTATACCTTGTGATTAGGGGCAAGCTTTTGCATAGCGACCACCATCTCTGGAATGGACTGGTTCCTTTGTGACCTTCTTATCTATGAGAACAGTGTATTGTTGCGAGGTGTCTCTTATGTAACTAAGCAAAAGCTTGCCCGAATCACGAGGTATAGCAACAGTATCTGTAGTGTGGAGAATTCAAATTATGTTCACGTGAATTTAAAGAACTCAGTGTACCAGATTTTATTCAAATTTAATTTGCAAAAGGGTTATTCTACGGAGCTGCTTATACGGTTTCGCGCCCAATGAGATTGCCATGCCGTTTGCCATGCTTACTGCTTGCGGTCTTTACGAAATACATGGAACATCTGTGAGTGTAAACCTGTGTGCTTAGCGACGTCGTTAAAATGTGGGTGGTGTATTGTACTCTTTGGAAATATACAATCAGTCGCTGGCTGTCACAGCCGGCCAACCTGTTGCACACGTTTGCCAATAACGAGGTTTCCCCATAGAGTTCAAGCATGGAGTTATTAAGCACATGGTTCAAGATACTAGACTTAACCGAAGATAGCGCTGGCCGTGAAACGGGTTCGTGGACACGAGTGCGTTCGATTACAACGAGATATAAAGGCCATTGAAAATGATGAGAAGCCAGAACGGAGTCCTAGGGGAAACGTGTCTGGTTCACAGATGACAGGTCAATGCTGATCTCTTGAGGTAAGTCAATGACTACGACGCTGTCAAGGTCGTGCCTATGATTAACGCATACGTACAAATAGGACCTACACAAATGAAGACGTTGCTTGCATTGTTTTCTTGTTGCTGTTATTACTGAGCGAGAGAATGTCTGATCCCACAGTCCAGATTCCGCTGTAGGCAGGCAACGTTTTTCATCGAAAATGCGGATGAACTTAATGTTGCCTGTAAGCAGATATTTTGCTATGGTTCGCATGAGGGTGAATTGAAAGGCTGTAAAAGAGCACAACCTCTTACGCCTTGTTAATTGCCTTCCGTATATCAGCAATGGTGACAGTAGGTCTTAAGGCGATTATGTGCTCGAAATGCCATGCACTGTGGATAGCCTGCTGCACATTTTGATTCATTTAGACTGTCTGACTTAGAGCATCAGAGGGCGCAATCCATGTTTTGCAGGGGACGTGATGGAAACCTGTCTTTGCCGAGGGCCCAAGGCCATATCTGAACGCTTTGGCTGCGGCTGATGAAAATAAAACACGTGCGCCTATGGAAGCCTCTGGCTGGCAGTTCAAGCCAGTTCCCATATGGATATGTTTTACTCCAAGACACGGCCTTTTAATTGGGACACGACTTCATGATGATATCAGTGTACTTACCGTCGAGATTGAAAGCCGCATCCACGCTATCGGGTCCCCCGACCCACTCGTCCGCGATCGATTTAGGGTAGCCAGCCTCCATCTGCCCCTCCATGCCGTCAAATCGCCAGCAGAGGGCGTCCTTGAAGAAGTAGGTCTTGGCCTCCCTCCTGAGCGACAGAACCGCATCAACGTCAGACAGCTCGCCGCCTGTCAATTGGCCAACATGCTGGGGGAAGCCCTGCTTCATGTTCAGCCCGTTAAACTCCCAGAATCTGGACCCTGTCCATGGCATGATCGATGACAATATCTTTGTTATCAAACAGGTATGCGCAAATCAAACCTATTAAAACTGCTTTAGGCTAAATTCGATCACCAACCATTCGCCAACTAGCAGTAAATTTTGCCTGGTGCCCACAAATTTTGGCATAGATTAAGGGAAATGGACCAACCATTATTTTGTTAAACCTTGCCTTATGGTTAAACATGGATGCATGCTAGGCTTTAAGTGTGTGTTAATCACAAACTGTGTAAAAAAAGGATGCATAATGAAACATGAATATACTAGTACTGAAAAGAAAGGTCGACTCGTGGAATTCACCTTTAACGAAAACTATTGTCCCATCGAGTTTTTCGAAAACAGCGTCAGCATGAGAGGGCGCACTCCCCCAAAACCGGCTCGTGGGCATCGGGTAACCAGTGAGCGGGGTACCACTGTTGGACAATCGCCACATTTTCTCTTCCTGTAGATAGAATAAAAATGGTACACGGTTGATTGATTTAATACCACTCACAGGTTTTGGTAAATATTTGAGAGTTTTTATGAGCGTTCCAATTTTTTTTCAATAGAAAAAAAGGGACCGTCTCCAAAAAGGATCTTCCATTTTTATTTTGAGTTCTGTTTTTTGTTTTTTTGAAGGGGGTGCATTTCAAAGCCCTCATAAGTCTGCGACATGGACTCGTTTAACACTTCTACATGCTTTGTACAAATGTACAAATTTGTACAAATATATACAAATTTCCATTCAGGTCTGAACCTGGAGGAAAGCTACACCATTATAGGGTTAAGTGCACAGTTTTCGATATTTTTCCAACATAAACTGCTCCAAGCTGCTACTGCATACTATTTACACCCTCTCTGCAGTATTATGGATGCCCCAACTATGGGTCATTAAAGTCTGTGTCAAATGACTGAAAAAAATTACAGAAACAAGAAAACATGAACGCAGCAAAAATCCCCCAAATTGGGTAAATTTTGAGTACGTGTGATCGTTCGATTACTGAAAGCATACATCCGCGATTTTCTCATTATGAAAATATAGTGATCGCGAGAATCGGTATTGCTGACCTTAAAGATGAAGACTTCGCGACGGATGTCAGACACCGCAGAGAAACCTCCGGTACAGGTGGGTGAGATGGTCGGTTCGGGCTCCACCGGGGGTTGGGTCGGCACCGGAGGGTCTGTCGGCCGGGGCTGTGGGCGGGTAGGGGGTCGCGGATTTCCTCCTGATGAATAAAAGACACAAATTTCTTGAATTTGAAATATCTGCCCGAGTTGAACATTGTATCTCGCGTGTGGAGATAAACACATCGGCTCATTCGGCGAAACTTGGGTCCCGCCAACGTGCCAACGTGCCGGTCGAAGAAACCCGCTCAAATCAGTGCGACAGTAAATTTAGACGAGGAAGGTTTCCAACAAAACTTGGAACCTTATTGTCACAAGTAATGAAACAGCAGCCTTTGGTTTCTTGTATCGACACCGAAAATATTCATTGCTTCATTTTGATGACCGTTTTTATAATTTTGTACCTGTTCAAGAGCAAACTCTACAACAGGGTTGAAAAATTGCTTTCAAATTTGGTCTAAGCGTATGCTTCGGGTTTCATGCACTCGTGGGAGGCAAATACTTGACGATGCTGCACATGTTTATATAACCAGCAAAAGACCTCACAATTACTGTTTGATACAATTTGAAATTTCGGTTGTAGATGCCCTCACCGTACAAACTCTGGACTCCCGCGATGTCGTCAGAGTGCAGCCGGAAATTGGGGTCGTAGCCTTGGTAGTAGGGCGCCATCAAGGCTCCCTGCACGTCCGAGTGGCCCAAGCCGAGAGAGTGGCCAAGTTCGTGGGCAGCCACGGTGAACAGGTTGGTGCCTGCGCGGACAAAGGGAAAGGTAAGTTTCAGTATCACTGGAGTCTTGTTTTGTGCCGGTTTATTGTGAGCTTTGTGATGTGGGGGGGGGAGGAGAAAGGTTTGGCGCTATTTGCTGGGGAAGTTCGAGCAACGACCGTAGTTAACCACAGTTGAACTAAATGCCAACTCAACAATGGGTGGTTGAATAGTGCGCCTCCAAGAGTTTGCAACGCGTTGGCCTATCACAGTGCGCGAAATCTGTTGACCCAATACGCGTTCGAAGTGGTCGGCAAATTTTCGTTGTGATTGGCCAACGCGTTGCAAACTCTTGGAGGCACACTATTAGCTAGTCTAGTCGACTATCCGGAAGCCGTCCCTGGGGTTTTGTTTTTTCAATTACATGTACACTGTCTAAACAACAACACTTATTTACAACACACTGAATATAAAATGAGCACACTTGTCAGAGTTCGAGAGAGCGAGAGAGTTCGTACGATACCTTGGTACGTGCCAAACGTGAACGACTCGTCTTCGTCGAAGTGCGCGTCACCGCCGATGCCGGTCCCGGGAAAGAAGGCGTGCGCAAGCGTGCCCCCGCTCCCGTCGAAGGAGTAGCTGTCGCCGTGTTCGCGGCTGGCGAACTTGATGTGGATGTCTGGGTTGCCGCCCTGTATCTCGCGGAACCTGAGGGGGGTGACGTCACTCCACACTTTCAGGGCTCGCTCAATGGAGTCGCGGACCTGATTCCGTGATAAGTCCGGTGTGTAGTTGTCAAAGCTGCAGATTAATGCCGAGTTAATTTCGAACAATTTTATTTAACACTTGAAAGGAACCCCATTTTGTCAACTGGATCATGACACATATTGTTTTTGCTGATAAGTCTTTCTTCAAATAGTGTAGCACAGGTCGGTACTGAGAACCAGGCTCTTGAACCACCAGCCAGCTTTGGTTCAAGTGAAGCATTTCTCTTCGCTTAAGTCTAACCTAGATAGAGTTTTCATCCTTTTCACTCTTCCTAATGTTGTTTTGGCGGAATTTTTAGAACTTTGTAACATTTTGATACTTGTCCATTCAGTTCCAGTAAATGTTATGCCTATTCAATAGCAGATTTACATACAGTACAGAAAGATGTGAACCAGTTCAACAATAAGGCTTCGAAATCATAGTTTTTCTCACTTTTTATGACTAGACTGTGAAGAATGTGAGCTTCATACTCAATTGGGACGGGGTGCAATGTTAATATAATACTTACGAATATGTTAGGTCGTATTTCTCCCACCGGATGCCCTGCGTGAGGTACCGCTTGGCTCGCCCGCCCCAGCTGGTCCCGAACCAGCGGCCTCGGCCCCGCGGAATGTCCGGTAGGCCGCAACGGGGCTTGCCCATCATCTCCGCTGTGGCCTCGTCGATCTGGCCGGTCATGCGTAGGCCGAAGAACCGCTGCATCAACATGATGGACTGGCGGACCTCGATCTCCGAGATCAGCTCGGCGGCGTTGGGATCAGGCTCGTCCATATACCCATACTTCTGGAGATAATTCTTGGAGAAAGAAACAAGACCAGAATAATAGACTTTTACAGAAGCGTTCACTACAAAAATCGGTGCATTGAGGTATCAACAGTGGCATCGCTTTCTAAGTATTCATTTTGAGATACCACGCGCGTGATACTAATTCAACGGCGTATTTTCCCGTGTGCTACTTTTGAAGGGCTGTAAAAATGCCAATAACCTCGACCCGGGTAGATTACCAGAACTGACTGATCGAAACGTTGATCTGGATCTTACAAGCTGTGATAACGGGGATATATGTTCGCGTATATATATAAAAAGGAACGTTGTCTCTTAATTTCAAAATTGATACGTATTGAAAGACGGATTCATTGGCATTCGTGGGACACCAGTTTTGCCATTTATAGAGGATGTTTTTGTGGGTTTGAAGGATATCATTCCCAAAAACAAATGTTTCGCTTGTTTGTGTTTTATTTTGTTTTTAACTTTCTGGCTATGAAGTTTGTCAGACTTGAGTACGGGTGTTTCTCAATAGCACACCTTCAAGAGTTTGAAACGCCATGGCCAATCACAATGAGGGAAATCTGTCGACTCAGCGCGCGTTTGGAAAGAGTCGACAGATTTCGTGCGTTGTGATTGGCCAACGCGTTGCAAACTTTTGGAGGTGCGCTCATTGTGGGTAGCCCGTATTATCCACCAACGGTGTATAATAAGTCAAACGGGTTCCAAATTTTGAATTGGTGGCGTCCATTACCGTGCAAGTTTTAATTTAAAAAAAGAAGAAAAACTTTTTCGATTTTCATTCCAATATAATCGGGACCTTTCAACAAAGCATGGATAAACGCGTGCTGATATACAGAACAACCTTAGCCATATGAACTGGGTCAAAGGTCACCGGGTCCATTTCCCTTGTATCTGGGAGTTGCATCCAAAGTAATGACATATTTGACGTTAAAAAAAATGTAAGGCTGCACCACAGGCAGCTTAGAAAATATTCGCTGGTGTGTCATTCGGGTCACAATTTCCGGCTGATTGTCTGACAGCTATTATCTTCAAGCCCATGTCTCGGACTGTTCACGAACCGGAAACCCAAACTGGTACCCGGTACAAGCCATTGTATAACATCAGGGCCAGGTTGCGAACCGGAGCTTTTGTCGTCGAAAGGTCGGTAGGTCGGTCTGCCAAAAGATGCGACCTCTGACCGGGTCGTCTTTGTTTTAGTTGAACAATGGAAAAAATCGTGTTTTGTGGCTTCCTGCTCTTGAGACGAGCGGTCGGGTTGAAACGAGGGACACTGAAAAATCAGGGTTGTCGATTTCCCCGTGAACCGGGATGAAATATGGGAGCATAAATATTATTTTGGAAACCCTGTAAAGACATCTCTCTTCTCCACAGTCGCATTTTTGCCTGCCAGTGCCAAGGAAATTATGGCACCCGTCAGTGCCACAGCAAAAGAATAATCTACGAAATCTTTGAAAGATCGCACGCAGTTCTTGGAACCCTATATAACAAAAAGTAGGGCCTGCTACTAAGTATTGAATGAAAGTTTAACCCTCTTTAAAAGCCAAGCGGCAAATGTGTACAAGCTTCGAGGCGAAAAGTGACTCTAACCAAGGGTGATATTTCTGCAAACTTTGGCCGCCCGTGCGAATAGTAGGCAATGCGAAAGGAACTCATATTGACAGCCCATGGAAACAGTTGTGTGCAGTCCCTGTTTCCTCCAAGGTCATTTTGACCACTTTCTGAAATAAATGTTACTTGTACAGTGAAATCCTTATAAAGATAGATTTGAATCTGAGACCTCTGGAACACCGTACCAGTGCAGCACTGGTACGATGTTCCATAGGTCGCAGGTTCAAATCCCGCTCCAGTCAATTTCTTTGTTCACCTTTATAATAATTTATAAGCACCTAGTCAGTTTCCCTATATAGTTTCTTTCATAAACAGTGAAATAATGAGAGAATAGAAATATGTATATATTATACCTAGGTATAATATATACCTAGGATGAGTACTCCTGAAATTTGGTAGACGTTTCACCCGAATCGACCAACAATTTAGGTTATCTGATATTCGCTGTAGGTAAAAAAACTGGCAGACATTTTATTGCACTGTTTTTCATTTGTCATAACTAGACTTTACACGTTGCACAATTTTTTTCAGTACTCAGTTTACAGCTTTTTCAGCACCAAATTTCAAGCTTAGCTCCATCATGACTAAAAGAGCATTAGAATAGCGTAATATCAACATGACGTTAAATAAGATTAACTTTTGAAAAGGGACTGTTATAGTGTTTGCAGACAGTCATAGCTCCAATACCGGAAAACCGGGGGGGGGCAGCATGTCAAACATTTTAAGTGTTTTTCTTGGCTGTCGGCTGCTGTCAGGGTCTCTGGTTTCCTGGTCGGTTAGGTTAGCCATTCGCTCAATGATCGATGGACAAATATGGAAAGAGGGGCCCAAAGTGGAAACGTCCCCCCACCTCCCGTTGCGACCATCCGCCCCGAGTTGAAGTGGTCCAAAAGAGACAGGCTCGTTCACGCACCCAGCGCACGCGCAAAGACCGTAGGGTGCAAATCCTGATGTGGAACAAAAAGCCCTTTATGCTACATTCTATGATTCAAACAAAAATTGGTTGCGTGTACTCAGCACGTGCCGCACTGAATACGTATTATGTGCCAGCAGGCGGTGAGTTCACATTAAAGGACCGCCCCGGCTTTGTAACTATGGAGACACTATTGTTTGAACATTTTCGAGAACCGAAAGGGCGTCACATTATTGTCGTGATGATGAGGTTTTGAAATGACTTGTGCTTATCAAAAAAAAAATGGTTTGGGCGAGGTGGTAATTGAGGTAGTTTCGAAGTCTGTATAATAGCTTTTTATAGTACTTGTCTTAATTTCTCTCACAACAAAATTTCTAAGGAAGCCGGTTGCGTTCGCTCGTCATTTTTATCCCAAGGAAACTTTGCGGTTTTCTCACTTTAAACAATGGATTCGCACGGACCTGTCGATGGGGAAATGTATACCACAGATGGAAACCTATGCCATTTCTCTGCACACCGAAAAAGCGTGTCGAAGCCGAATTTTCACAATAATCTGCAACACTCTTTTTGACGTTTTAAAGAAAAGTACGCTGCTTCAAAATGCTTAATAAATTTTGTCAAGTTTGGCAGCTGTTAAAATTTTGCCCTGTTTTCACAACAAGTGACTCATTCCCCATTCTTGAATAAATATCCAAAGCAACTTGCCACGCCAGCCCAGAGTCATTTGAACATTTCCAAGAAAGTCTCAATTCACGTTTCAAGCTTTGAATCTTAAATCACCACCCCAAACAGTACAACCGAATGTGCTAACCATGAACATGGTTCATTCCAGAGTGCAGGCGACTCCAACCATGTTATTCTAAATAGGCTTGCGTCATGTTCACCGTTGGTTAAATTCAAACGAACGGGAAGCCTCGTGAACAAGCAAGGAAATCCGCTTTGCATTCTGTGTTTTTCTTACAAGTATTGTGCAAACATGAATTGTTGCCATAGTTGGGGAAACGTCAGATTAGGTTAGTCACCATTTTTGTTCGGTTGATTGACTGATAAGAAGTGATTTATGCTAATTCCAACTGAACTGGTTCCATGTTCCTTTCTGATGCTCGGTGTGTTTCCAACTATGTGTATGGCAACATGTGTCTGCCATGATTAAAATGATCCTTGAAAGGAAATAGGGAGCACACAGGTATTCTTCTGAGCGCGATCGATACAGGATATAATATATTAAGTTACAATCTGAAAAACATGAAAAGTGAGCTTCAACAACAGTCAACAACAGTCCTTAATCCTCCGATTTCAATATGACTTTTACATACACCCTATGGAGTTAAGGGTTAGATTGACATCTTCTAGAGAGTTGGTGTGCAATCTGATGTCTTTCTTTGCACAGATGTGCGTCATCAAAAAAGTTGGAATCGATTGTGCATCGTCATTATGCTTGAGCAATAAAAACTTGTGTAATTCATTCTTTTATTTCTTTGCCATCACACCGAAATATCAAAGAACACACCCTTAATGAAATCAAGACCTTACTTTGAACGACATGAATTCGAATAATATGATACGATCACATTGTTACTCGAATGAATTGATCGTATTATAAAAGCAGCTTTGTGATAAGAAAACCCAGGAGTCTTCTGGCCAAGAGACGAAAAATCTGATTTGAAATTCACGTACTTTCCCAAGAATCTTTCTCAAAGTCTATATGCCTTTGAGAAAGATTCTGCTAAGATCGAAACGTCAGGCCCTCTATATTTTGAGATTTGTATTTTAGGTCATTGTAGTCAGCAAGCAGTTTATTACATATCTTTGGAATATTTATGATTACTGTCTTATCATTTGTCGTACTACCATCATTCAACACCATTCTTTCGTGTTGGAATGGAATATGAATTTACAGAACAGCATAGTCAGGGTACCGTTTGTCAATTGAAAAATTAGAATTTTGTTCCGTTTACAATAAATAACAAAATTAGACGGCAAAGACACTTTCATTGGAAATAATTTTGTTACACCATGCATTCACTGCTATTCTCAACTTTCGCCGTTCCGATTTGGCATGTACAAATCCATATGCCGTACGGATTTTGTTCCTGTCGGTGTCGATTTTGCTCTGAAATTGCCCAAGCAATTCGCCTCTTCGCACTTCCTTGGCCTCGCTATTGTCGATGAAACTCTCGCGCAAAAGATGTTTCACGAATTCCCTTTGCGTTCAGAATTACCATGTGATACTTGTGAGTATTATGTTACATTCGTAGCAATTGAACTGCGCGTAATGCAACGTGCAGCATTGACATGAACACAGTATATGGACTTGTCTATAACTTACCACACCGCTCATGAGGTGCTGTACCTCAGACGATTGCGCGAAGAAAACGGCCTTTAGCGAGACTACGAGAACCAGCAACGGCAACATTGATAGGAGAGCCATGGTCGGGCAGTGTTTCTCGATGTACACAGGCAGACTGAGATGCTGAGATTTCAGAAATTATTTTGAAATGAGGCAAGAAATGAACGTGGTGTCACAACAGCTGCGACGGCTTTATGCTGTGACTGTGAGTCCGTGCTGTGTTGGCGAATTACAAAGTCATGTGGAACCAGGAAATGTACACAGCCTGGTGGAAAACTCTCCCTTTGTAGCCTCGCAACCAGGCCTGACGGTTTGCTGTGGAATCAATAAATGACATTTCGGTTTTGATCTCCTTGATTTTATTATGTGCCGTGCATGACAAGAGGAACCTTGGTCTTTGGCACCGGAAACCTCGTCACCACTATTTTGTCAGGAAGTGCCCTGCCAGGGTCACATAGGCCTACTGCATTATCTCTCCATTTTAGGTGCCACCGAACAATACGCGCGAACAGTTGGAAGCAAGTTTTTTTTCCGCGAAGGTCGGGACCGGGTTTCGTGCGGTCGGTCGTGGTGTCCGTCCTCTTTCCACTGATTGGCGTCACGTGATTCTGAGATGTGACTGAAAAGTCCGAGCTACGTCACACTCGAAACGTAACGGCCTGCAGTCTCCTCTTTTGGGTATGAATTGAGTAATTTTCGAAAATTAGGCAGACGAGCGCTCACGATATATTCACGAACACAATTGGTCATTGTCATCACCATGGAGACAGAGATCGTAATGTTCCCCCAAGTGTCAGACGAAGCTTCATAATTGTTGTCTTAATTGTCTTAGTCGACGTCGTCGCTGTCATTGTCGTTGCTTTTGTTCTTGTTTATATGAGGACGGGCTGTGGTTGTGAAAGCTGGTATTTTGTCAATGAGCAAACTCTATAGTGCAAAATGTATGCACGGGCAAAATGTATACACGTTGTATGAGGACGGGCTGTGGTTGTGAAAGCTGGTATTTTGTCAATGAGCAAACTCTATAGTGCAAAATGTATACACGGGCAATTCCCTTGGTAACAGACTGGCATAAATATTGGAAGGGATTTTCACAGTGTATACTGGTCAATCAGGCGTTAGTACCGGTACCGGCAGGACAAACTCTAGTGCGGTTTCTTCGTTGGAAGTGTCCCTCGGTCATAGAGATTTCTTTTCAAATCATGATTTTTCAAGGATCAGGTGAGACTGTATGTTGTCAAGGTAACAGACTGACACCTTTGCAACCTCCCTGTTTGAGGAAAATGTGGAATAAAAACTCATTGAGGTTTGCAAATAAAAAGTAATCATGTACATGAAATTTATTGCTATGTCCTTGCTATCTGTTTGCAACGTCACTGTCTTCACAACAGTGTCACAAATTACATGGAGGTGCATTAACTAATAGTTCGATCAATGGCAATTGAACGATGGATGGTTGAACTATCTAGTCAACCATTTTGGAACTCACTCTGGGGATGGTCACACCGCTGGTGACCAATAGCCTTTTCCGTAAAAGAAAAGCCCAGGGTGAACCACAGATCTGAAAATAATCCCACAAGATAAAGACGGCAGGAACTGTGAGGCCTTGGCGTTCAATAGCCAATGTGTGACCATGGAGGAAGGAATATTCTTTCCTCCATATGTTGTGACTGACGGTGTGATTCACTAAATAATGGTTCGCTCGCCCTGTTGGCGTGTGCGTATTGACGCAAATAAGCAGTCGTCGAACTGCAGTAGTTGCATGCTCCAGCTGTCAGTGATATTTTTCAGGAGACTTTTTGGTATTCAGAAGACGTATGACGTCAGAGGCATTCATGACAACGCTTAGGGGGTGTTTTGATCAAACAATCGTTTTGTTTTGATTATAACAAAAACAGTTAACGAACCAGTTTTAACAGGGTTATGATAAAAAACCGAAAGTGTTGTTTCTTTTCTCTTTTTTATCATTTAAGCAAAAGGCTGGAAACACATTTCTTGTTTGTCGCTTTGTGTTTCCCTTCTTGAATTTGATTTTCTTACTGAATTGAACAAAATAATGAAAACATGTTTGTTTATCGTTTGATAAGGCGGATCAAATGTCTACAAATGCCTTGAGTAATAAATCAGAAACTCAAAATGTTCACGTTTCGTTAGAACATTCTTTATAAATCTCTTTCATGCTGTTTAAAGTCATATTTTGATATTCGCTCATTGTAACAACAATACAAGATCTCGTGTGAACGCACATTCCAAAGAAGCGCCCTGGTCCGTCGTGCCTTGCAACTTTTGCTGTTGCAAAGGCATATTCAACACTGGCATGTGCGTATGCGCGCTTGTGACTTTGCAGAGACGGTGATTTGTCACTGAACTATTTCATGCAGTTTGCACTACACCAAATACGCGCCCATAGAAAACAGTGCAAAATCGGACCGAAATAGCGCCGCCTGTTGACTCGTGAAGAGGTTGGCCTCCGTTTTTTCACTGGAAATTCAAGATTATGGCCAGAGGATGACCTTTCGTTTCAATTTCATGGGGGTTAGCCACGAAAAATTTTTATTCGCCTTTGAACGAAGATACCCCCACAATAGCAATAAAACTAAGCGCTCACTTCTGAATGTAACCGCCCGCCTCTATCCAAAATAGGTCCGCAACTTCGGACTTTTTGTGAAAGAAATACCCTGAACTGGAGACTATCAGTCCTAAATTCGAGATTTATAGAAATATTTCTGTAATGCCTCCTGATTATGGCCTGTCTTATTGTAAAAACCCCGTGGGATCACAAAATAATAATGAGCTCGCGCGCAAAAATACAAGCATTTGGTGGAATGCACCCTGCAAGATCTTCTGTGGCTGGTACACGGTATCCGCCACGTTGGTTATTACGAGTGCGAGTCATTGTTGGGAAGCGTATATGCGGTTCGTCACCTCGTAAAAATGCTGACGATGTATAATGACACATATTGAACGTATGACGAGATTTCGTGTACATTTTACTCATTCAATAAAGAGAACTGCCTCATTCTTGTGGCATGCAAAATTCCAGTGTGCGGTCCGCTGCCTTGTGAAAATTAGGGTGACAAAAAGTCTTGCTCGCCAAGGGCAAATTTGTGTGAATTTGAAAGAGAAACAGCGCACCTGTAATGTGTCGAGATCTAACTCGCTTCCCAGGAACCCGGACCCAAGGCCTGATCTCTGGCCGGTTGAGCGCTTCAGGAACGGCTTCTTCCGTGTTGTCTCATATTCTCCAGGAACTTCTTCCGTGTTGTCTCATATTCTCCAGGAACTCACTGGAGACCCACATAAATCGGTCATTCGCGTGCGTATGCCGCGGTCAGTGATATGGGAATAAGGCATTGTATGAATGTGCTGTCTTTGAATCATGTTCGTTTTTGCACGTCTTAAATGCTCAATCAGTTATGTGTCACTTTTCTCTGTTGTTCATACATGTATTTAAAGTGCTTTTGTATAAAAACCTGTGAGAAGTCACGCTTTTCCCTTCTAGTTAATCCAGCGTTTGAGGAGACAATTGTATCAAATGTGAAGATGAGTCACGGGTAATGTTTGTTAAGTCACCATTTTTGACTGGCACCCTAATCCCCTAACGTCCTCACTAACGGCAAAGCGTGCTTTTAAAATTGGCTAACCGTTGAGGTAAACTTTCCAAACGTCTGGTCAAAAGGTCACAGATGTTAAAAATGTACAAATCCTTGACTTTAAATAAATGAAAATTAGGAAACCCCCATTTTTACACCCGTTTCATTGCTCAAGGCCATTCAAACACATTACCCCCATTCACACTGTTGAAAACTTTTCCCGCACAGAATTCTTATACAACATCCCACGAGTACAAAATACAATGGTGTATGTATTACGTCGTGACAAGGCAACACTCTTTTAAGACACTACTTATTTTCTTAGAAAAGCTGTTTATTAGGGTAAACACATACAGTTTATCAAACACACTGATACGGTAACAATGCTTCTTCCCCATAACACAGGAAGCCATTATTTACACACGTAAAGACCATCTCGCCCGCGAGATGTCTAAAACGAGAACCGTCGAGAACAGTTTCAAATCATATTAAATACACGGGCTTCGCAATGTGGAAGCATTTTAGTACTCAAATAATTTAAACTCTCTCAAAATTAACTTAAGAATCGCTTGACTGGAAAAGTGAATTGTACTTTCCTCACTTAATTATTCACAGACACCATTTTACACAGTATTGATACGAACGCCATTTTGGCCCCAGTATCAAGTCAGCCCCGCCTATATTTCATCCGAAATGAAGGATGTTCATATACAACCCCACGATTTACATTTGTCACTCAATTCAATGCTGTACTTGCTAGCCATTTGCCAGCCATAACTTTGAGGTACATAAAAAAGGGCCTCCCACTCACACGCAGTACTGTCTATTTTGGAAGACGCTTGGGGCGCTGTTTACGGAAAGCCTAAGCCATTACGGGTTCTTACTATTATTTCAACATAATTTACGATCAGGTCCTCATCTGAATCAGTTTGGTGGTGGTATTAAAATACCACGGGCTGTTTACAAAATAACTAATCAGAAACGGATCGTGGCTAAATAACTTTTCAAAAGACCCGAGTCACAATCAGCATTTTGAATTCCAGTTTACGGGCGGACACACTAAAGTTGCTTCACAAGCTCATTAACCAGGCCACAGCCAGTCCCACGACGGTGAGGGCGCCCGTCACCCCCTTCATCCCCACCGCTCCGTTCGGCTGTTCCGCGGCCTCCCTGGCCTCGTCTTCCATGATCGCCTCCAGGTTACAGTTGAGGAAGTCCGACCCGAAGTAGCGCGGGAATCCCGGGTCCACCGCCCTGGCCGTGTCGTTGTAGCGCCAGTACTTGCGTCCGCGGATGAAGTAGCCGTTGCCTGGTTGAGAGCAGGAAAGACGGAAAGAGTAAATTTAAAGACAGAGTCTTTCACAGTCGAGAGATGGGACTCCACACGAGTGGCCTCAAGTGTCTTGCAGCTGAACAATTACTCCACGTGTAGCAAATTAACTAGCAAGACCACCTGTCCAACAAGAAGTCCAGTTTACGGGGATTTCAAGGGATCCTAACGAAGTACTTCTCCTGATTGTGAATGAGTGACTTTTATCACGTGGACGGGGTTTTGGTACATCCTTCACCATGCCAACAAGTTTTACTGACTCTTTGCATGTGTGGGACGATTTCTGAGTGTGAACACATTTCCAAAAGGTATGAGCCTCAGTGAATTGATAGCATTCTGACTTTTTTTGTATCGTTGCTTTTGACTTAGCTGGGAGTGGGAGATAAGGCACGGTTCTTCCCCATCTTTAAGAGGGCATGCCTACTGGAACTCCCAGCATGGCCTGGATGCTCTTGCCGCAACTCACCGTCTCGTCCCCGGAATGCGGAGCCCAGGTTGCTCGGGACACCAGGGAAGATATCTTTGATACGATACGGCCAGTTAGGGTCTACCGTCTGCGTGGCTTCGTCAAACCTCCACACCATGTCGCCCTGCAGTATAAGATTCAGTGTTCGCCATTCAGGATAGGTCGACAAAAATCAAACATGCAACCGAATGAGACATGGGATGCAAAGGGAACAACAGGAGCACTGAAACAGCAACGAGGTAATCTATTTTCTTCTGCCTTTTACTTGCTAGTCTGTTAATCAGAATGACTCACTGACGACCAAGGTAAACATTCTAACGATTAGCAGTCAACAGCTCCTTCAATGGAAACCAGTTAATGAATAGAGAATGAACAATGCAAGCGCTACAAAACGTTGCGTCGCTAAAGGCTTTATTTCACTGGCTAGCGCGCAGTGTTGAGTCCATCATTCAAGAATCAGTGAGAGCTACCAGGGAAAGCGCCATCTTGTGTAATAGACCATATTCTCGGCGTCCCCAATTTCAGTCGTATTCCTGAACGTACAGTGTAAATTTTAAACCCGTAATAGGATGGTACCAGGTGATTTTGGGACTCAGAATGAAATCGTAGAATATAGTCTGGTTCTTTGAATTTATACACTACGTAGCGGAAATATGACTGAAATTGGGGACGCCGCAAATACGGTCTATTCTATCGCTACTGATATGGCAGACAATAAGGTGAAAGTGCATGAAAATGGACAAATTTTTAGGCCAAGAAAAGTACAGACCTTGAAAAAGTAAGTTTTGCTATATTCCTTCCACGTCATGGCCGCGTCAATGTCGACTGGAAGGTCGCGTGAGAGGTCACTGATGAGGCGCGGGTAGCCGTCTTGTAATGTGATACCGTCAAACAGCCAGTGCTGGTTTCCTGCGTCAGAACATTCACATAGACGGTGACAGCCATTCTGTTTGAAACTACTCTGCTGATTGTATAACGGGTTTAGTAACAATAAGACTTCACAGTTTTTTTCACAGATTTTTACTGTCGATTACAGAGTCGTTTGTGGGGGAATTTGCCAAGGGGAACTTACCTTTGAAAAACAGCGTTTTCTGGTCGTGCCATCTCTCGTAGCCGGCGTCGATCCTGGGCGGGAGACCGACCCAGAAATACTTGTTCTTGTCCCCCTCGGGACTGGAGATGAGCTGGCCTTCACGGGCGATTCGCCAGTATCGAGCGCCCTGTTGAACGGGAGTCATGGAATCGATTAAATTCAGTTCAGGGAAGAAAACCTACAAGAGCACAGCTGACCAGAATCGAACCCATTCAAAATCAGTGCCCCTTCTCACCCTGAAACCGAAGATCTCTCCCCTGATGAGTGTCATAGTCGTGAAGGCCTTGTTGCAGGTGTCCCTGTCGGGCTTGGGCACGGTGACTGGGACCTCGGTGGGATCGGGTACCGGCCGGTAGGTCGGGTCCGGGTTCGGTCCAGGCTGAGGACCTCCTGATCCTGTTCGTGTAAAGAACAATGATGAGAATACATCCATGTCTGTGACGAAAGGACTTTGATAAATGAGAAGAAATCTTCAGAACTGCGTGATAAAATACAAAGCAAAACCCTCCGATGGAACAGTTTGCATACAACTATACGCCAGATGTGGGCTGAAAAGTTAATTAACTGTGGGCCAAGATGAACAGGCTACAAGTTATCAACCTTGCCAAATCGCTGAAAAGTTGAACTATCATGATCCTTCAAACCGTTTTCTATATGGGAGTCACATGTTCGTCAGCTGCAGCCATGTTTGGCAATGAACTTAGCTGCGTATAAAAAATAAGCTCTGTTCAACAGCTCTGGACAGGCATGTCATATAGCAATTTCCAGACATTTTTCCTCACCGTAGATCGTCTGAATGCCCAGGATGTCGTCATAGTGCAGCTTAAAGTTGGGGTCGTAACCGGGGAAGAAGGGCTGCATGAGGGCGCCCTGCACGGACGAGTGCGACAAGCCCAGGCTGTGGCCTATCTCGTGTGCTGCGACTTGGAGAAGATTCACGCCTGGGATGATAAACAACCAGTCAGTCAATTGATCAGTCAATCGGCAAACTGGCTGGTTTGACAAGTTACCACTCGAGCAGACAGTCATTCACTTGTATCAGTCATTAAGTTACCTTGTCTATCAATCCATGCGAACAGCCGGGTAACCACTTTCAGTAAGTCAATCAGTTAATCAGCCAGATGAAAAGCCTGCCGTTTGATCAATTTTCAATTAATCTGTCCTCACAACTCACATGCTGAGCAATGGCACAACCGTGCAATCTCCCAACATGGTGCACTCGAACGTGAAAATGGCCAATTTGAGGGAAACAATTTCTTACCGTCGTACGTGCCGATGGTAAACGTTTCAGAGTCGTCAAAATGCACGTCACCGTCCAGGTCTCCAAAGCCGCTGAGCGGCGGGTAGGCATGGGCCAGGGTGCCCCCGGGCCCGTCAAAGGGGAACTGATCGCCGTGGTTGTAGGGGGCGAAGCGCAGATATATATCGGCGTAGTTCGCCCCCGTCACTTCGTAAAAGCTCAGCGGGGTGATGTCGCTCCACAGCTTGAAGGCCTCCCGGATCGTCTCCACCACCTGACTGTAAGACAGCTCCGGAGGGCTGTTGAGGATTCTGAAGGGCAGAAAAGAGATGCATGAGTGATTGGCCTGCTTGTGTCTCTAAATAAGAAACTTTGCTCTAATTTGTCTAGTTATGTGATGCCACTTCCGAACACGATTATGCTATCATCTGCAACGCCTGTTTAAACATAAGAGTGCCAATACAATCTACATCGTAGTCGGTTGTGGTGCCTGTGTCTCTGAACAAGACACCTTGCTGCAATGTTGCTGCAAGAATTCAGTCTTACCTGTAGGTCAGATCTCTTTTGTTCCACTTTCCCCCAGTGTGAGCGTACCGTCTGAGCCTCCCGCCAAGCACCGTGCCGTTCACGCTACGGCCCACTGGGTCCGGCACGCCGCAACGCGGCCCCTTCATCACCTCCAGCGTGGCGGCGTCCACCGTGCCTGTCTCTGGCAGGTTGGCAAAGTACTGGACGCGGCGGATGGCAGACTCGACGTCGGTGATAGTGGCAATGTCGCCCTCTTCCGACGCCGGGGGATTCATGTAACCGTAGGACGTCAAGTATCTCTATGGTGGAAACGTTGAACAAACATGGCAAAATGAGTTTTTGAAGTGAAAGTGTGAGACCGCTGTGACTTTTGACACTCATGAAGCTACCTCCATCAGCGACATAACTACACAGAGATAAATCGAGATGGGAGAACCACAGAGAAATACAGGGCGGTAACAGTAGCAGGAAGCTTCAATGAACGCTAGCCCTGCTTTCTCCTTGCCGGTTTTATCGTCGCTCGTTGTTACTTCCAGAGCAGACAAGGTGAACAAAACAAGTGGTGACCAAATTAATTCCAACTGCGTAAAACGTCGTCACTTGCAGAGTTCAGTGAGCATTTATGAGCGATAGCTGGCGTGAGAAATACATATACATTACTATTCGGAAAATATAACTAGAAACTTTCTCCGAAATGAAAAGAGCTACAATGAAAAAGAACACAGTTTGTCTCTGTGGGAAAAAAGAGTCACCGGGTGATCAAAAGTATGATTGTGGAATGAATCAGACGGAGAAATTATAGATTATCCATCAAGCCAAAAAAGGTGATGCAAATGAGATTTTAGAAATATTCAACATGACTTTAAACAAAGAAGTTAACAAGCTCACACAATTCTTGTGCATGCTAAACCAAGGAAACATGCCGGTAGCGCAGGTCCAACCGCCCAAAGAAAAAAAGGACCAGCTAATGTGGATACACCGAAAAAGGGGAGGGGATAGAGTGTAGCAGGGGAAGGAGGAGGCGGGAAAATTGAAGAACAAATTGTCCGGTCATAGTTCACGTTTGCTGTGAGATAATAAGAGTGAAATAGAGTGGCGTATTTGGTCTGACCGCCGATTGCGGGAGCCAATCGGCTGCAGGCACAGTGAATCATGTTATTGCTCCGCCCATAAAATCGATTGAAGTCGTTTGGTTAAATCAAGCATTAATACATTTCAATCCTTCGTGCAGTTATGGGAACTCGAACCAATTTTTTAAAAATGAAAGAAATGCACAGTGCAGATTACCCATTCATTTACGCACTGTACAGAACCAGGCCATTTGGGTTTATTTCATGCGATAACATTGATCAAAGATTCAATGGAGGCTAGTTTGTTGGATACCGTTAATTAACACTACCACAACCACAATTAATATGGATTTTTATTTTGGGAATTCCTTTTAGGCCGCTATGCATACAAACATGGTGCAAAATAATCGAACAAGTGCATCGTTTCCTTCTTCCGTTCGGAGCACATCAAGAGGAAGTCATCATTTACACAATGCTTGTGACTCACAGGCTATAAATACTGACCATTATTGTATATTTAGGAAAGGAAATGGCCGAGGGGGGAAAAACCTCATCGGCAACCCCCTTGGTCGTCGTGGCAACATGAAACACGCAGCCGGGGTCACCGGTTGAATAATGTCATCCGGGAGGTGAAGTCAGTGTGTGCATAGAAGAAACTGGCCAAGTTTAAGTCACAAACACCTGTAATAAAGAAATTGAAATTCCGCAAGACGCCTGACCAGGGTCACATGCGTTGACGACTTAGTTGAGACACAGAAGCGCGTAAGCACTCAAAAAGATGTCTCAAGAGCAATTCAAATTAGTGGCAAAGATATCTCGAGGGCAATTTCGATTGTTCGAGCCGATTGGTTCAAGTTCACAAAGAAAAGCTGTCGAGGGATTTTAGACAACGTTAAAAGAACAAAATCGAAGATCGTCGATCAATGTTCAATCAAATGATGGCCATAATGTCAAGTATCCATGACAACCAGGTCCATTAATCGGGATAACAGAGGACCAGGGTCAGTTGCTTGTGCATCTCGCGTATTCCAGTTATATACTGGTGACCTCAAATTATACAAGCTGTTCAGGAAGTGGCGTTTGAAATCACTGGAACTCTGCATTCTAAAAATCAGGAAAAGGCTGCTCTAAAAATACACGATTTTAAGACCAAAATATCATTGTCGCCGCTGTTCATTTATACAAGCACCGCGCACACGAATATCATGGCTTTCATCCTTCAATAAGGCGCAGATTCGGCTGGGCACAAATGCTGAGATAAGTCACAGCGGATGAAACAGATTTGAAATGTACACAAAGCTTGAAGGTGCCGGGAAGTTCATACCCAGCGGCAAACACTTTTATGGTCCCAGTGATAGAATGCGTGCGTCACTACCGACCGCGACATAATGACGCATACACAGACTAATCAATCATAAGCCTTATCGCAAATACTGCATTGGGTGATTTTGCACAATAGTAGAAAGGCATTATGGGACGGAAAAAGGAGCCATGCATTATTTGCGATAAGGCTTATTCTTTCCATCACATTTGAAAAACACACTGCAAAAATGTGGTGCATGTGTTAACTAAGTTCGATATTACAAGAAGGTATTTTCGACAGCTCTAAAATGATCACTCAAGCAGGCATCAGGAAAGATCACCGACATTACGTCAGATTACACCCTGTGACTTGTATCATTAAAAAGGTACATCGATGTTTCATTTGTTTAACTCTTTTGTCTTCATCACCCAGGCTAGTGTTTCGTTCGCTGTCGACTCAGTGTCAGTCACTGACCCAAAAATACGCTCAAGACATTTATAGCGAGTTCATACACTGCGACGATAGGTCCTGTGCTTAAAGTGACCTCGCAGCAGCAACGCCGTCGGTTGTCAGAAACGGCATAAGGCACACCTTGGAGAAAACCCTTGAAAATATTCTCTTTTTTTGTTGTTGCGCTATTTATATTATCCGATCGCTTCCTGACAAGTGAGGGCGCAGTTGTTCTGATGTCATTTCAGGAAGACATTCAAAACGTGATTTTTCTTTCGAATTGTGAACGTAAATTTGGTCATGCATCAAAAATAATTTTGGGAAAAACTTGCTCACTGGCCTAGTCATGTGACACAACTAATCATCATAGATAAGAAAAGTCGAGACAAGTAAATTATATCCAAAATCTGGCAGTTCTTAGTAATGCAGATGTGACATCACACTATCGCTCAAATGCCTAAAATTCAAATTCACATAAGCATAAAAAGTTTTTTTAAAAGCACAACAATCAAGTTTAAATGACAGAAAAAGGTGCATCCGCCAGGACTGCACTCAACCAGTTGCATTACACGAGCCCTTTAAAACCAGATGAACCGGTAACAACTAGTAATGGATTTGCAGCAGAGACACAGTTGTCACAAGTTTCCACATGATCCCCCACAGAGAAGACTGTCTAGGACAGTCCCCGCAACACAGCAGCTGTGTTCCAAAAAGTTACCAGCGGTGCCTCGTCTCAAGAGGTTGAAAAAACTTTCAATGAGAAGAAATTCACATTATTGTAAGTTTTTGTCTTTTGCTTAACATTTCACCAAGATCAGAGGATGGCGTCTCCAACAGAGAAATGCAATCGGTAATTTGGAATACTTCTTTAGCGTTTGAAACTTTGAAAAAAAACATGGAGAAGACCCAAGACTCGAACTTACAAATGTCGCCTCGGCAACTTCGGGGTCGTCAGAGATCGTGGGGAAGCTTGTAACGAGAGCTGCACAAAACACGACCCAGACCGCCCGCCATAGGTTCTCGTTGATACCTCTCGACATCTTGAACCGGTCGGCCCTACACCGTCTATGCAGGAAAAAGGCACTTGACGACAAGGGTAAAATTACTAGTTTCTGAGCTAATGAAGCTGATATTTCTGTAGTTTGCCTAAGTGCTTAGGTCCGTTGACACAGGCAGTTTTGTGTGGGGATAGTCAGTGTGTACGTTTTATATAGCCACGAAACCCTCGCTGTCGAACGATGACGCATGCGACCGGAATTCTGCAGTCACTCATTCATCACATGCAGTGGTTGTGCTGCGGTGATCTGTGCATGTTGTACAGTTGTATAGTGGCACCGGGGCTAGCTTTGAAGGCCACGCCAACCTGGCGTGCTGTCGACGGTGACAAAAGGATTGGCCCAACAACAAACGTTGAAGATGGAAAGTTGCCTTATAATACTGTATCCGTTCTCAGGTGCAACCCACGTAGCCATCGATGCTTGATAGTATCGACAATGGAACAATAATCAATCACCCCCACGCACACCAGCGTCTGAGAACACTTCTTTGCATTTCAGTAATAAACAACATTAGCTTTCTGAGTCAACACTCACGAAGTTAATCACTATGCAAATAACCGAACACCTACAACTTAACTTGTGAAAACGGCCTACGTATTTGTCTTTTTTGTGTAAAGAGAAATGAACTTATAAACCTCCAAAAATGTCTTTATAGCGGCTAAGCAGCCAGCTACATCTGTTTAAATATTGAACTTTTGGAAGATTTGGTAAACGGTCCTTTTTGACCTTTCAAATTCAATTCAGGTTCGTGACATCCTTTTTTTAAAATTTGGGCTTCATTTTTCAGGAATCCAACTCTCTAAATTCCAAATGTTGCAATTCAGTCCTTTCCAGGGACAGTGTACTCAATGAAACCAATGACCGGACGAATTCCAGTGAAATTCAATCAATCGAATAGAACGAGATTTCACTGAGTTTCCACTGGGACTTATTCTGTTTCACGCTTTACTTCTTTTAAATTTCAATCGAAATTCGGATTAACTTTCAGTCCATTAAAAACGTGGACTCCCTTTTTCTTTTCTCTTTCTTATTTTTCTGGCTATGCGAAGCTTTGTTAATTTTTTTCCAAACGAAACGCCAAATTAGAATTTGGGAACTTAGCGCAATAGCGGAATGATTGATATAATATTGTACTATTGCATCAGCAAAGTCTAATATTTTACAATATCCTTCGGTCGCTTTTTGTTATTTTTTTAATTTGTTTTAATTTCGTATCCGTGTGACTTTAGATGGAAAATGATTTCACAGAGTTTTCGGTTACCATGCAAGGCACCATAACCTTGCCTCTCCTAATCAGTTCCCAGCCCCTGCAACGGAAGAAAGTTTCCTTTAGCAGACAAAACAAAGTCCTTAAAAGTCCATCCTGCAAAAAAAATTCAATTAACAAGGGACTGACAATGCTAACAATGACATCATTCAGGATTGGGTTGAGAGGAACAGATCCGATCTGAACTGTTTGCGGTCGAAGTTGCGGTCAACCAGATTTAAAATCGACATAACGTTGCCCTTGTACAACATGCACAATGGCCAAGACATTTGATAATGCAGGATCGCCCATCAGACCCCTGAAATCAAAATTTCTCAGCGGTTGCGAGTGTATCTGTAAGAAGATCTCTCTCTAGTAAAACATGTACATCCGCTTTGTAAAACAAGCACTGCGCTGCCGTACCAGGATCGTCTCTGTGTTGGCAGTTTATGAATATATATCTGTGATTGCCAATAAACTTTGTGGGAAACGTGTCTGTGGTGTCGATACACAAAGATTAGTATGTTGAATATTCTCTATTCTGCGCGTCGTGATGTCACATTCTTTCTAAAACAGTAACCTTCGTTTATCAGCAACCGCATGTATATTGTAACATCGATTTCCGGTACGGAAGTCCAGTGTGGACTGAATTTTCAGTTATTTGGGAAAGGAGTTGGTAAAGTCTTCAATTTCTTACCTTCTTCGTTGCTGGTTTAAAATGTTTCTTGCATCCGTCGAGGACTCAAACAAACGTTAGGAACGGTCCAACAAGTTTTGTAAAAAAAAAAAAAGTCCGCACAGTGTCAAAACTTTGTAAATTCAATCGTCGTGAATGAGTGAGTCACTTCAAATATTCTCTGGAAAATCTCAAGAAATATGCTCGGACCTATTAGTTTTTACCCTTTCAGAGACAACCAATCCCAATAAAATGAAGTCGCTTTTATAGTCGATGCATAAGGTTGCAGGCCAGGAAATTGGTCCAAAATTGCCTGCGCGGATCGAATCACGATTTGTAGGCTGTGAAATTCTCTGCTATTAGAGCCTTTCGTGGCACGCAGACTGGGTGGTTTGTTAAAAAAGTGGATGAAATACAGGCGCAGGACTGTCAACTTGTATTTCTGAAAATATTGGACCAAACGGGGCCCTCCAAATGGCTCTATTCTGCCATGGAGTGTAGGCATCAATTTCCAAAATGGTGATGGGCCTCTTGACTGTTTTTAGGGGTGATTTTTCTTTCTGGAGAGAAATATTTTCAAAAGTCATCGGTTAAGCCACTGAAAATTGAAAGGAAAAGGAAAGATCAGGAAGTGAGCTTTAATTTGATATGTGTCTTAAATACCTTTGAAACTTGTATTGTTCCTGATTTTTTTGAAGTGGGGATATTTATCACTGTTGTCTGTGGCAACTTATTTACAAGTCTGCTACCATAAGGGGGGCCAAGCGCAGGGGTAAGGGTTGTGTAGGCTTGATTCAAGTCTGACTCATTTCCCTGCGGCCGAGTTGATATAAATTCAGACGTTTGAAGTAGAAAGAGATGAAATGCTTTTGAAACAAATGGTAGATTTTATTTCTGGTTTTTTTTTCAAATTTCAAAGAAAAATGTGGGAAGTCGGGAACATAATTATTTTTTCCTACTTCTAAACAATCGCTTTTTGACAGGAAAACAGATTATACTTAATCTATTCCGGTTAGCAATAAAGAGCAGTTTGAATCACATTGAATATTTCCAAAGCATGTTTTCGACATTATAACTCACTTAGACTGTTTCCTAGCGCATTAGTGTGTAAACTATCGAAATTATTGAGCCATAAACCGTGGAATTTTTGTTTGAACATAATATTACCGATAGATAAGAGAAAAAACTAAAATGCGAGAAATAACTTGAATATTCAACATATGACCCTTTATTCAAGAACATTTAAACAATTTTAACAAATAAATGCCAAGCCCATCTGTTTATCGTTTCCTGGATTTGATGATGTGACTCTTGTTTGCCGATTACATAACATTGTTCCCAAGTTGTGTGACTCTCTTTGGTTTTATAGAGCGTTGCCAGGCAACACTGGAAATCCCGACCGGCTGGCTTGTTTCCAGAGAAGTGATTTTCCAGAGAATGCTCGTGAGGCCTTGAACCATTCAGGGGAAACATAAAAAGTGCATTTCTGTTTTCCCAAGCAAGTCATGTAGAAGGAAAGGAACATTGAATGGGCGATTTTGACCTTATCAACCAAGTTGAGCTATGAAAATGTTCAGATTAAAGAGTTGTTGCGCCGGTATTTATGAAATGTGAGCATAAGTGGAAATGACTGTTGTCTTTCTGTCTTGGTCTTGTATCCCGTATACTTAGCTCATTTAGGCTAGTAGGAATCTATTAATTTAAGCCACCCTTTCAATTTTGGTGATCAGGTTACGAAGATGTTTTGCTACAAAACATTTTGACGGTCGTGTTACCATATTTTAGTCCACCGCGATGTGCGTCAGTTTCCCTCTAAACGGCACGGCCGTAGAAGCCACTTTCGTCTCAACTTTCAATTTACCAGACTGCGTTATTTACCAGTTGCACAGTCTGATCCCTGCTCGACGGGACGGTGCACCCGATCTGCCGACGGACCCTGGCTGAGAAACATGGCCAGGGTAGGTCCTCTTTTCGGTGTGGTTCAGGAACGGCTTGCCTGTGGCGACAGACGATTTTTGCCCACCCGTAGTGTGTAGGACAGCAGTCGATGGTTCGGATTTATAGAACCTTCTCCAGCCCGACCGCTGCTGCCATTTCGGGACAGAAATGTAACACAAAGATGACTCACGCTCCACCGTTTGAAGCTTGGAGCGATGTTGGACGAGACTCCTTCCAACTTGGGAAAGCTTGCGTACAATTTTCCAGACAGGGTTGCAGCCTGGCATGTAACTTGAAGTGGAAGAATACCAAGGCATAAACTGTTGGTTTGAATTCAAGATTCTCGATGACTCCGTCTTGTCTTTCGCCTTTAACCTTAACCCACGATGTCCACATGCAGGGTTTACGAAGGAAAATAACATTGAAATAATAAAATTGAGGGATCGAGGACTAGCTGTTAAGAGTCCAAGTAAAAGGGGGTGTCCTTGAAAACATTGATTTATCCTGGCTGCTTTTCCTACCTCCATGGCTGGTATGAAGTGGAAATGCTTGAATCTGTGATGAATTGGGACATATTGTATATTGATGACATATACAAAAATCAGATGTTAAAGCCAATTTACGATCAATCTGCTATTACTAATGGGTAAAATATGCATAATGAGTCTAGCCAGATTCAGTGTCTTGGAGTCGTGACCTTTTACGATAATCCCACAGGAAATATGGAAGGTTGTAATTTCAGCATGATTTACGCATTGTAACTCGTGCATACATTTCTTGTTTTCCCATTTGACCCATTATTAGAGTTAGGTAAAGTGTAATGTAAATGTTGAGGTGTTCGTACGCCAATTTTTATTCGTGCAGCCCTTTTCACTGACCGCAAAACTCCGTCATCAGGTCTGAGGGATTTCAGTGACTCACATTTCTCCTCTCTGCCAAAAGTTTTATGACATCCATTCGGGACTTCAGTCAGACCCTTTTCAGCAACTGACCGCGAAATATTTCGCGATTTACGCCAGTGGAGCTGGACCACTAAGGCAAATACTTTTGGTGTCACAGCATACTTTGAAAAGTAAGCGTAATTATGTCGCAATTGAGCGCTTTGGAATGTGAGCTTCCTCAACTGTTTATTTATTACAATACAGTATTTTTTACGGCCGAAATTTACAACCCGAAGAACATGAATGGAAAAGTTGTTTGTCATGGCACTGATCAACATTTCTGTTCTCACTTAATGTTTTGAAAGTAAACTTATTTAAAAACCGTAATTGGGTGGGCTGTGATGTTTGTTATTTCAAGCCAAAATAATTTCCTCTTATTGTAAAGGTAGCTCTACCAATTTTACCGCAGTGTAAATATACCTTATTTCTTTCTAACCAAAGGAGATTGTTTATCCATATACAAATGCGATGCAAATAAAACTAAATTTCAAAGGTGCTCAAGAGAACTACGTATCACTCTGTACTCCACAAAAGGCCGAAAACCACGCCTATCTCTTAAAGGTAACGCATTCTAATATTTTCTTTAAAATGTATGTAGCTAAACAACCTTTTGCATGTAACATTTGCACGTTGTCACTTCCTGTATCATATCGATAGCTCAGCTTGTGACAATAAACAAAGGTGATTTATTTTGTCTTTATTTTAGGGATGTGTCTATCAAGGAGGAATTATTTTTAGAGAGTTGAAGTTTCTTCGGATGTATCATGCGGTCGTTTTAATGACTTTCAAAACTCAAAGGTCACTGACATAAACCTCCTCAAGTTACTCTTTCTCGTATAAACTCTCAGCATCCCGTTAAACATCCCGCATCAATCTCAGATATGGTAAACTTTATAACTTGATCAGCTTTTAAACCTACCCAACTGAGTTGATCCCAATCGTTTGGAGTGTAGCGTCACCTCTAGACACGAGATCCGGACGGATACAGAGAATCCTTTATTGTTTTTCCTCCTGTGAATAGTAAGTGTTTGTTGGCAAACAGATGACACGACATCCCGACTCTATGATGTAACATCCTCCATGTGTAAAGTTCATACATTTTATTGTCAATTCATCATTTTCATTCATATGCACATTAAATGTCAGAATTCAGATTTATAGGGCGTTCCATAAGGATCCCTGAGTGGAGAACGAAAGAGAAAAAAGAAAGAAGCAAAGAAAGAATTCTCCAAAAATTTCTTCGCAATAAAGAGCAATTTTGAGGTCCCTCCTCCAACAAAATCTTCTCAGAAATACAAGCTAGCTGTCCTGTCCGGACGTCCCCCCTTTCTTTATAACGCCCGAATGCAAGACTCTAAAATTAAAAAGCTATCAGGACCTTGTAGGCGTGCGTGAGTAGCGTATTCATGGCATTTGTGTCTAGTGTGGCAATAAATGGATCAAGAATATAATGACCAACAATTATCTATCACGTAGACATATCTTGCCAGGGAGACTCTTAGGAAATGTTTTAAAAAATACGAGGAAAACGTGACATTGTGTTATTTTCATATTTCCCGTTTTGTGAAACGACAGCAAATTTCTTGTCCATGTTATCACCCCAAAAGTAGTATGGGATCAAAAAGAAAAAATAGTTGTGTCCATTTTGGGATTCAATATACGCGTTTCGAGTAAAATAGCAAGGAATAAAAGAGCAAAAACTGACGATCCTAGATCCTAGAGTTCATTTTTCTTGTTAGAAAAATAACAACAAAAATAGTAAAGATTTGACGTTAATATCTTTAAAATTATGGTCTACATTTTATTCGATGATTTTTCAATCGCTAAAATCATTTTAAAAGGGACTAACTGAACGTTACAATTCCTTTACTGTAACTTAAGCATACCAATTTTAACACCAATTAAAGGATCCAGAAAATGAAGTTTTCTTACAATCACTTTTTGTGCATTTTTGTACTCTTCTTCCATTTATGAAGACTGTTTGACATCTTTTTTTTTAGTTACATGAACTGAACGGTGCACTTTTTCAAATATTAAAAACTGACCAAGCATTTCTGGACAAGTGAGGGCGCTTTTGCTTTGATGTAAATTCAGGAAAACATGGTTCAGGTTGCATGTTTCATGTTTAAATTGTGAACCCCAAAGTTGCTATCTGGGAACATTTCTGTGAAAAGGATTTCTGCTGGATTATTGCCATATACTTACACAGCAATATATTGCCAAAGAAAATGAAATCTGCCATAGCAGTGATTAACAAAATCTAGAAATTTTCTGTGCACTAATCAGTGCAACATTAAGATTCAATGCCTTGGATGACATCATAGTTCTGCTCCTGAATATGCAAATATGCATTAGCATAAAAACCAAAAGCATCAAAATATGGGTTAAAATTGAAAAAACAAAAATTATAATTATGGTTAATTGAAACCGAAAGATGCGATTTCAAGGGTTTTTAGTTAAATTTATAAAAAGATTTCTATTTCCTGGTTCCTTTTAGAAAGTTTAATTTCAAATACCCAATTCGAAAAAAAATCTACAGTAACCTTTTCCTATAACTTTGACAAGTTAAGTCCCCCAAGATTGATTACTTTCTTGGAAACGAAAGTCGAACTGTTCCCACATTAATCATTAATTTGCGGTGAACGCGGGTAACGACTAAGCCCTAGCGAATGCCAACAATTCCTGAACGGTAGACATGGCCTGACTTGGAGGGGGAATTTTAAAGGGGTCGTAGTCACCATGCCGAATTGAAACGAACAGGACATTATAAGCCCAGTATTTCAGTGAACCCTATTTCGCTGAATTCGTTCAGGCTGTCTTGGGCTTCGTCCGTCAAAGAGTACGGGGCAGCAGTATAGTCTTTGACCCGTTAACTGCAATATTGAAGTGAAAGCGATGCCACACTCGCAGAACAATTTCTCAAAATTGCTAAGCTGCTAAGGCAAAACCCATTCAAATAGACACACTTTTTTCCAGTTAAAGCCCTCGCTCTGTAAAACTTGAAAGGGTCCGACATGAAACCACCAGACTAATTGTTTTCTGCTAATAATCGGATGATGTTAGTGACTTGAACTTGAAGTAGATGGCTGGGCACGTCACTCGGTAAGTCTAAAAATGATAGTATAACTAAACTTTATACATGATATGTGAAACACAGCATACTAAGACAGACGAATGAGAATGGAAATACAATGGACGTAGGCCTAATAGACACGCTGTCCTTTTCTCTAGGTGTCTTTGCAGGTTTGCACGGTGACTTATCATGGGGAGACCTTAATTGAAATGTGATTTAACATCGACATGGGGACAGACATCTGAAACCTTAGCTTGCTTTAAATTGCGGTGCATATGTACCTACGGGTGGAACTGGATCAGTGGTTTTCTAGTATGAGCTTTCGCACGTTACAACTTACAAGCGACTGCTGTATGTTCAGTTCTTCCCAGAGCGTCATCATTTCTCCTTGGATTTATTTTTTGTCATCATTTTCAAGGTGTATTTTCGCCATTTTCCATACATTGCATTATGGAAACAAATGTTGTTGAATTGAATTGAAATTGAAATGTTCAGTCCAGTAATGTACGCGACAGTTTTCAAGTTACCGTGTGTGTTCGTATGCAGTTTGGTGAAAGAACACAAAGAAGTTTCACTGCATTTTGATAAATTTTACTTTAATTATGTGATTAATGTATGTGATTGATAAAGAGGGAATTGATTGCTGTTAAATTTTAGGCCTTACAACAGTGGTGTAGCCACGGGGGGGCACGTTCGCTCCCCCCACAAATTCCTGGTCCCCCCCCCACTCGAAAAATGGATGAATGGATATTGAACAAGGCTAACAAACACTTGCCCCCCAAAAAACCACACGAGTGGAAGCTGGTGCCCCCCCCATAAGAGGCTGGTATCCCCCCCCCACTAGTAAAATTCTAGCTACGCCACAGCCTTATATCTTCTCAGTTATTCTCCCACGCCCTATCTCAAGCTTGTGCCACGCCCCTCTTGTACGAAATTTGTGAGGACAAATGATTAAAGTGAGCCAAGGAGCAACACAACTTCAGGCCTGCGCTAAGTCTCTCTTTGCCTGAAACAAAGGTGTTCTGAATGCACGAAATTGATACTGTCTTGTCGATCGTCAGCAGTCAGCTGTTCTACAGCCTAGGTTTTTTTCCTTTTTTTTTTTACCGAAAACAGCCGTTCGCCACTCTAACCTATTGCATAGTTCACCGTTTACACATCACCCGACCTCTGGTATATCCCACGACTTCTATACCCTGTCTCGGATTTCATGACTCATCGCTTAGCTTGTACAATTCTTGCTATTGTATTTTTAAGCACCGCTGCGGGGAAATCCAGGGTAACATTCACTGCGACTTTCATGGACTGTTTCTTATTACACAAGAAGGCCAAGAGGGAATTCTCCAAAAAGAATTCAACTACAGCATGGAAATTCCTTCCTCCATGACTACAGTGACCTCATAGAAATTTACACGTAGACACTTTTCTCTAACCCTTTGTCAAGATTCGTTGGAGTGAAATCTCAAATGGAACTTGTGTTACTTGTCATATTAGGCCTTTCATTATCAGAAATCCGGTCGACCGTGAGAATATTAATTTCTACGCGGTATTTCTATTCTTTTTAATCACATCACAGTTTTACTGCATTCTTTGAAATTGCGACATTTAAAGAAACTTTTGGTGTAGTAACATTTTTTATCGTTGGCTTGACGTTTTGCTCACTCGCGAGAGTTTCCCTTTGGTCACATTTTGTAGAACAGCGGCTCCCTTTTCGAAGCATCAACCAGGAAATAAACCCAAAGATAAATCTCAGTTTAGAAAGAATTCAAAAGGTGCTTCGAATAGCTTGCTTATTTTCAGACAACCAAATTGTTTTAATAATTGGCTTTGATGAATTCAACTTTCTAAACTGAAAAGATCCGTTGATTATCAATTTTCTGACTTTACAAATGCGTTTTGCGTGCGCTTTGTGGATATCTTATCATTTTGTTGAAGTGGATGCGTATTCTAATGAAGTCGTCGTTTTCCCCCTTAAAACATGTACAGTAAGTATTTTCAGGCGGCATACGAATGCCTACAGCGTTTGGGTTGACCCTCAGTTGAACCGAGGAAATGATCGGGGCCAGAACGGCCCCATGCCGGCCGAGCGGGACAGCACAAGTTTCCAGATCTTTTCCGGTCATATTAACGTCTGTCAAGACTCGGTCAACGGGAAAAACAATGCGAACAAGTCTGACCTTAGCTGCTGTTATCTCTAGACACTATAGTGCCTTGTAATTCGGTACTTTCGCTTGAATGTTTTCGGCTTATAATTTTTCTCATGTATAAGCATCATTCGGCAACTCAGTGTTGTTTGAGTTTAGTTTTAAGTACTGAAGTAACGATGCCCACACAAAACGCTGACATAGACGCTTGCAACTGTATCTAGGGCCTACAATGTATATTCCTAAGAGTAAGAAGGAAATACATCACTTCTTAGTTCGAACGACGATTTGTTATAATAAAGCAAAACAAGTAAAATAACAGGTGGCATAGTTTTTTCTCAATGGTAGCACTGAACCGTGCTTAATCGGTTGATGGGCTTGTATGAAATTGCACGGNAGCGTATTTAGGAGACACTTGCTGAAACTAGTCCGGCTGGACAAGGTGGTCCTACGACGGACAGTGCCGGTGACAACAGCAGCAGTTACCGGAACCACCCGGGTTCCCTTTCGGCGAGAAACCCCTCAACAGTAGCCTTAGGAACGGAACCCGAACGCCTATGAGCTTTAAATTCGCAAAAGCGGATCGACTAAATATTCATGAAGGGGGGAGGGTATTTTGGGGAGGGAAATTGTAAATTTCTTTATGTAGCCTTTCTTTTGGAACTACTGCCAATTCAAAGTTTAAACTGAAACTGGAAGAACTGTTTAATTGCTCCCTCCAAAAAATGAACTGAGCGGTAGACAGATTATTCAGGCGTGGTGATGGCAAATACAGACCGATGTTCAATGTGAATACTTGCCATTCGATTATTTTTGGGGGGCACCCAAAACTGCTATTTCACTTAATCGTCCAAAGTTTTTGTTCAGAGTAGAAATGATATTTATAGACTGAAGTGATAGTGTTGAATTGATGTATTTGTTATTAAAAAAATTCTCTTCCCTTAAGTGTTCAAAGTAATCACGAAATACATTCCCCACTGAACCACCAGTAAGGTTTGAGTGTTTTAGTTTTAAGTTGGTGATACTTTCTGAAAAACTTTCGACGTCGTAATGAGTGGTTGTCTCTTTGCGGTGATTGAAATCGTGGGTTCCTTCATTGCCGTTTAATATCATTTCATGGAGTTAGCTATCAAACTGTAATTTTCCAATGCGCTGACGGTCAATTTCCCTGTTGTTGGGCGAAAGCACTACATCCTGTCAAGCCACGTTGCGCTCAAATTCTTTGCCAGTAACGCGTACTAGGGTACGAAAACCCAAGTCCCTAAAAAAGAAGTAAACAGAGACACAATGGCCGAGTTCGGGCGGTTTGTTCTCGTATGTTCACGAACAGCTTGATTTGTCGTTCTTGGGTCGGCCGCTCGAACGCCGGGAACGTACCGTGACAATTGGTCATCGCTGTAGTTAGTGACAAGCAACATGGCGGCGTCCATATCGTAGTAAACTATTCGAGATGTATTGCTTGGACAACTGGGCTGAATTCTTTTCTATTCAAACAGGAACATTCACTTCTGTGTTGTGAAAAATAATTAATGTTAATTTTGCAAAACTTCCTATCGTCTCCAACTTTGTAAACCATCTCTCTATTTTTTGCAGCTGTTCAAAAATCAAAAATCTCACGAGTTTTTCCGTGTGTTCCTGTAAAACCCTGACGAGGAGGTGGTGTGTGATCCTGTTCCGAGAACAGTGTTCTTGAGTCGTGTTCCTGCCGTTCGAGCGCGAGAACAAGAAACCCGTGTCGAGAACACGGTGACTAAACTCGACCTAGGCATCTTGCATCAACAAGCTTATAGGGCGTAGACCAGTAAATAAGTTGCCATAGAAAACAAAGATAAATATCCCCACTTAAAAAAATCAGGAAGAATACTCACAAGTTTCACAGGTGTTCAAGACACGTGTCAACTTAAAGCTCACTTCATCATCTTTCGTTTTTTTTTTTCAATTTTCAGTGGCTTAACCGATGACTTTTGAAGATATTTCTCCCCAGAGAAAATCATCCCTAAAAACAGTCAGGAGGCCCATCGCCATTTTGGAAATTGATGCCTACACTCCATGGCAGAATAGAGCAATTTGGAGGGCCCCGTTTGGTCCGATACTTTCAGAAATACAAGTTGACAGTCCTGCCCCTGCAGTTCATCTACCTTTTTAACAAACCACCCAGTCCACGTGCCACGAAAGATTCTAATATCAAATCGTGATTTGGTCCGCGCAGGCAATTTTGGACCTATTTACTGGCGTGAAACCTTCGGGTTGCAGAACCTTTATCAATAAACCTCCACAGACAACATTGATAATACCCACTACTTCATTGAATCAGGAATAATCTACATCCCCGATTGTTTAAGACATACCTAAGACTGAAGCTTATTTCCTTTGTTTACTGTTCAAATTTTGCACATGCACTTTAAAAATGACCCTTAGGCCTACACCCAGCTGCAAAATAGACCCATGTCACTTCAGGGCGGATTTCCAAGATTAATTTTTTTTCGGAATTTGGCTCTACAAATAAAATAAAATGAACACTTCTTTCAGTTTAGCAAAAGTTTGGCACCCTAACACCTGTCATACTGTTAGGACGACATTGTCTCTTATATAGATTCCGGAATCAGACTCCGTGGGATGCAGTACTCGGTTTCCATTAAGTGAGTCATCCGATCCACCCATGGGTCTACTTGCACCATGGGGGCTCTGTATCAAAGCTATTGTATTTTATGATTATGTTACACCCAATCATAATAGTGTCCACCCAAGGCATAGGCTTGATTCAAGTCGGAAATGTCACTTGCACAGCGCGACACAGTTAAATCACGACCTCCATGCCGGGGGTTCCAAATACGTTGTGAATCATCAAAATATGCAGCATTAAATATTGCAATATAAGACTGCCGAAGAAGAGTACACTGGGACCGCAAAAGTTTCCAGCTTATGACGATCGAAAACTTTCCTTTCACAAGCAAGACTTGTCACCAGTAATTGGCCATCAGATTGAAGTTAACCCCTCCCCAGTTCAACCCCTGATAAATTTCAGGATACTGATGTAGCACTGGACCCAAAATTAATCTATACACGGGCCAACATTCTTCTTAAAATTCTTAAATTCCCAAAGATGCCTTCGAGGGAAGCAGAAAGCATCATGTCTGAGCCTCCTATCTGATTTGAGCAGGAGCATCCCGACATCGGTTGAAAAGAGCCACGTTGGTGGGGAGAGTTCCTTTTGTTGTTGCTACGTGACTGCAACACGCACATTTCCCAGTCGCTTATGAACCATCGAAGTGCATTTCCCATCATCACCAAAGGAGCCTCTGTTGCTAGGGAAATTGCGCCCTATCTTGATGCAGAGGCACACCTTATAAACTCAAATCCCTCCTCCGTTTCCTGAAAACTGTATCCGCCCCTAATAATTGTTTTGACTTCAATTCATAAGCACATATTGACTAAGACTCTGCCAAGTTTCAATAAACTTCACTGACTAGCAGCCAGGATCAGATGGGACAGAACTCCCCTGGCCAGGACCTGGCATTGAGGTGGTCAAACTACCCTGCTCTCTTAGTTCTAAATTTTTGCGCCCTCCTGCGTCACATTCACCAGAGTGTCTAACATGATTTCACACAAAACCGCCTTCTGTAATAGCATTGCAGTTAATAGGTTGTATTAGGAAATTGATGCTGCACTTAATTCATTTTCTTTTCATTTGAAAAATCTATTTTTGCATAAAATAATGATGTTTCCCTCTGAGATCATCACATTCGCCATGTTAATGTTTCACTGGAGTTTGTGTCACGGAGCATCATATGAGAGGAGAACACGTAGGTGATCATTGGCATACATGGCATAAGAGTCATCATGTCCAATTCCACCTTGGCATGAACAATAGTACTGTCAAATCAGACTTCAGAGTGATTCCTTGACGAGGCTTCACACCTGACGCAAAATATTCAGCTGTTGTACAGCCATCAAGCCCAGCTCCTGTTTGCATGGAACTTTGTTGATTCTTCGAGCTGGGGGCTAAAGGTTATTCTACGGGTCAGGATCTGCTGCAAAGGCCAGCGTTGGTCACGTGACTGGATAAAAACGGCTACGGGCACCCTAAGTCGAGGAACAGTCAGTCTGGACAATGAAGCTGCATTACTTTGGGAGTAATCTTGACATCATATTGTAACAACCCCCTAATCTCCACCGACCTCGCCTGATCGGCTGGGCGAATTATCCCGGCCAAGCGAGGCCAGCGTTAGTTGTGTCGCCCGGAGGAGTTTGTCATTATCCGGCACACCACAAATCGAAGTTTTCGCTCTGAAAGGAAAGGTTTCCTCATCGGCTTCGGCGTCACCGAGGACATTGGGAATTTAGACACCGCGTTCGTTGCATGGACGAGGTGACATCTTCAAATTCATCGGAAGTGGTCCACAAATAGAGTCTCGTTTGTTCTTTGGGGGGGTTTTGGACTACGAACGACGCACATCTCGACCAAATATTTTCAGTTTTGGGGTCGAGGATGGAGCTCAGAACTTTATTTTCACTGATACTGCTTCTCCTGCTGGTGTGCGTCCATGAAACTGCGTGCGCCCGAGCGAGGAACAAAAAGAAGAAAGGAAAAGGCAGGGAAAACCTACCAAATGTCGCTGTGAGTATGATCGTTCCTAACATCTTTGACAAACAAGAAGTTTTCTTGTTTCCTGTTGGCAGTTTTTTTTTCGTTTGAAGATAGGTAATTTTCTCCAATCTTACTGATGTGATAATCGTTGTGTCTCCTGCACACGCGGACTAGAGTTCTTTGCAAGAAAGCTTAATACTGGTGTACTTCTGTTATGTTGATATGACACCACGCTAACAATACGTTTGCCGAAAAGTGCAGCGATCTTTACGGGTGCGTGACGGTTTTAAAGGTTAAAAATACTTGCATAGTGCAATTGTGTTACGTGCGACAGAAAATATTCGCTGCTAAAAATGTTAAAAGCTGGCATAATTGCGTGAAGGATAAATTCAGCTATGTGAGTGTTCGTCAGTCTGTGTACAACGTATGTGTTTATTTGTTCGTGTTTGACTGGTCAAGGACTGTATTCACCAAATGACAAACAAGTTGAGCTCTACGTGTAAACACGTCGGTGCTTTTCACGACATGGCCGAGTCATTCCTGTCAAAAAGTTCCCGTCGGTGTTTAGGGGCGGATCTTGGTTTAGGAAAGGAGGACCACTAATATTGACGGGACCCCCATCCCACCCAATATCTGGTTATACGCCGGCCCCTCTAAAGCTTGCTGGATGTAACTGTCCACCTACGAGATGATACATCCATCTGCCATTGCTATTTGAAATTTGACATCCCCTACAAGTGACTCTTAGCCTCGCATTCGTAGTGGTATTATCATTCATGGGCATTACAGCCAACAAGTCCGTTTTTCCGTTGAGTCCATGTTTGTCGTTACACCGTGGCTCTTTCATTTCCTGCCACATAGTTTTCATCTCGTGTGCAAAACATTGAAAGGTGCCAGATTTCTTGCCGTTTTGATCGATGTCCTGTCGACTGTGCTGATCCGTGTTGTAGCGGTGTGCGATCCCTGTATTCGAGTCCTTGCTGAGTTGATCCAGTTCACGTCGCAGAGGGTGTCTCCTTTTAGGTCGTGGGAAAGATCATCTGGCCGAGAACTACGTCACTAAGGTCGCACCACAGAGCAATGGTTGCACATACCAGGCATCATGTGCAGTGCTTTAAGCCTACAACAGAGTTCATCAAACCAGGAGTCGGACACGCCCAAGAGTTTAACAGATTTTTGGGATTTGAGCAATCGATGCGTTTGTTGAGGGTTTGTCAAGGCCTATACCCGCCAAAAACAAATAGCTTCACGACAAAACAAGAAATCCAATACAGTGTGCATGATATTTGTTACCCTTAATTCTTTTTTTTGTGTAGATATACCAATGCACCTGGCATGTTACGTTCCCAGACAATCAGTCGTTTGCTTTCCCTTTGCTTGTTTTTAAAATGAACAGGCTTGTGAATATTGAGTTGTAGCAAACATTTGGTCAACTTATAAATTCACCCAACTACAATTATCCGGGTATTTCCCCATCACACAGGTGGGACGGACTCCGCATCTCCACAAGGATCTTGCCTCTTCAAATTGACTGTGACAAAACCTGCTCTTTGCGGTTATTGGTCACTGACATTTCACATCGTCGCCCGTAATCGGCACGGTCCATGGTCGAAAAGTTTTCATGACGCAACGGGTGCCGAATCCACATGTTTAATTCGTGTAATGTTTGGTTCGGCACCGAAAATGTGATAACGGGACAAAACATAAAGCTGAGGAGATTATATTCCGTCCGAGAAAACTTGGCTGGGGCGTGGCTGGGGTTAGATTGGTCGTGATGTACAGTGTATATCGGCTAGGATGTGGTACAAAACGACAAAATTTGGTATGTTTGGGTATTTCTGGGCTGTGTTAATTTGTTGGGTGATATGACTTGCGTGTCTCAAGCTCTTTTGCTTTTTCTCTTGAAACTCTTATTATCCTCGGCGCCCTTTAAAATAGGAGTCAAAACGTCAAAAATCCACACACACAAAACTGATTCGTCTCTCAGAATGTCCGAGATCACATCAGCAGCTCCAAGCATTTTGACCTTTCTCGCAGCACGTCGAGGCTTCAATGACACCACCTTCGGCCAATCATAATTGGGTCTGATTTGCTGGACCAAAATCGAACTCGCCAGCACTATTATGAGGTTAAGCCTGTTAGGGAGGTTCGGGAACACAAAGCGACTTTTTAAGTGATAATTGGGCCCGCTAAGCAGCCCCCCTCCCCCAACCTTGGTGGGGCTTCGCTTAAATGCTTCCGTAATTCTTGAACATTCCCGAGCCTTTTGCCCTTGCTGTGGTCCGGTCTTGCGACTTGTCGACCTTCGCGTGGCCTTCACTTGAAACTCTGAAAGGTCTTGGAAGCTGTAGCTTTGATGATAAGATGTAATTACAGTTAGTTGATTGAGTTTGAATAATCAGTCGCCAAATAGGCAACGTGATGGCTCAACCCCCGCAATTTATCCTCATCATTTGGACAAATGAAAAAAATGTTTCGGGAAAGATGATGAATAAATTTATAGTTGATTTCGTCTGCCTTCCAATTTTCTATATGTTTTGACTTTCGGCCCTGGCAATAATATCTAATTCTTAGTTTTAAAAAAAATTAAAATTCATTTTGGTTTTCCAGTCAATGAAAAATGTTGCTGAACATCATTTGCCAAATTTTTGTAAGAATTTCAATTGCCCCGACAAGGATATATCCTTCCAAAAGATTGGTCAAACTTTTCCTGAGTTTGCCTAAAACGGAGGTAATGTCTTCCCGCTAATGTTTGTTGACATGCCATCGACCAAGATGTTACAATAAAATTATTAAAGTACCTAATCAGGTCGATTGCTTCTCGATCAACGTTTATCATTTTTTGATTAGTAATCCATCGATGCACTATCGGAACGAACTGATGAACCTTTGTTATCGGCCAATCGTTACTTGCAGAATTACCTAATGAAGTATGGCTACGTTGCCCAAGGACCCGACGGTGCACCGAGCAATCCGGCCGATATACCGCGGGCACTCAAGTAAGATTATCCCGCCCATGTCACTCGGCAAGTGCCGCTACACTTCCTTACCCGATCCACATTCTCCTAGATTGTGATTTCAAAATAGGGATTAAATTTTGTGGTAGAGTGAGGCAGGATTTTTTTTAAAAAAACAATCCCGGTTATGAAAATGACAATCCTGTTGTGATTTTCACATAATATGTTAATATTCGTTTTCAAACAAGAATAATATAAATTTGTGCATATTTCGAGCTTGAAATACATGCAAAACTTCATTAAAACAAATGCAGTTTACTATTGGGTCATTCTGTAAATTTGGGGTCCATATTTTCATGTCCCCGTCACATCTGACACGATTTTGTAAGTCTGTAATACATTCAAACAATTTCAACAAGTGATTAAGTAATGAAAATTACCTGTCAAACAAACTGATACTGAGTCAGTGATATTTCTATGTCAAATTACAAAGACCAGTCGTAACAGGGTCACATGTCACATTTTGGGCCCCTAAAGTTATAAAATGACCCAAACTGAAAACCGCCTGTCCTGTAGGACACTCCAGAAATTTGCCGGTATCGAGGAGACGGGTATCCTGGACGACGCGACCGTCGAGCTGCTGGGCAAAGAGCGATGCGGGGTGGAGGACATCATCGGCTCGGCTAAGATGCAGGCCAAACTCCGCCGGGGCTCCGAGCCTGGCTTCAGCCGCTACAGCACGGCCCAGCGGGAGAGGCGGTACAACATCGACGGTGAGGTCTTTCCGTTGTTTGAAATGAAAAAAAAAGAACAAAGAAAATTGGGGTAGAATTTGAACAGGCTCTGGCTTTATAGTCAGCAGCCCTAAAATGTTTAGTTTCTGTAAATGTAATCCCTGCACGGGAATTTTTACCACACGCACTCTCACACTACGAACATCTAACAAAAGAAACACAGTTCACTACAATGAGCGTCCACTGCCCGTGCACCATTTTTTCTTTTGTTCGATGTTCATAATGTTAGTAAATAAACAATGAACACATATGTAATTGAATGGCTTGGTCTATTTCAATTACTGTACCTAAATTGTCAGGAATTGTTTTCACTCCGGCAGTCAACATCACGAATGACAAAATGAACCATTAAACCATTGACTGAGTGATTGATTTGGCAAGCTGAATGATTTGGCATTATGTGGATCTATGGGTTCTGGCTACGTAGGTGGCCGTTAGCGGAGTGCTGGATGGCATGAATTAATTTTCAGTTGGGCAAGGAAAAGTACTGAGAAAGTTAGTTTTTGTTCACGTTTTTGTGCATCGCAGTTTTTGAAGCATTGCTTTCGTCGAGTTATCTGGCTGATCTACCCAAAAAAAATTATTTATAAGTTGACCCGACAATTCTGAGATTAACTTGCACAAATTGTCACCTTAAATCATTAGCACGGGCCTTAAAAAGCCAGAACAAATTCCAAACAGTTCAAAGAACTTTCTGCTAATCACAACAAAGTTCTCAAAAATTAAGTTTGTCACTTCAAAATGCCTCCCGCAGGAGCGAAATGGAGCACGACCAACTTGAACTACTACTACGAGAACTACGCCGAGGACATCAGCCAAAGCGACATGAGGGACGTCATCAGCAGGGCCTGGAGGGTCTGGTCCGATGTCACGCCGCTGACTTTCACCGAGGTTGAGGCCAAGCCCCAGGCCCACATCGTCATCAAGTTCGCGCGGGGTAACCACGGCGACGGGGAGTACGCCGCCTTCGACGGCCCAGGTGATACATTCTTTCACCCCGAGGGGTTGAGTTCCTCGCACTGCAAAAATGCCAAATTATGTTCAAGTTGCAGTTTGGGAGCACTTTTTGGCTACCTTTAGAATTCTCGCTGTTTATTAACCCCGCAAAGCCTAGTTCAGGGTGGGCAATTTTCCACATCACAAGTCGTCTGTAGTTCGCATTCATCCGTGGCTCCCGAAACAGTTGCAAACGTTTTGGAAGCACTCGAACTACTGACTCAAAGTTAACACGGATTGTGTGGCAGATAAGTGAGGCTCGGGGAGTCGCAACTCATGACAACTAGGGCCGTTTTCCAATACTCAACTTCGTCTCCGTCTCAGGCTTCGTTCCCAAAACCAATCCCCGATTGTGGGCCTGAAGCGTTTAAATTACATTGGATTACTGTAGTTTTTGGCTTTCTTGTATCTTATTTTATGTTCTGTGACAATATTAGACTGATTACTGCGCTTACAGCTTCAAAGTCAGCTAGTAAAAAACAGTTGAAGCCTAAGACGGAGCCGAAGTTGAATATTGGAAAACGGCCTAGGTCATGAATCTGAAGCTACGTCATAGCCTGAGTTGCAGTTTTGAACTTATGTTTAATACCCACTGAGCACGTAAGCCTCACTGCTGAAAAGTTAGTTTGTATTAAAGACCCGACGTGTTAATGTAGGAAAAATATCATTTTGATCCTTTTCTCGTGAATTTTTTTTTCTCTAACTCCAAGGTGGCACCTTAGCCCACGCTTACTTTCCAGAGAACGGCGACGCCCATTTCGACGAGGACGAGGAGTTCACGGTGGCCTCCCCCGATGGGACCAACCTGTTCATCGTGGCCGCCCACGAGTTCGGCCACAGCCTAGGGCTGGCCCACTCCAGTGAGCAGGGCGCCCTCATGTACCCCTGGTACCAGGGCTATGTGCCCGACTTCCAGCTGCCGCGAGACGACATTTTGGGCATACAGCAACTGTATGGTGCGTTTCCGATCAGCGTAAAAAGGTGTTCCAGTTTGAAGGGGAGGCACGGGATCACTTTCTTGAGGGGGTTCAAGGCAAGGGGTCTGGCACTGGAACACCAAACTTTCCAGTCTTTAGACGAGGAGGGTGCACAAGTTCTAGCACAAGGGGCGTGTAAGGGGACACACCCCAGCCCTCCAAGGCCTGTGCCCCGCGTGTGCCCCCAACTGCTCATAAATTTGAAAAGGAAAACCCCTGCGATAATCCGTCTTGGTCAGTGTTTCAACAGTGACCAAACCCACTGAGTGCCCCCCCCCCCGACAATGAGAGCCCAGAAGGGACCCACCCCTGTAGAAATACCCAGTTCCCCTCAAGTTACGTCACTCTTTATTACATGTACATGTACACAATATGCCTGTCCCTTCTTGTATAAATAGCCAGGGCGTAACCATCCCTTGGGATGGGTAGGATACTTATACTTCTGACAAAGGGCGTAAGACCACTCCCAGGAATTCTGACAAAGACGTTATCCTTCGATAGCATGACCAATGCAAAGTACTTCATGTAATGAGAACTTGGAATGGAAGATACCGTGATTTAAGTATTGGATATTTCCATTTTACGTCCGTTTTTACACTGTTTCTTCCCTTGTATTAACTCCCTCGGTAGGCCTACATGCACGCGAACGTCCTCTTTATAACATGGCATTTGTTTGTGCTCTTCAATCCGCTAGGTAAGCCTGACGTAGCCCGGCCGGGGACGCCGATGGATGATGGCTTCGGGCCTCGCATCAAGCCCGGGCGCCCAAATACCTGCACCAGCGACTGGGATGCAGTAACAATGGGTGAGCGTTGCTGTAGCCACTGACATCTATTTTAAACTGCCCAGGCACTTCAACGGTAAAATAATGTCACATTCAACATGTTTGGTTAGTCTTTTTTCACGACGTCAATTGCATCGATAGTAAAGCTAGCTTGAATCGCTCGAAGTGTCACGACCGAATTCCAGGGAGCATCACAACCTTGTTATTCAAGAATTAAATCGACATAAAGACGTCTCGAGTCTTCCTTCAACAACCTTTAAGTACTTTATAGTCTGGTCAACTCTATTACCGTCTCTCGTCTTGTAAAGCCGTATCCTAATCAATTAGCCGCAACCGAAATTAACACGCTCTGCACTTTTCCTGTGTACACACGTGCTGTCTTTAGCTGAAGCCACTGCTGGTGGGACGCAGCCCAACTCAGGGGGACTGCACCGGCTGCGGTGCACGCAGTCTCGATTCAAGCCGGACATTCGGCATGCCTATTGTTGATCTTCACTGGTTTTCATAAGGGGGGGCAATGGACAAGACTTATCTTGTTTTATTTTCGGGTTTGCAGGTGGGGATGGGCTCACCTACGCCTTCAAGGGGCGTTATCTCTGGGCCATCAATGACGTGGGCGTGGTTCGAGGCTACCCCAAGAAGATCGGCCTTGTGTACCGTGGAGCCCCTAGCAATATACACGCTGCCGTCACCACGTTTGCCTACTCCCAGCCTAGGACCTACATCTTCAAGGGTATCATTTAGCTCCAAACCCGTGCGGGGTTGTTAGACAAATAATAATTAAGCGTGGAGTAGTTTTTGCTTGGGCGGAAAACAAGTTACCAGCTAAACTGCTGCGTAATGTATGTAAATCTTGATGGTTCTCAACCATATTTTTGCTCATTGCATAAAATATTTCAAGCCCTATTTCGAGTTGCTCTGTGAAATTGCACCCGCCCTAGCTTTTACGTTGGTTACAATAATAGATAAAGTAAGATTGGTGAAATCTGTTTATGGAGTGCCCATAATGACTGGATCCCTCTTGTCATTCTGACGACAAGCTGTTTTATTTTGTTCGCCTGACAAATGTTTGAAATTGACCGGTTAATTCATATCACGTCATTTGCAAACCATGTAAATCTTGTCGACAGGATAAGTTTTTCCATTTTCATTTCTGTTTTCAAAGGCTCAGTAATCCTTTTTCATTCTTTGGGTCAAATTCAGAGGTATTTCCACAGCTTTCCTCCACTTTGCCTGTCCTTTGTTCCTCTTTCCTGTTTCACACCAACACAATCCTCTCCTTCACGGTTTGAATTCGCAGGGCATCGAATGTGGAGATTCACCAACTTCGTTCTGGACCCTGGCTACCCGAAGAAGACCGCCCCTCGCGGCGTGCCACAGAGCCCCAACGCGGCCTTCGTCTGGGGCGGTAACGGTCAGATGTACATATTCAAGGTACGACAACAAGGACTGGAAATGTTTTGGGGAAAATATCGATATTTGAAGTATTGTTTTTATTTTATCCGATGAAAAACTTTCTGAATCGGTTCAATACCTAGGCGAAGTCGCAAAGTGGGATAATTGCCACCAAGTGTGTGGCTGACTTCAAACCTGCGCTTGGTAGCTAGCCGTCCTCAGCGAGCTAGCACTGAAGCCGTGTCCAAATTAATATGGCTGTAGCTGGTTTGCTATGGGCTTACGGTTGTTTCAAGCCTCAACCAAGAAATCAGACGCTCCCATACGTTAATTTTCGGGCTTGTGTAAGGCTCTTCATTATTTCCTGTACCTTTTGGCTCCCAGGGGGCGCGGTATTACGAATTTAACCCGGAGCGGGAGAAGATCGTCGGCTCCCCGTTGAAGATCGCCACGAAGTGGCCTGGTGTCCCCGTCATGATCGACGGCGCCCTCCAGTGGCGCAACGGAAGGACCTACTTCTTCAAGGGCGACAGCTACTGGCGGTTCAATGACGCCAAGCTGAAGGTTGGGCGGGACTTCCCGCGCTCCAAGGCCCTGTACTGGATGGGTTGTGGACTGGAGGAAGGGCAGGTCCTTCCAGAAAGACTTCAAATGTCAGAGGGGAAATGAGATATTCAGATATTCAAATACCTGCTTGGTAGAAGCTAAATAAGGCTCTCCCTTAGAGATTCCCCAACCTTTTTTTCACAAAACAAGCAAGCATTACTGATTTGCATTTGGTGGGGCCGACTGGGTGGACAGAGAAACCTTTGCCTGTAATACAAGCAATGCACTTCAGGCTCAGAAACGCCCCCACAAAAAACGGCGGCTGCCTTATTTTTACACATATGTTCTAAATTAATTTGATGTCTGCAGGATGCTTGACAGTTTGGAAAGGCAGTTAAATGCTCGTTGTTTCTGTGTTCGTGTATATCGTTAGTGAAAAGGCTGCGTCCATGTCCCTGCGGCTATCTAATGAGGGGATGCCGTTCATTTACAACAAACGAGAAACTTGTCTTCAAACTTACCTTACAAGTACGTTTATTGACATTTCCACTAGGGCAATATTTGCAGAACTGGCATGTACCGACTGGAAGCGTTTTTGCCTTTTGTAAAAGGCGAAAACAAATTCGGTGCTTGGGGTTAGTAGTTAGGTCGCCTCGTCGGTACACTTTGACCTTTTCCTGTGCATAGAAATTATGCCCCGAGTATGGAGTTGTTTAGGGTTAAAATGTCAACTTAGACTATTGGTTGCAAGGCAATAAGATTTTGTCGGGCCCTGCCACACCAGCTATGCTCTTTGATGTCTAACTAGCTTCGTGTTCGTATGGGTTGGATGCGAAAAGAAACGACAACCATTTCAGAATTAAAGCTTTGGAATTTCGATGTGGTGTACATAATGGTGTTATTTGGTGATGTATGTATAGAGTCGCTACTCATGACACTTTTAACGTAATATATCTTGCACGTTTTCAGAACCGTATAGTTGCCAGATTGTAACAATACAAGTGACTCACAATAGTGCACCTTCAAGTGTGTGCAACGCGTTGGCCAATTACAACGCAAGAAATCTGTCGACCCTTTCCAAACGCGCATTGGCTCGACAGTTAATTTTCGTGCATTTTGATTGACCAAGGCGTTGAAAATCTTGTTAGGTGCACTATTGTGAAATACCCGTATTCGCGTAGATTTTACTTACAGTCGACAACACTTTATAATACTGTTTTCAAAGGGATATTTTATCAAAATGATACTTGTTAAACAATAATAAAAGTATTGTAAATATTAGTGTCAGGTATAATGCCATTTTAACCACTTTGCTCTTTGTAAGTTTACGGGACTTTTTCCAAATACACTGTATCAGAGTTTTTCTTACAATTTGAGCAATAAAAAAATCCCTTGACTTTCTCTAGTTCGTGTCGGTCCACTCCGCTAAAATGACAACTGATGGATTTATTTCAGACATGTCTCTGTGAATGGTTGTGCTTATTGGTCAGCAGCAGATGAATGTCGAACTCGACTCTTTGTCGAGAACTAGAAAGCGCCTCGACTGCCCTTTCGTGAATGAAATAACACCGCCCTCTGTTGAGCAATTTCCGTTGGAAGTTTTTATCGTTGTTTAAACAGCACCCTCTACAACCCCAGGCTCCGCAGGTTTGCAAAACTGGCTTCTGAACAAGGAAATCGGAATTGAATTAAACTGGTTGGATTTAATATTTTATTTTCTTTGTAATAAATTTGTTATTTAAACAAAGAAGACAATCGTGTTAAATTGTGGTTTCCGCAAAATGAGAAAATCGAAACGAATAACACAAATGTAATCGTCCATCGTATCACACTAGTTTCAACTCGCCGCATGAGTTTATGGTGCGCAACTATGCATGATGCAGCCAACAAATTTCGCATTGTCAGTCTCTAGACTGACATGGCTGTGATTCAACTCTTATAATGTACATATATAGTTCCCAAACACATGTCTTCATTCCCTTAAGAACAAACTCTCCAATTCCTGCATAGGCCTCTTGTCTTTATGAAATGATAAACGACGTTTACTTCTGGCTTTGACGTCAGTCTCTTAGTCTCTTCATGTCACGACTGATATTGTATCAATATTTGCTACGCTTCAGTCAGATTTTGCATAAGTTCTGGTTAGTGTTATGATTTTTTTTGGGGGGGGGCTTCTCCCTCCTTGTGTAACCATTCATCACTATGATTGCTTGGCCCTATTAATGGGGACGCATTCTTTATGGTTGTTCTCGGACACCGTATAGGATGATTTATGTCTCCCACAAATTTAAGATAGCAATTTGGGATTTTTTATGTTCCTTGTTGTCTAGCTGTGTTTTTGCCAGGCCCTCATTTGATTTTCAACAGTTTCTACTCTGCCTTTGTTGTGTTTCAATCCATTAGGGAATTGCATTTTCTCTTCTCCGTTGCGTCTAGACGTCAGACTTTGCTTTGTTTTCTGGAATTTATGGAAGTAATTTAGTTAAATGGCTGATTTTATGTGGCTGTTGTCGGCTCTGGTACTGCTTGATTTATTATCTGAAACCTAACTGGAATAATTTGTCTATGTGGTCACCCGTGGTTCCTTGAAGTGGAAACCTGCATGTTTTTGTTTGACAAGTTTTCAACCCCCAGTGGTAGGCAGTAAGTTCGAGTCATGCTTGTAGGCTCCCTCCCCATTTCTCTGGGGGATATTCCTGTATGGACAATTGCCTTCCTTGTCCAAATCCAAAAGTGAACCCAAGGTAGAATTGCGTCTGGGGAGTGAGACTTATAAAACAAAGCTGTGGTTTTGTCGGTCATTAATGTTTCTGTTGATAAAGTCAGTGGTAATGTACGAAATAAACCTAGCGTTTTCCCGTGTGGTTCCGTGCCAAAACTACACATGCTTCTCATGAATTCGGGACAGACAAAAATAGTCAACCGTTGGGAATTTGGATACAAACAAAGCACAATATTTCTGCCGACTACACAAAATATTACTCCCACTGTATCTAATAAAGAGGGTTGGAGATCGACCAGAAGCGCTCCTGGGAGAGAAGAAATAATGTCAATATGGTTTGCCTCGTTGAGGAAAGGGCCAAGTTGAATGCTTCAGCAGAACGGGGGTGGGTGGAAGAAAATGACAGGCTCCCCGTGTCTCAGTCTATAAACTGTGATCAAGGCTGGCCTAGTCTATAATTCAAGGCGAGCTCTACATTGTCAAGGAGAAGCAGTTGAATTGTCGTGCCATTCATATTGTTTTAGTGCAGCAAACTTCTTGGTGTGGCTGCTGAAAGCCCGTAATATTTGGTTCTTCTGGCGTGCTTAGTCACTAGCGTGCTTTGGCTGCGGCTTTGGAGTGGCCGCGGCGATGGTTGGTGTCGCTTATAACTGTTGCTCAATTGCGGCTGCTTCTGTCGCTGTAGCCTGTATATTAATTGCTTTTGTGAAATAAAATTCATTTTTTCCTTCTTCTTTGGTGGTAATCCATGCCCTACTTAATTGTTGCAAGTTATGAAAACCGTGTTAATGATGGGACCTTCTGATGGACACATCACGAAAACGGACACAGACACTCTAAAGGGCGAATGGGGGGGGGGAACGATCAGGCTCCCCCGGAGCAAATTTTTGGTAAAAGAATGAGCGAAATGGGAAGTTTCTTCTCCCCCAAACAAGCTCCCCCCCCAAAAAAAAATTATTCTGGATCCGCCCTTACAGACACACCCGTGGAAATTAGCATACAACTGAATTCATTTATGCCAATATTTTCTCACGGTTTGTGGATGTTGTCTTTAACTTGTTTTTCCATCGCTAACCCCTCTCGAAATTCCAGGGTAGCTTTTTTGTCACGCCAGTCTGGTAATCTGCGGTTAGACTTCTCAAACTTATATCGATCGCCAGCGCTGACGAGACTGACATGTGACAGCAAAGATAAAAAAATACGGCGACGGTGGTTTGATCATTGAAGTATAAACAGACGACAAACATCAGCTGTTAAAACGAATATTTCTTGTTTGTCGTGTTTTTTTATTCCTTCACAATCGCGAAAGCCAATTTTTTACATTTTGCGTAACATATGTACACCCCCCTTTGATCAGTCAAACAAAAACCGCCATTACTTCGTAATCTCAGGACTTTCTACCCTTACGAAATACCGAACCAGCAGATGTTCACTCGAACAAGGCAATTCATCTGTAATGAGCCACAGGGGTCAGGTATTAAGATTATTTTCCCCAGATATACTTTACATTCTCTTCCATTTACGCTACACCTGCCAGAATGGAACGGTCCGAATGCACGCGGGTTGACCAGTGAGCGATAACAAAACAACCTGCACGTGGTGCTTTGGCAGAACATGTAGTTCATGTCAAAGTTCTTCATGTTTTTGGTGGGTATAAATTTGGTCTTCAAATGAACAGAAGTTGTTCTGACAACTACTACGATTGTACTTTTCAAAAATAAAAAAAAATTAGACCCCTTACACGACTTTCTTGAGCCAGCCGAAAAACACATGAAGTATGTGATATAGATTCCGATATGCCATTGCATTCGCGCACTGCAATGCATTATGCACGAAGCATGCATGCAGCGAAAATCAGCTGTTTTCGCATATAGTGGACGGCATTCGGTGGTGATGTGTGACTGCTGTCAAGTGGTTGAATCGGTTTCGTTCGCCACTCGCTGACTCCCTGAACTCTGTCCATACCTACCGAAGATTTGTACTCGATCCTTCATTCGAAAATACAGAAACATCTGAGGAGGAGGATTTTGGTTAAATAAAGCCAGTCGCCATGCCGGGGCACAAGTTTCGTTTTCACGAGAAGGTAGCGCGGCAGTACATTTGCCCGCTGTGCCGGCTGCCGATGAATGCGCCGGTGCAGATCACCACGTGCGGTCACCACTACTGCGACACCTGTTTGCAGGAGTATCTCAGGTAAGATTTCCATCTTCCTGTGGGTTTGTTGTGGGCATTTGATTTATGATCAGTGGTTTTCGGGGTTGTGAAGTTGCACAACAGCTGAACTTGTTGGATTCCCTTGTCATTATGTGTCATTTTAATTTGTTAATGATGTACAAATTGTCATGTTTGTATTTGAGGGGGGTGGTACGCTGAAGTTTAGTGATCCAATGGGAGTGGCAATTCCCTCATGTTCAGGAGTCGGCCTACATGAGTATTGAGATATTTGTCTTCGGTCATTTATCATTAAATGAGTTTTTAAAATTATGTAATATTTTTAACAATGATGCCATATTTGGCCACTTTAAAAGGTTATGAGATACATTTTGTTATGGTAAAATGATGCAGATTTTTTTTGTTTTGTTTAAAGTTAAGTGTCAATAACACATAACACTCAATATATCATTGCCCTCCATTAATCAGTTATCAGTGAATATTTGGATGGTACTGAATTATAGAATCTTCTGGCAAAAATTAGCATAACTTACCCCAATAACTAGTTCTGTATGGGGTATACATGATTCACATACTGTACTATGGCGAATCTGTTTCTGTTTTGCATTAATATTAGTATATGTGCAGGGTTGATTGCTTTTCCCATTGACTTTAAACACACTGATTTTGAATTGTTGCGTTTCAATTTCCACTTCAACACTGTGTCCTTCCACTCTGCTGGGGCATTGCATTGTGCTTGGGGGCACAGTCAATTTTGTTGTCATTTTTGGTTAAGTCAGTGTAGTCACAGTGCATGATCACCAAACTGATGACGTCAAAACGGTGTTTGAATTATGTACATGTAGCTTGCCATTTGTTCAGCATAAATTCTGGTTGTCATATCGTGCAGTTAGTACGATGACAAGGCCACAGTTCATTTGGAGGATGTGGCGAATCTGTGATTGGTTTATGTAAGCATCCCCTTCTTTGGCGTCATAAGCTTAGACTACATGTACAAATCCTTTGATCATCAAATTGTGGCACACTGAACTCTATGCTGCTGAAGCCGTTCTTTGATATTTTGCTCTTGTTTCCAACCCCAAACTTGTTCAGACTTGTCACTTCCAGCCCTGTTGCCCTACAAAGTGTGCAGTTTTCCCCTGAAGCCTAAAGTGTACACACACACAGGCCCTTGTCAATAGCACTCATGCATCCCGTATACTGGTAGGCACTCAGGTCTGCAGGTGTGTCTCCTTCCTGTATGAAATAGCTTTACAGTCCTTCTTCAGACAGCTGCACTCTTTAATACCAGATTTGATTTGGTTTCAGAAGGATTAAATTCTGGCTTCCAGCCAGGATTATCAGTTAATCGTTGCTGGAGGTCATTTTTCTTTGCTTCTGTTGAGCAAGAAGATGGCAGATAAAGAGACAAGTCTAGCTGAGAAGTGTGGTTGGTCTTGACCAGGGTTTGAAAATTATTATCTGTTAGTAATTTACTGCGTGAACTTTTGATTTGTACAGTACCGTTCTGTTTTCATTCCGTTAATTTAATCCCTCCTATGCAAAGATGCTTTCTTGACAAAGTTGTTCTGTCAAAATCAGTCAAAAGCCCCTATATATCTGTCTACTGTAGCAAATCAAGTGGGAAAAACTTTAGACTGTAGTTACTGCAAAAGGAGGCTTTTAACTCATTGCATCATCATTGTCCATTTTATGGCTGTCGTCCAGTTTGCGCTGGGTTGGCCTTGGCTCCTCCTATGATGGCCATCCACCTAGTCCAGTCCCTCACATCTTCTGCACTCACAAACGACGAGGGAATTTTTGTTTGGAACTTTCCTAAAGCTTTCAAAATCCACCATTGTCTATCAGTTCATCTTTAGAGGGGCATCCACGGTGTACCCCTGTATGGAGACAGAGTGAGTATTGGCTAAGTCCTGCAAAATCCTCAGATAGGGTGGATTTTGAAAGATCTTGTGGAGCCGATAAATGCCAGAAATGGCCTGGTGAAACAGAGTCTGGCAATGAGTGTTGTCTTGGTAAATGTAGGGGACTTCAAATGGCACATAAAACTATAATACAGGCCTGTAGAATCTTGATCCAGATGCGAGGATTCTTCTCATGTCTAAACTCTTGTCAAATGTATAGTCTACTGGCTGGGAGTTTCATTTACTCTTTCCAGTTTTGTGGCTATATTTTGCCTGAAATTTAGTGGTACTTCTCTTCGGTTTTTATTTTGTATTTTGGCATATATATTGGCTTCGGTGCAGTTTCTAGGTTAGAAGATTTATAGTTTGAAAGTAGAACGGGCATTGACAAAAGTGCAACGCTGGGCATTTTATAGTCCCACACCACCCTGTATTTACTGCCAAACAACTGCCGGCATTGTGCTGGCAGGGGGAACTTTCTGCTCCGGTTGAGGCGAGTGTACCCGAATTGTTGAAAAGTTGACGAGTTTTACACCTATTGCACAGGCGAGGGTTGGGCTTTGTGTTTCTCTTGGGAAAAATTTCCTATTCCCGTGTGGCTTTTGGGCCCCTGCTGACACTCCTGAGTTCAGTGGCTCACTATATTTGGTGGCATTGCCAATTTTTGACAACCCCCTTGTGAGGTTTACGATATTATGGCTATGTGAATTTAATTACTGAAGTGCTCATGTTCAATCTCTTTTCTAAAATCATTTTATTATCCAAGCTAGCTGAACTAGAATAGTACACAAAATGCCAATGGTACTTCTCAGAATACCAAGTAAAAAGAGTCACTTTTTATTTATTTTAAACTTACTTTTTTGTTGTATTGTCATTTCCATCAACTATTAGACCTGCATGTTATCCAGTCACCAGAGCCTAAATCTATAGAGTTGCCAAGTGGAAAATATGTAACAAAGCCCAGCTGAGATCAGTAGCATATGTGTATATCTGTGACATCATGCCCGGTAACCAATTTTTTTTACTACAAGAAATACACCATACTTTTTGCTCATCGACTTAAAAAAAAAAGGCCTGTGATTAAATTTGCATTCCATTGGTGGGACCATTCGTCCATGGTTACACTAGACAGGGTATCCTGTGCTATTACTAAGCTGTGCCTCCATTTTCCAAGAATGGTTCTTTTCATAAATGAGGAAAAACTGTTAGAAGTTGGAACAAGACATTGCTCCCGACCTTACATGGAAATGTATGCACACCCTTCTTGACTTGCAGTTTAAAATTTGAAGTTATTTATTTGTGGTTGATTTGAAACAGGCTTTATGGCTTTTTTTGCAGCCCCTGCAATCTATAGGGCTCCTCTATTCCGTAATTTGTTGAAGTTGATTCTTTCCAACATCCGTCAAGAGTAACTCTCCAAACCCATCAATGACCCCCTTGAATAACCCGTTGGGGAGGGGGAAAAAACAGCAATTCCAAAAACGTGGCCTTCCCCCCATTGTTGTCCAGTTTGGGCCCGTCCTTATCGACCCATTGTTGCTCTCTGGCCGACCGATCATGTTGGGCCTTTAAAAGCGCCGCCCCAATCCCAAAAGGGGACAGTGGGAGCACTGTCCGACCGTTCCTGAACGGAAGACAATGCCGACAATACCTTATTATAATCCCCACTTGAGCAGTTGGCGATGAAAGGAGGACAGTAAACGTCATTGATCACGGCGAAACCGGACAGATTTTTCACGAAGGGAAGGGGAGCTAAGCTATTTTGCTGTGTTGGGCCGTCGTAGTGGATTTGTCGAAGGCCCTACAGAGCTTCCAGAATGATCCAGCGGATTAGGGAAACTCACACCTTGTCATTTCGTTACATTGTTGTCGTTTGAGATGTGAAATTCAGAGGCCAGTTGTGTTTTCAGTCAAGCTGTGCAGTGTGTACTATTACCTTTACAGCTGTAGATTTTGAAAACATTTTATGAGCACAAATAATATCATTGAAGCTTGTTTGTCAGAAATGTGTGGAATGAGAGGGGATTGACCTGAATACAAACGTGTAGTTTACCAGTCTGAGCCCTGACTTCCAAGGTATTTGTTTCCATGGCAACCTTCCTCAGTTCATCGAAAATTCTCCACTGTGTTTGAAGCAAACAGCAGACTCTATGCGTTTTGACTTTTGAGGGGCACCAATTCCTGCACAGTGTACGTTAAAACTTAATAGTGGACAGAGGTTTAGGATATCCAGGTTTTGAGTTGGGAGGGGCAGAATAGGATTTTTTTTTAAGTAAGGGTCCAGTTCTTATCATCCTAAAGAAATCCCCCCCCCAGAAAGGTGAAGTAGCATTTCGAAAATTTGGTACTTTCAGTTGCTAAAAAAAATTGGCCAATTTCTTTTGGGGGTGGGGGCAACTTTCCCCCTCTGCCCCTTAGTGGATACACCACTGGTGACCAAGATCTAATCTCCTTGAGTTCTATCCTGCATAATCTTACAAACCTTCAGGGAGATTTGAAAGGATCTGTGAGGTTTAGGGGTAATCCCTCGTTTTCAAGTCAGTTCTAAGAAAGATATCGGCCAGTTTGCCTAGGGGACTTCCTTAAGGGCCAGAAATGAAGAATTACCACAGTTTTTTGACATTCTTTTTTTCCTGTGCAAGCAAGTTTCATTGGAGCATGCTTTCTGGAAGGCAGGTTTAAAATTAATGCGCTTGATGGCACTTTCTTAGATGATTATATTGGCACATATGCCAGGGGAAAATGTTTTGAAAAGGAATTTTTAAAAAATGTAATGTCCATTAAAGAAAGATAATTGAACAGTTTTAACCATTACAATCCCAACTACCCCAGGAATCTAATACCGGCTATCTCCTTGCGGAAGATTCAATATCGTTATTATCATATTATTGTAAGGGATTTTGATTAAGGCATTCCGGCTCTGCCCATTAAAGCTTTCAAATTTTTTTTGGGGGGGATAGGGTAAGATGTTGATGCATCAGAGCTGATGAAGGGATTACGACAAGCAGATTTCATTCCAATTAAGAATTTGTTATTGCAGAGGAAATATACTTGATAGGTTTTGCCACTTTGCCACTTTCCAGTCTTGGAAGAGTTTTTGATACATGTCCTCATCATGCAGGGATTACTTCACTGGCTGTTTTAAATCTTGTCACTTCAATGCATTCTGTGTGCAGTTGTTAATTAGGCTCGAGTCATCCATAGATGACTCCTTCAAAAATTGGTTTTGCTAAAACCCTTTAAGACTCATTATCGGCTTTATTAGTGTGGAATGACCTTCAGCAGCATGACTAAACAAACTTCAGCATTGCGTCTAGTGATGGACTCTTAAATATTTCATTCTCCACCCTTGGAGGGCCTGGCTTGACAAATCATTACTGCAGGTGTATGCTGAGCTAGGGATTTTCTATGAAGTCGTGCACAACCGCTTACATGTAAGTCACCAATCATCTTATTTGCCTTGAAGGCCATTTTGAATGTATGCGGTGATGGTTGGGAATTCACCCTTGGAATATGCCCCACTACACAATACATATGTGCATGATTACACAGAATGTGATACAAGACCAGCCAGAAAAACTGTTTATATCAAATAAATGTTGAGTAATCAAGTGTAACCTCACATTTGTGTAATTTTCTCTTATTTCTGAAAAAGAGGTTTCACAGCACAAAAGGCCTACAGTGTGTTGTGCATGCCCAATTCTGACTTTCACATGTATGGTACGTTGCTTGAAATCCAGGTAGCTAGATTACGTGCTGACATGTACACAGTTTGGATGTTATAGAGATCAGACTAAAAATGTCTGCGTATTTCCAGCACATACATGTACCTGATGGCTGATTTGTTCTATGAGTAGCTCCTTGATGTTGCAAAGGGGGAAAAATTAGGATTGGTTGTGGGACATATTGAGACCATTTGTTTGTATGGCTATAGTTTATCCAGGCAAATTGTGGTAAAGAAATTTGACGTTTACCTATATCAAATTGTATGAAGCGCCTGTCTTGTATTATATTGCTAAAGTGTGCAGCATATTTATATCATAGGTAATAGTTCCCTCACAAGACAGATTCAAAGCAAACTATATTGATACTCAAGTACACTGAGTCCGAGTCAGTGGACAAATTCGATCAAAGATAACTAGTTAGCTAGTGATTGGTTTGTGACATACATGTACATGTACCTAGCGCATGTGCAGTGAAGTTGAAGTGCGAGCGACCCTAGTTCATCATTGTCAGGCCGTTAGGCCGAAGGGGAGAAAGGGTGGCCTCAGGAAGGGCATAGTAGCAAAACTAAACCTGAAAATGGTCGTTTACTACTGACATACTGTTTTTCCGGCATTTTTCTCATAACTGGTCCTCTCTGCACTGTGTTGTTAAAAACTGTTTATGGCAACCAACGATGCGACCAACCTTGGTAGGCTGGTCGCGAATAGTTGACACGACTAGTCCAACCATTGTGTAGACTAGCCTGAGTTCGATTAGAGTTAGTTGAACTGTGGTTAACTATGGTCCTTGATTAACTTGCCCAGTATTGCGAGACATGAGTATGTCCACAAATATTTTGTGGACTTGTAATTATAAAAGTAGTTCCAATTGCAGCCTGTCATTCTTATTGAAACTTTCCATTGGGTGTTAATGGTCACAGATGGGCGGGTGAAAACAAACAAGTTTGCTTTGACCTCCCTCGCCCAGGCCTCCACGAGCCGGCTTATTTTTTTCACCAGATGCCAGTGTTTGTGTTTACAGCCGGTGACTGGGAACGATGCACCTTGACCAATTGAGAATAGGCCCGTGCACAGTATCCTTCCCTTGACATTGGCTCCCACCTGCCAGAACCGATTCGGGAAAAAAAAAAATTGATCGCCCGAATGGACAAACCCTGAGTGAGTGAAGAAATTCTGATGATTTGAAGGGAGCAAATCTTCCTGCTGTGTGCTCTGGGCTAATACATCTGTCTTGCTGCTATGATGCCATCTGTGTTTTTTGTTTTTTGTTTTTTAGCCCCATGCCTGCCCTGTCGGCCTAAACGAGGAGATATTGATCAGTATCAAATGCCATCTGCGATTGCAGGAGAGCTGTCTCTCTCCCCAAGTGCCTTTTGCTGTGGACAGGGAACAAATTTATTTCCCCAGTGGCCCACCGTTGAGTCGCTGTCCAGATTGATTTCTTGTTCAGAGTGGCACAGTAAATTTCAGCCAGCCCACGTTACAAGTAGTTAGGTTTCCGCGTATTAATTACACAGAAGCTGTGGATGCTTTTGTTTTCAGTGTGCATAAAATTTGAGGTTCATGTCCAAGTGTTTTATGTGTTGACACAGCGACTGAACACTACCATTACAACTGTACAACCGATCAAATTCCCTCAGCTTCCAAATGTATTGTATGTAATGTATTTGCCGTTGTGCAAATACATTACTTTTGTTTACATATCCTCGAGAAGCAACCTTCACCAATGTCATATAGTAACACGTGCTGGGATTTCATCATTGAAATTTTAATTAATGCAATCACATAACATAAACGTAAGGTGCTAAATCAAGCGGATCTTTCAAATTGAAAGGAAAAACGGTGAGAAATGATCTGGATGTGATTTTATTGGTTATCATATTCCGACATTTTGTGGAAATGTTTGATGCCAATAATGTATTTTTTTGAAAATTTCAAATGAAAAATCGGCCGAGATATTTCCGGTGTCTTATCAGAGGTACATGTATAAACATGAATTTCATTTTGCTGTTGTGTACTTTACAGTGTATCTCAAATCCTGTCAATTGGTCTCAGAAAGTCTGGTACTTAAAAGGAAACAGTTTTTAAAAAGGGTGCCCACCATAATAACATCATTAAAGCACAGCAGTGGCTTCTTTGATCATATGGCTCTTTAAAGATTTTTGAGAATCGAACATGTTCGTGGTGTGGGCACGCTGCGAGTTCTCTTTCAACGCTGAAATCCAACTCGGAAGCATGCCTTTGTGCTGCTCAGACACGAAAATATTTGATAAGGCATCACTTTACCTTTGGCCAGTTCAATTCAAGTCCGTGGCCCTAAAAAGATACCAGTGTCATATTCTGATAACTGATAGTACGTATCAATTCTCCTTTTTATGCAAATAATCATTGGCGATCTTATTTAGGCCTGAAGCGGCGTTGTTATGCTGTGTTGACTGTTGAATGACTGCTCTGGCAGTTAGCTTTAAGGGAGAAGCCAAAATTAAAATACCAGCTAAGAATATTTTGAAACTCTCGGATTCGAGTTTCAAAACGTAGTCATCAATATTTTGCTGGCAGGATTTTAATGAACAGAGTTATGTCAACCAGAGCCTACACTTCCAAATGCCTTTTCCAAAGGTTACAAAATCCTCAATAAGCACAGAACCATGAATTCAACAATGAAGCACTGCTTGAGAGCAGTTTTCAAAGAGTGGTTCAGGGATGATGCATTCTTTATGATTATTTGGAGAGAGTTCCATATTTAAAGCCAAACGGCAGAAAAAGGTGTGAATGCCAAATTTTCCTTTCGTTCACAGCATTTGGTCTTCCTTGTACAGATCGGTGTACCAATGAGCTGATCAGAACATGTGGTTATTGTATCAATTTTGAGTGACCTCATAATCTCGACTTTTTTTGTCCATTTTTGCTTGAAACATTACCGACTCGTAAATTTTTCCACTTTGCTGGAAACCAGTAACACACTCAAACCCCACGCACACCTGCATATGTGCATAAGTTAATAATGTACCAGAGTTGTACATCCCTCAATCTTGTAAAATCTTTCCATCTCTCCTCGTAGATTTTGATGGATAATGCAGGGTTAAGGTGGAGGTCATCCATGTACATGACCAACATGTAATGGGCATTTCAAAAAGATGCTGGTTATGAAATTTTCCTACCCTTTTTTTTTAAAAAGAAGTTTTATCTGATTCCATGCTGTTGTAATGCAAAGTGTTCTTTCGGCATGTCTGTAGGCCGACATGTTACAATGTAGTTCACCGCAGTTTGATCTCATCTTGTATAATCCTGTATTGACATCTTAACCACTCCATGCTGGCCTGCGTTGTGTACATGTACATACATGGACAGTTTCCCTTCTGACTTTGTGTTGTGCCTGGAGCGTATTGATTTTCTGCCGCCTGAACACGTCCCGTCACCTGTAATCAGGAACTGAATTGGAATTGATTAATTGGCAATCGCCACTCATTACTAGGAGCATTAGGTATTGATCCCCAATCCCCCCAAAATTAGCTGGCTTGGCGTAAACATGTTTGTTTATGGACTAACCTAATGGTACACTATCTTGTGGAAGATTGAAAGCAAAGAAAAATCAAGTTGTGATTATGATGTTATCCATTTCAAATAGGGCTGCTACAGCTTAAAAGCTGAAAACATATTCGGCAGAAATTCACTCACTGACCCAAATTAACTGAGAACTGTTTACAAGAGGTGTACATTGTATGACGTTATGGACTACTGGTCAGGGAAGAGGAAATATTCTTGTGCATAGCAAATTCCTGAATGTAAGGCTTCATGAAATTCACTCCATGATATCCATACACAAGCCAGTGTACATGTACATGTATGCCTGCTTATTTATACGTGTACCTGGGGCTAGCTTCCACTCTGAATATGTGCTTACAAACTTCAAAAAAGTGGAAACAATTCCACAGGGAACTGCAGGCTTCCAGTACTGAACTGGCCCTTTGCTGCCAGTTTCACAGAGCAGAAAATGCTTAATGCAGTATTTGTGCACATTGAGTAAAAGTTGGGGGGGGGAGCCAGTCAACATGGTACCATATCACACATCAAGCGAATCTAAATTTGGTCCCTGCTTGCCCCCTTACCTTTGCACAGCTTTTTAGGAGGAAAGCTCCAAGAACTTCCTGGCCTATTCTGTTGGTGAGTGTTTACTGCATGCTGTTATATTGCCAGACACTGCTGTGTGTGTGCTAGGCTGTATGATAGGGTAATCCCCTGGATTTATAACTTGAACCAATTTGGGAATAATTACCCCCCACCCCTCCTCCCCCAGGTCTGTGAACCTAGGGTCGACGACCCCTGTACTTGAGCAGGCTATTTTAATAAGTAAAATACATTGAAATTTACTGAATTACATGTACATGTACATTATCATAGAGGTTTTTATCAAATACACTTTATAGCAAAAAAAGATGCTTCATGGATTCAGACGAACAAGATTTATCATGTTAATTTTTCATTGGAGAAATTGAACAAGTCCATAAACATGAATTGCAAAGGTTCATGCAGGGTGTATTGTCCTGGTCATTCATTATCCATTAGCTCATATTCAAAGTCATTATTATCACTCAGTGGTTTGAAATTCGTTCTTGTGAGGGGAATGACCACCTTAAGTGCTCAGTTTGTAATTTCTGACATTTGTCCTCAATGGTTCCCCCTTTTCTGATAAATTGCTCTGGCCTTGCTGAACAAGGTTCTTTTCCACACCATGATGGTCTAGAGTTGAAGCTCTTGTCACAGTTAATATGTCACTCAGAAAGAGAGGCTTTGTGGTGTCAGAGCTTGTAACTGTTAACAGCTAGCCCACACTGGGCTTGAGTGTGACAATACCTTCTAAACCATCAACTGTTTAATGTTATTTTTCTAAGCCAACAAGCTAGCTTGTGAGGGTTCCTCCAGATCCAACACAGAAACACTTGACACCTCATAAACGCTGACCATATTAGCCAGTGGATGGCTTGCCAGCCAGTTGTTATTGTTGCCAGTGCAGTTTCAATTACCAGTAATTGGTGTTGATGCAGGTGAGGGGAAATTTGTAAATATTTTCTGAGAGGTTTCCCATACTCTTTCAGTGAAGCAGGTTGCCGCTATTTTCTTTACCCCTGCAAACAGGAACACCCGAGGAATGTTAATGAACTCAACCAGTCCTGGTTTCATCAACCCTCTTCTTTTGTCATCCTGTTTACTTCAGGTTTTTGTCGATTTTAGAGTTCTCTAAGAGGAGGGTACACAGGCATGTGTGCTATGTAAGGGGAGGACCTCATAAACCCAAAGAAAAAAACTAAACAACAGAATCATTTTTCAGTTGTCAAGAGAAAATCCTTACTCAGAGTGAATGTCTACATTAAACCTTGGGTGCCGATCATGGATGTCACAGAGAACAATGTAGCTATTCAAATGGTGAACTGCATTCTGCATTCAGCAGCATGTGGTTGACGTGGTGTCTGGAGAACCTGCGTACAAATTCTTTGAATTCCTGACCACTTATTCCATCCTGTTCTTCCCTCTTCAAAGCAAAGATGGCGAGGCCCCTGAATCATATGTGGGCTTCTTCCTGCCTTCAAATTGTGTGGGTTTTTGATGGACAGCCACACTTGGAACTTAAGAATTGTTTTTTGACATCCCTACGATACAGTGTCTTCTTTGAAATACTCCCACACAAATGCTGTCCAGTCGCTCTCTTGCGTGCCTAAAACTGTGATCCACCGCCCACGATCTCTGGTCGCTTTGTCTTCCATTGTTCTCCCCTTGTTTTCAACCCTCTTTTCCAACTTCTTTTGTACCCCGTTGTTCGCTTGGGTGATTCACTCGGTAATTCAGCCAGGAAGGGCATAGAGATACTGTGTGTGTGTTAGCCTTGCACCGTAACGTGTTTGCTTTTTGTACCATCCATTGTGCAGCCAGTGTCAAACATTCCTTACACGCCCACCAGAGTCCGAACTTCGGGAGTCAGTTACATGTGCACGTTCGTGTGTGCATGGGAGATTTTCTTCAAAGTTTGCAGTGAATAACTACATTGCCAGCCGAATCTGTAGACTTACAGCAGGTTACTGGCTCAGAAGTTATTCCATCCAGATTAGACGGAAAGAAATGTGTACATAATGGAAAAAATGATGAAGATTTTGCTGTATAGCCCAGAATACAACCATGTGTGAAAACTGTTGTTGCCTGTAAGAAAAAAAAATTGTTTTCAAGTTGTCTTGTGGACTGGTAAATATACACCGATCAACAAGACTACATGTATGTGTACATGTATGCTGTACCCACATGAACTGGGATTTCTTGTGTAGCTTGTACAGAAAAAAATGCTGAACTTACAGCTTATAGTGAGGACTGTGTGGTCCTCTTTCATGGACTGGTGCTTAGTCCTCAATCCTCCAATTTCAATATGATTTTACCAGGGGGTTAGTGCTAATGAAGTCAGTGAACCCTTCACATGTACCATAAATGTACCCTGGGCTCTACATATGGTGGGAAGGAAAAACAAGCAAGGAACCAAGAGGCAGTTACACATACACATCATGTGCATATTTGGCTGGTAACCTGCTTCAGCTAAGCTGATGACGTTTTCTGTTTGCAGCAAATATCGAAGTAATCGGCTCCTTGTAAGTAGCCCCAGGTAATGCAAAATCTAGCCAATGAGAGCTCAGAGAAGTTAGTTGTCATCGGTGCCCCCGATGAGGTTGCCGCTGCAACAAAGAACGAAGCCCATCTTCATACATTATCTCCATGGCCCATCCGCGGGCCCTCACGAACCCACACCTCGGTCATTCACACCCTCAACCATTTGTCACCCCTGGGCACGGGCAACCTTGCAAATGTTACTCAGCTGACGAAACTCCCACCCTCTGAAAACTAACAACAATATTCACAGTGTACAGCTGCATGGGGCTTCACATGAATAATTGAATGGCCACATTCCTGTGGAGTTGCACTATTGTTGCACGTGGATAATGGGGAACGTGCTTAAATCAATGCATAAATCTGCCCAGACGGCATGCCATTAGGACGAAATCCAGAGGAAGGATTCAGAAGAGTGGTGAGGGGGGATTAACAAAAACGAGACAAACATCCGCCAGGCTGTTGAACTTATTTGGACTAAAAATGAAAAGAAAAGTTGTTTGAATTTTGATGTCCACAGGGGAATCAGCAAGCTTTCCCCCACCGAATATGAGCGACAAAAATAGTAACCACTGGTAAGGCTGGAGATAACCTGTCATTCAAAATGAGATGAAGTACTGAAGGAACAAACATATTGTTGATGTTTCAGCTTTTCTCATCTCTGTTTAGCCCGGGGGAAGCAACATTTGACTGTCTTTCTTGCTCATAAGCACAGAAGCTCTTGCTTTCATCCTGGCAGTATTGGGGCCTTCTGTGTTCTACGATGACATCAGACCAGGTGCTGAACTAATTTGACCCAGTCATACCTGTGCATATGCATGCTTGGAGGTGAAACTTTCATATCGGACCCAGGTTCTACCTGATAATTTGAAGACACCATTTTCCATTCAGTTCAGTGACGTTTATCTCCATCAAATATTCAAAACAAAAATCAACACAAGAGTGAATTAGCATTATTAGTATGGAGGCATGATGGAATTTCATTTTTTATTTGTTACGTAGGGGCATGCCTCGTATATATATTATTCCAAATTGGAAAAATGTATGTATGTTTCTAAGGACTGAAATGAGGAGAGCCACAAAACCAATGGACAAGTATTTGTGCTTAACCAAGCTGTTGAAAGTTCCCTTCCATGTTGAAATGCACTCGGGCATCCAAGATATCCCTGATCAAAAATTACCGACCGGACATTGTGACAAAAAGCACAGCGCAATCATTCCTAAGGGATTCTGATGGACCGACCTAGAGACTATGCCTGTGGGCCCTTTGTGCTCACGGCTTTTTCGAGTTTGCGTAATCACCTGTCTTCCTCCGCCCGTTCTTGACCTTGAACAATTTCCAGTGCTTTTTCTCTTCTGCTTGTCTTGGCCCAAATTACTGACTTATTAGATAGTAGACCATCTCAGTTGTAACCCAGTCCAGCAAATTGAGTCGCGAGCCGTCAGAAGCACTTTTGAATCACCCGAGCCGTTTGCTTCTGTAATCAAATCTTGCTTATGATAAAAATCAGTCGGAACCACCACTATTCTCGCTGATGTTAGAGCTTTTTAATTCACGGTGTGTCACCTCAGAGGGACTTTTTTTGGAGGAAAGGGATTTGGTTATATGTGTAAAATTGTGGAATAAACCCGTTCTCTAGAATGCAGCCCATACATTTACTAAATGTATGATGCAGATGTTCAGTTTTAATCAAAGAGTAAACAGATCTGATGTTTGAATGTAGCTAGCTTCAGCATGTTTGCACTGTGCTATACAGCCAGGCTTTTGTAATAATGACAGTGCGTTTAACCATTGAAATGGGATGATAAGAGAAGATAAGCGTGTAAATACCAGAAAGGTTTTGATAAGTGTACATGGTATTGATGGGAGATGAATGATGTCAGAAAATGGAGGAGTGATTTTGAGACAAGATGGTTCCTTTGCGGAAAAGTCAAATCTTTGCTGGGCAATTGCAGGCCCTCATAAGTCATCATGATCACTAGTCTATATGACAAGTCATCCCTAGCCAATGACAGTCATCACTAGCCAATCCTACAGTAGGTCGTTACTAGCCAATCACAGTCATCACTAGCCAATTCCAGGTCATTACTAGCCAATCACAGTCATCACTAACCAATGACAAGTCATCACTAGCCAATGACAAGTCATCACTAGCCAATCACAGGTCATTACTAGCCAATCACAGCCATCACTAGCCAATCCAGAGTCACCACTAGCCAATGACAAGTCATCACTAGCCAATTTCAAGTCCTCACTAGCCAATCCCAAGCCATCAAGTCTCCATTCAAGTTGGAAGCTACCCAAATGAACTATTATAACAAAGGTATTTCCACTGCCGTTGTTGACTCCTTGTCACTTCAAAGCTTATTAACTCACAACCTGACTTGTGATATGACTTGCAATGAGACTAGATCACAGTTCTGTCACTGGGATTTCCCAGATTTGTTTTGGCGGGTGCCAGTGATACCATCACAGATCTTCAAATGGAAGGAGACAGTGAATGTTTTGGGTGAATGTGCTTTTCTGTAGCATTTGAGATCAGATATATTCTCTGGTCCCATTTCAGTCAATTGTCTCTACACATGTATGCCAGAAACTTGACCTGTTTCAGAGTTACCTATACATTTATGCCCAACAGAAGCCTGTGAATGATAACACCAATTGTTTTTTGGACATTTTCTTTGTTTGAAAAACTGCTGAAAAATTCTTCCTCTAGACATGCTTGTCCTTTCTTGCTTCTTGTGTTATTGAACAGAAATATAACAAACTATATTGAGCTTTTTTTTCTCTGGGTCTCTTTTCAAACTCACCTACATTGCCAAATCATCGGGATATTTAGGCTGATAAGAACAGGCACGTCAGTCACGTAATGCAAATAATACGATCTGTTTATGTGCATTTATGGGTGGACTTCGAGGCGGATTTCAAGTTAGTAATGAACAGGGACGGACTATTTAAACTCTTCAAAACTCAAATATGATCCCCCAGAACAGTGTTTTTTTTCTATTCAGGTTACTGGCCTCCAGGTGAACCGGTATTTTTGTTTAACAGGAAGTGTAAGGACTTTGAGTTAGTAGTCCTCTCCCCAGGCAGACAAAAGAATCGGCAGGTCTCTCAAGTTATCATCTGACTTGTGGTTTCATCCCTCCCGATAGCTAAGTTCTTAATCTGGATTATTTGAGTCTTGTTTGGAACATGCACTGATAAGACAGACAATACTTTTTATATTTCACCGAATTTGTCTCCGCTATGGTGGTGCCATTGTCAAATTTTATGTCTTCAAGTCTGCACAGCGGTTCCTTGGGCTAGAAACGTTGAAAAGGTAAGGCTGACATCTGACATTACAGCTTTTTGGATCTGGGATTAACTTTAGCGGGTGCCTCTCTGGAATGATGATGCGATATTTATATTTGTGTTTGTACAGGCTCAGCTGATAAGCAGAATTAGTTTTAAGCCATTTCTGCAGGAGCACCCTGTTGGCAGGTACATGTACATGTAGTATGCATGCATTACATGCTGCTTCAGCCAATAGCATATTGTGGTTTTCTGCATGTGCCCGCCTCAAGATAAGAAATGCGCACAAGTGTTGTGCTGTGGTAAATTAGTCTACAGAAGACTGGAAAACGAATCAGCATGGCAACTTTGAAACTTTCACTTTGAAGTGTTGAGTGGATTCTCTTGTGTTGTACTTTGGGCAGAAATGCCATTCTGTCTCCTCCCAGTATCTGCCGGCATCCACATGATAAAACATGCCTGTGTCCAGGATGAAGTTTGCTGTGAGTTGGAAGGAAGATTGTAGAAATTACATGTAACATGCATAATCTATGTTCTTCTGTGATGTACCAATATGAAGGTCAAGCAGTTTTGATATATTCACCAAACTGTCTCTGACATGGTTTATAGTGTCTTATCTTAGGCTTTTCCTTAGTACGAAACGTGAATAGCATCATTGTCAGGGGAGACAGGCTTCTGTTTTGCAGAACAGACAACAGAGGTTCTGTTCATAAATGGAATTGGGTCAAAAATGAGGAAAACTCATCTGACTCCCAAGAAAAATACACGAGAAATCAAGACCCTGTATATTAAAAAATTGAAATGGCCATTTCCTGCCAGTTTAATGACCCGTGGGAATAAAGAGCAGTGATTGTCAAATCACTTGGGGGAAAGCCGATCAGGCCACACTTCACGGTGACTTGCGATGAGCCTGATGGCTATTCCAGCCGCAGAGTTCCGTCCAAATCAAAAAGAAGTCCTGTTTTTCTTCTTCTTGTTCTGTTGTTGGGATTAATCCACCAGCAAAGTCCATGCTGGCACATCTGAATAAGAGGTTGAAGTGGATCGCACGCTTGGCCGAGCCTGCCGATTATTGTGAAATTCTCAGTAGAGGGTGGGGAGGAGAAATTTACAGCTGAATTGTTGGATCCCAAGAAACTGAAACCAAAAGGCCCTGGTGACCTTAAGATGACCTTAAAATCAAGCTGGCATGGGGACTGTGCTGGAAACCCAGGTAATGAAACTTTGAAAGATCTGTGGTATTGAATGCTGGACACTCCAACAGCAATGCAGAAGACAGACTTCAGAGGGACAGATGTCTTGTTTATCCCGACCCACTGGGGAAATGGATCCTGCAGATTGGAGCTGTGCTGAGTTATCTATCATAAGTGTGTGAATCGAAAGGAAATGAGATTAGCTGGCTCGTGGGAAACTCTGCCAGACCGGGAGCTGTGTAAACTGTAAGGTTTTCAGTTTGTCTGAGGAGACCAGACCAGTTGGATGCAGGGAACTACAGAGAGGTGAGTTCGGAATTGAAAGTATTGTGCATTTTTGTCGAAGAATCTGGCTTCAAGAATTTTACATATATATATTTATGTACATCTGTTTTCAGGTGTTAAAGTGTGAAGAATACTGGTGTCATTGGTTTTCTTGTTAAGAGTTTGGAGGGTTTGGGATAGCTCCTTGCAAGTTCCTTTGGTTGTGGAAAAATGAGTCACACTCGGCCTGTGAATTTCCTAATACTGTAGAAATATCATTTCACTCAAATGTCCCAGGTCCAGTGGCATATCCAGTGGGGGGGGGAAGGGGCAGGAAATTGCCCCCTCCCCCCGGGATTTTTTTTAAAACTGAGAATACTTCATAGGTGAATATGAGAGAAAGTAACCGGTATATTTATTTAAATCAAATAAATAAGCTTTTGATATTTTTTTCTCCCCATTATCATGTTGAATGAACCCTAAGCTGCATTCGCTTTTCAATTCCTCCCCCCCCCCCGACACCAAAAGGTGGATACGCCGCTGCCCAGGCCCCTCTTCAAAAGGCTGGGTGTTATTGGTACATATTTACTACATGTCTGCCCAGTTGCCCCATTTCAAATGAACTTTGGGGGGGGGAGCATGGAATACCTTGTTGAAAATCCGGTTTATTTCTTGACATACCGGTATTTTCAGTCTGGAGTCTTGACTATGCTGTGTAAGTTGAAATATTTGAGAATTTAAGTGTCGCAACCGAAATGTGGAACTTGGTGGTTCGCCTTTAAATTTTGATGGCTACAAGTTTGGAGACAAGCGAACCCTGGGCTGGTGGGCTACTTCTGTAGGTTGGAGAGCACTGTTTGATTTCACCAGTTGAAAGGATCTTGTCTGATCAGGTTATTGTGCTAAATGCTGAAATGTTTTGCTCAGCAAAAGCAGATTGTTGCCACATGATATCCCTGACTTATGGGGGGGGCACTCTGGTAACTTTTGTTAAGCCCGTAAACTTACCCAGCAACATTTCTTTGGAAGAGATAAACAATCACCGCGGTGGATGACAAATACATTTCTTCGCCAGAGCAGCTATACAGACTTTGTCCCTAGATTTTATGACAGTGCCGTGCCCCTTTTGAAACCACAAGGAACTATTTGAAATTTCTTTCTGGTCTAGATGACTTTGTGGATGCCATGCTCGCAGTATGCTGTTGAAGGAAAGAAAGCATGCTGAGTGACTCAATGAAAAGAATTCTTTCCCGATACCCCAATCACTGTCGGGCTCAAGAAATGTGAATGTCAAACCTTGCCCCACTGAGCAGAGCCTGGCCATTAGTTTGGGTTGCAATTGGGGCATAATAATCCTGCGAAACACAACTGAAAAAAAAATTAGCCTCGTAAGTCACATTCCTACATTGAACCTAGAACTATTCCCTGTCAGTGCAGTCTATCAAAATGAGGATAAAGTGTGATCTCAAGGACAGAGTTGGGGGTAGTTTGTCGGGCCTGTTGCCTAACCAGAGACTGGGGGGGGGATTCGTCAAACCCAAAAGCGGAACTTTTGACACTGTGAACACATACTTTTATGCAAAGGCCTATCACAATGTGCTTTGGAAAACAACATTGAAAAATTGCATGTCTGTCCCAAACCAAAGGTTGCAGGTAAGACTTGTACACTGTAGTTTCCAATATTGAATAAACTTAACTGGGTATTTGCCGGAACTTCCTGATGGTACACATGACTGGAGATTGACTCAATTAATATGCAGAATCGTGGTCACCTTGAGCTTGAGAATCAACGTATATAAGCCGTGGCTTGTATGCCAAATATTACGGTCTATTTAAAATATTCAGTACACACAAAAAAAGGCCATCAACAAGCGGAACACAGAAGCGAGTGGGAGGGGGTTGTTCGAATCCCTTGAACCCCCCCCAGCCTACGGGCCTGTTTATTAATCGACCTACCGAATGAATCTGAAGCTGTCTTTGCGTTTGTACAATCAGCTATGGACTCTGTATATGCTGACTTTGTCACCTTATCCACCTTTGAAAAGTCCTTGGAAAAAATCTGTCCAAATGAGGAATGAAATATCCAGATACCGGTGTGTGGGCACTTGACCACAGGTTGGAGTATACCAAAGTGCACCTTACCTCATGTTGAAGTTGAAAATAACGGGAAGTGGTCATTGGCATCAGTTGACAAGTACAAGTGACAAGTACCAGTCAGCATAGTGTGGCAGTCTTTCTGCAGACGGCAACCCGCAGTTGTCCTCAACCAACGTCAGCAAGCGGTCTAACTGAGAAGGCCAAGGGAGTAGACTCTTTTGGATCAGTCTACTGCCAGGGTATTGCACCACTATTACCCTGGAGAACCTACGGGTGGCACCTCAGACATATACACACCCAGGCAGGGAAAGGGTTGTTGGGATGGATTGAACTCAATTATCAACCAGCACCGGACATCATTCTCTGATTTAGTGACCTTTTATTCTTTGGTTATCATAATCATCTAGGCTGTAATCAGACTGATTTGGAGAATGTGTAAACTCTGGAACCCGCATGGTGCTTTGCGGTGATATATTTTAAATAGGCGGTCTATAGGTGTTTTGCCTTAGGAGTACTCCATCTAACAGAAGGAAGTCGCCCCCAAGTATAAGACTCTCTGGAATTTGACTTTGCCTTTGTAAAGCCACCCTCAAAGGGTTTATTTAAAAATTTGTAGTCAGTGGTATGTCATTTCTCATGTAGGATTCTCATTCTAACTTATTCCTACTGTTAATATAGTTGGTCAAAAATGTGAATACCTGCACGTCTCTGTACTCTGTGTAATCCCATTTCATCTCTCACATTTCTGTAAATATGTTGTCAGAATTCTCCACACAGTTGCCGGATTTTGGGTCAAAAAACTGTCCCGAGTTTCACCTTTATGATCATAAAAATGTAGGTTTGTAATAAAAATCATGTTTAGCTGTATTTGGAGTAAAATCTCTAGTACTTTTGTGAGATACGCATCAGTTGTAAGCTGCAATATGAATATGAGTATTGTGCCATAAGGAGATTTCCATACCGACCACTGGCAATGGAACTCAAAAGACTGATTTGTCACACCTGTGTGACAGATCACAATGCTTAGCTGAAAGTAAGCCTTTGTTGCTTGTAGGGTGCGCTTTTGGCTGTCAGTATAAAATATTTGTATTGAAGTCTCACACTGGTGTACTTGTGATTCGCGTAAGATTCAAAATGGACTCACCGGCCTAAAGGCAGTTTGTCGATTTTTCATTTGGTTGTTTCAGGAAGTGGCAATTTTGTGGTGAGATATTGGCCTGCCCTTCCTTGCAATTTGTCCAGCTCGAGGCTTTGTGATTCCTTTGTGCCGGTGTCCAACCCTCCCCGGAATGCCCGAAGCTAGTGCCGAAAACCCGGAAAATTCTGTTGTCCAAGAGGGATTGCGGTTGTTATTTTGTGTTCTTTTTGAGCCTTCTAGCTGCATTTCAGCCAGATTGTGCCCATAAACCGCAAGTCAGTTTTGAACAGGAAGTAAAGTTCAAGAATGACACTGACTTGAGGACAGACAGAATAATACTAACTGTGTCTTGATTTTTAGATTGGTCCCATTGTAGTTGATTCAGAGATGCAGAAGTTCAAAATGTCTTCTCTTTGTTCCTATCAGCAGACTGAATACAGAACACTGCCCTCAAGCATCCATGCACATAGCCATAAATAACAGATTTTAATAGATTATAAAGATGAACAAAGAGAATGACTGGATCGGGATTTGAACCTGCAACCTCTGGAACACTGTACCAGTGCTCTACCTACTGAGCTATCAAGCCCTGCATTGGTGGCTCTTCCCATAGATTTTAATAGATTGGTTAATAGATTTTCTTTTAAAATCATGCACAGATATTTCAGTGGATGAAATGAAGGCTAATTTTTTTATTCAAATCTATTTTACATGCGTTTTTCTCCCCTCACCTGGGCAAAGTCCATAAAACCAGCCTCTCTAAGGGTCGAAAATAAAACTTGGTCTGCTCATGGTCTGCCCTGGTGCATTATTTACGATATAAAGTGCATAACAGGGCAAGGCCTGACCATTAGCAGGCCCAGCTAACTGTTGTTGCTCTGCCAGCCAGGTCAAGGTTGCACCATTGACTGGGATATTTTATGAGGTGGTAAAAACTATTAGCAATGTTTTATTGTCAGGGTGTGATCAAACAGATACAGTTAGTGCCTCCAGAAAGGTTAATGTACTCCCTATCAATTATCCCAGCCAGGCCTCCTTTGGATAACCCCCCTTTTCCATCCCTGCCCCATAAAACACAGGGGTCAGCAGATGAGGTTACTCCGGGCATTTTCTGTTCAGGAGTGGCTGTAAGTGCAAGGCAGGGTCAGTCAATAGTGAGCAGTGTGGGTTTTGTCTTTTTACAGTTATGAAAACCCAAAGAACTTGCCTGGCAAAAAAAAGAGTGCTGGCCACTTTTTTCAGGACTTAAATCTCCTTGAGCTCCAGATCAGACTGTATGTCGGCAGGAAAGTTATTCAGGCAGAGTTTGCATAAGTGGTGGTACAATTCTAACAAAGCTTTACTTGATTTGAGCTTTTTCTGTTTGTTTTGGACCAGAACTGGTAATAATGGAAATGCCCCCCCTACTTTGATTCCATTCAAGAGCCAAAAAACCCTGAACTGAAAGCGTCATTAGGCCTTAATCCTGCCAGGAAGTATGTACTGTTTGCCTAGATCAAATTGGTAGGCCACGTTCAGCTAATGGTCTTCTTGTGAACTTTTTTGCCGTGGATGAAAAAAATAATGTTGCCAGTCTTACTCCCTGGCTGTTTCGCTAATTACTCTTTTGACAGTTTTCAGTAGAGGATAACTGCACTTTTGTCCCTGCTAGACTACTTCTTAAATGTCCTCGCTCATTTATCCTGCCAGTCTGATTTAGTCCTGACCTTCATCCTCAACAATGGGCCAGTTCTAGGGCTTCTGCAAATAAACGGTGTCTGAGGCATTTGAGCAAATTACACCAGGCACCAGAGCAATTATGGATCTGTTCAGTGTGAGGTCATAGAATTTGTTTAACAGGGAAAGGGCTGTTTTCCAAAACCTTGGCTTCAATGCTAGCTCAGACTCAGACGTAACACAGTCTTCACTGTTCAAACCAAATTGAAAATACTTGATACGCCATTGAGCGTGGATGGAGAACCTCCTTTGCACATCTACAAAGAAGCTAGAAACTGTGAACTTGTAGAGTCTAAAGATAACTAATTGAGTTTTTTTTTAGCATCAGCACTGAATGGGTTGGGAAATTTGGAGACGCCTTATACAATGTGGTTTTGGTGCATTATACATACATGTAATGGTAGACTTAGTGAAAGTGTACATACATGTTGTTTTCGGTACATGGAATATTGTTCTGCTACCTGTTCCAAAATTGCTCGTGAACATTTGCATGGAAGCGAATAGCTTGTTAGAGCAGAGCCTACATGTTAAGTTACTCTGCGTGGTGGACGGATGGTCAGGCCAAATATTTGGGGCTAAAATTATGACTTCAGATCACATTATACCAAATTTTAAGATTAGCATGTGAAATATACAAAAGTGCAATGCCAGTTGCTGGTAAAGAGCAGTGTTTCATGACATAAAGCGATCAGTTTGTTTCATTGCCAGTTTTTCTGTGGTACCCCAATGGACTTATCAAGTCAGGGAATTTTGTACCAAGCAGCCAAGTCCATATAGGGACCACTGTTTTGGTGTTTGATTAACTCAAGAATGCATAGCACATGGAATGTAAACCATGGCTTGTAGATTATAACTGTCATGTACAAATGTGCTGCAGTAGTTATCTGACGACAGTCTGTCATCGCTAAACCTATCTCCTTGGGATTTATTTTTAGTGGGAAGGTTGGCAGTTGTTTAGTCTTATCTCGTCAGCAGAAGTGCATTTGCTGATATCTGTGGAGCATCCTGTAGCCAGATTGCCTCCCTGTAGGTCCTGGAATATTTTTTAAGGCGTGTTGCGGTCACAGACTCTTTTGCTGAATTGGCAAAATGGCATCCTTTTACTTGTAGTTAGCTCAGATGTCTTGTTATCATTCCGGGATAGAGTTCATGTGAAAGGGTTTTGGAGTGATGGATAGGGTGGGCCACAGCGGTACGCACTGGGGGGAGAATCCAACTCGATTCCCCACAGGTTGGGAAATTATTTTTCATTTGTATGTACATCAGTCTATTGATTCATAAATACAAGGTTTCCTAGAGGACAAGATCTTGTTGGGATTTTAAGCCACAAGAAACGTGTCTCAAATATTTAGTGTCTAAGTCCGTTAATGCATAAACTTGTATCGGAAGTTTCACGTTTTGGAATGGAAGTTTCATTTGTGATTGCAGTTCTGCACATCTGCAACTCACGTTGTCTTCTTTTTCAGTAAGCTTGTTCAGTGAAGGAACATCTCTTGACTGTTGAGCCAACATAGTTCCACATCATGATCATAGATCAACATTTGAAAAGAGAAAAAATAGCACCACAGCTTTAAATTCTTTCAACATTAATTATTCAATGCAGCAACACAGATTCATTGACTCAGCCTACGCCCCATCAAATATTTCTACTTGTACACTTTACATCCTGGAAATTCCTGGCAATGCTATGCCCCTTTTTTCACCGATGACTGACTGGAGTTTGTTTTTTTAAAGCAGAATACCCCCTTGAAAAGACCAGTGGAGTGGTCATTTCATCCAAATGACCATTGGCAGTTACTCTCCCTGCAACTTGCCCAGAATGTCAGCAATGCCTGGAATGGCGGTGGATCTGTCACTATGTCAGTCTGGCTTGTGGTCCCTTGCTAACCTGTGTCAGAGAGCCAGTGATTCATGGGCTAAGGAGGAGGAGGGGGTAGACTGGCTGGGGATGTAGGTGTGAGTCGGGCAGTTTGTTTGGGTCTTGTCAATAAAACTTGTCAAAACTTTGAACCAGACAGGGAGTGTTGAAAAAGAGCCCACTGACAGAGCGGGCTGGGTAGTTGGGAACACCAGAGCATCATAACCTACTGCACTTGAAGGTTATATAACCTGCACTGAGGCAGATCTGTTGGTCGAAGGAGAGAACTGGGGGACTGAGATTCGAAGCTGGCTGCAAGGGGTCTTTTGTTTTGAAAATCTGCAAAATTGGGCCGAATCTGCTGTGAATTTTGGTGGTGAGAGTGCATTTATTTGCATTGACTTGACGAGATGCGGTATTATTTAGGCCGCACATGTATATGATATTGTTCCAACATCGGAGATGGAAGCACAATTGTTAATTTCCAAAGTTTGCTTTCCTGAGGTCTGTTCTAACATGGACCGGAGGGATGACTGTTGGATAGGTGTTTTCATAATTAATGTCATTTTATTGCAGGTCTTTCTGTGCAGTAAACATGCACATGCAGTTCTTGTTTATGCTTGGACATTTCCCAGCTGAAATTGTTCCAGAAAATTATGTTACTCTCGTGAAGTAATGTGATATTGTGGTGTTAGGTGTATGTAATTTATGGCTGCTGTTTTTTTTTCAACTTAAACCACTCTTGTCACAAAAACAGATTCCCAGATTCTTGCTTGTGTTTGTCTTGAAAAGCTCTCCCTTCCCTTCTAACCCCTAACTACCATTATCCCCTTTTCTCTCTTGCTGTCCCATTTATCCTCAGAAGTTTTCTTACTCAGGACAATTCCTCCTTATATCTTCTGACTCCTCTTGAGCATCGCCCTCTTCTCAAGAGAAGAATGCTCTGTAATGACTTAGACAAACTCCCAGCCCCACAATGGACTTCATTTTCCGGTGGGGCCAAATCACGGTTAAGACGACACTCTAGAATCTGGGATTATTGTTTCCGGTCTTCTGAAGACCAAAGTACACCTCTTCAGCAGTAGAATTTCTCTTCCTCCTCCCCTTACTGTTTTGGAAGTATGTTTCATCCTGCACCTATCTTTACGCACCAGTCAAAGCTCTTTTTTTTAGAGATAAATCCTTTCCCCAAATTCCGGACCAGTTAGTAAATCGGGATAAGCCAAGAAAGGAGGGGGGGGACATTTTGTCAACAGAGCCATGCCCAGTGGCACAGATCCCTTGGAAAGTGAATTGGTAAGATTATGAGTCAAAACAAACAATAAACACAGTGAACTCACAGTCCATTGGCAAACAAGACCCAAGTGACCCAGCTGTGATTGAATGTAAAATCACCTTCCATCAGGCTTCATTTTCTTTCTTCATTCATACAAGTGGGGCTATTCTTGTTCCAGTCCTATAACAGGGGCAACTTGTGGAGGGAGGGATGAGAGGAACATTGTTTGAGTATAATCCTGGCACAATCGTTGACCCTTCACTGCCCCCCCCCGGGTCTCCTCAAACAGGGAGGTACTGGAGAGGTGGGCCTTGGAGGGATTGTTGAACTCTTGGGCTCTGCAAACACAACTGAAGTGCACCCTGAATGGGGTGGTGTGTAGTTGTAGAAATTGACCCAGCGTTGTGCAGGCTAATCTTAATTTAACTGGCATTGCAGCCAAACTGGATAATTGTTCATTGGGACCTTCATTAAATTAAGGTACAAGTTCATTATGCCATTTAACCATTTGAACAGGCTTTTTCAATAAGGAGTGGTATTTTTAATGTTGATAACCCTCAGTCAAATAATTTTTAGTTCGGCGCGTGAACTCTCTGCTTTTTCTAAGCCTTTGTGAACAATTTTTGATTTTGAAGTGGTGATTACTCTTGGCAAAAGTTAACTTAGTTAATGGCAAATTGGCAATCCCTCTACCAATTACCATTTGCTCTGCTGTGTAATGTCTCCCTTGCCTCCCCACCCTAGCCCCATTGCCAGCTGCTGGCATGGGGGGAGGGGGGATAGCCACAATGCCAGCTGGGGAGGGGTAGCACATCACTATCTTGTTGGTAATTTTTATGCCTGTGGTTTTTGCTAAATGGGACCAGCTGGGGGGGGGAGGCGGCTCTGGGCTCTCCCATTAATTGGCCTGCCCCACTTCTAGCTAGTGTGGTATTGCTCTGAGCTACTTTTTCAGGTTTTCATCAGTTCTTTAGATGCCTGCTTGTGCTCATTATGATCATTGTTTGGCTTGGAAGTTTACCGAGCAAGTTTGAGCCAAGTTTAATATGTCGCTTTCTCTCCAGCGCAGAAATGATCAGACTGCCATGTTGAGGGACCAAAGTGTTTGATTTACTAAAAAAGACATTAAAACATTGTTACAGGGTGTTGGATGTTAATGAGATGAGAGGGATATCTACATTATCCAGTGAATCATTTTAGGGTCATCCTGTCTCAACGATCTTTTCAGTTTGGCCCTGGTAGATAGCTGCATGCCAAGCTGTCCACTCTTCTGTCAAATATTCTGCTCTGCAATTGGATGTGGACCCTTTTCTGGGAACAGAGGTAATGGAATTGAGAGTGAAGAGTCCTTACTACAGCCCTACATGTTTTATGTACCTCCGTGGAGAAGCCAATCAGCAAACATTAATCCTCTCCCCTGTCTCCATGATCTCTCCTGAAGAACTGATTCTCTGCCCATTTACATCTTGTTGTGACTTTGCCTGAGCCAGTAGCATGTTTCGCACCCAGGTGTCAATTTCGTGTTTGCTCAGCAGGTGTTTTCCTTTCTCACCTTCCAGCCCTACCACTTGTCCCCCCTCTACAACTCCTCCTTCGATCCACTGCCCCTGGAGAAAAAACAATAAAGGGCCAGACAGAGGGGAGAATGGTCCCTAGGAATTTGTTGGGAAAGTGCAGTTGAGGGTCTATGGTTTAAAGGAGGAGACATGGTAAAATGTCTGTCAAAGTGGGTAACAGTCATTTCTGATTTGGCGATTGTAATTTCTCAATTTGGTATAGTTAGGATGGGATTGTGTAAGGATAAATAGTAGATGTATTTGAAATGCTACTTTTAACTGTGCATTGATTTCATGTCAAAGATGTGTACATTTTGTTCTTGAGACGTGTGCTTGAATTTATCAGACAAATCAGATCATAAAACAGGAGAGGAAAATATGACAGCCTGCAGGTTCTCTGGCTTAGTAATGATCAGAGTTTTGGGGCTTTTAGTTTTGATGTGCATTCAAGATTTTCCACATGTAGAGGCAGCCCTATCCCCGTTTTTAATTTTGACCAGACACCGGACCAAATCCATCCAAATCCATCTCTGAACTCTCCCTGCGCACCCACATTGCTTCCTGCAGTCATCCACCCACCGACATCAGTACCAGAATGAAAGCACAGCAGGCCTCCGCAGTGTTGAAGTCCATCATACTGTGGTCATACTTGATCAACATTTGGTCACCTCGGGCCTGCTGGACCATTTCCATCAAAATCTGCTTGAATGGAGAGATGGAGTTTGATGGTGTTGGGGTTGTTATTTATTGCACAGTACTTGTTTTTCTACGTGATAGTATACACGTACATTATACATGCCAAAACTGTTAGAGGTTTCCTATAAAGGTCCCTCTGGTAGAAGTTGCTACATTACTGTATGTAGTACATGTCTCCCATGTACATGTAATCTACCTATATTTTCATTCGAGTTTTAACATCCAGGGCATGGTGACTGGTGACTGGTTTACAATACCATGAAGCGTCTGACAAGCCCCTTTAATGCCTGGGCTGTATTCAGATCCCAGCTGGTAGGGTCCAGGGGGTCGGTGACCTGTCCCTCTCTCAGCTGGCAGAGCTGTCAAAATACTGTGTACTGGTACATATAACATTGTTGCAGGCTGGTTTGGGGTTTTATTACCAGTTTCGGTTACTGATTGGCAGGGCCTGGAAACCTTCTGTCACTGTCCAAATAAAGCACCAGGAGGTTTTCTTATGCTGGGTGTCAGACACTGCTCACAAAAGTCAGTTGAAGTTGGGTCAGTAGAAGTTGGGTCATTATTTGTCTAATTGGGCTGCATTTTGCGTGTGTTCCCCTCGTCATCCAATCAAAGTGGTAAGGTGAATATACATGTATTTGAAATCCAGGAAGGGGTGGGGGAGGTGATAGGGCATGTTTGGTCAGACAGACCAACAGGTGGCATAATTATTGCCTGACAAAATGCCTGCCAAGTAGAGAGGGACTTTCTGCTTCATTTCAACATGAAAAACTATGCATAAAGTAACGAGCTTTTAAATCTTTTGCTGTTGTAGCTAGTGTTGAGAAATTCCCTCCCCCCCAATTGTTTTCGTTCGATTTTTGTTTGTGCATGCCAACACTGCCAGTTTTCTTCCACTCAATAAAAAAACCAACACCGAACCTTTTGCAAGTTGACATATCAACGTGATGATAAACGCCATTGTCCACTTGTTTGTTGGTTTGCCGACCAAGCTTGTAAGGTCAGATATGCCGCACAAACAGCGTTCTCTTTGATCCCTCCCCTTCAAACTGCTTCAAAATTACCGCTGTGTGGCTAATTGTTTGTCGCACGCATTCCACCAAACCAGTCAACACTTTGCACAACTACCGAATCAGGAATGGAGAAATCCACCACAAGGGACCTACATGTATGTGGGTGTTTGAATTTGAGGAGCCGACAAAGAAGATCAACCAGCAGCATTCAAAGTGAGATCAGTAAATGGAAACAAAGAATTGAACTTGTTGGCAAATGGAACAAAACACAGTAAAAAGGGTCAGTAAGTTACAGTCACGTTAGAAGTGCTTCCCTGATGGTTGAACATTTTCGCCAAAATCTTGAGTGCTCTGCAGCTTGTTCATGTGTATCAGACGAGTGGAGGCTATAAAAAAAATCAGTGTCCATTTTAATGTAAAATTTAAATTTTGTTCCGTTCATTTTTTTTTTACTGCAAAAGGGAAGGTCAACTTTGTAAGAACATGAAATGCTGTCCTGTTTTAATATAAAATGTAAATTTTGTTCCGTCCATTTTTTTTTTGGAACTGCAAAAGGGAACGTCAACTTTGTAAGAACATGAAGTGCTATGCTGTTTCATTCAACTGGCAGCCTGAATGTCTATTCACAAATAAACTGCTTTGGGATATTGAAACACCTGCAGAAATTTCTAACCGTAGGAGAAACACTGCTAACATGAATGGCCCCTTTTCGTGTGTATGTCTGTTTGACCCAGTCGATGAATCGACCGTAGCTTATAAACAAAGACATGCAAAGGACTTCCTGTTCTGGATGGACATTTCTGCCTGGCTTGTTCGGTGGCTCACATCACTGCATCAGTCTTGCCGCCTTGTATTCAGCCAACCGCAAACCAACCTTCTAACTCTCTCCTATACCCGGAGAATCAGGCCGGGGCCACTTGGTGTGATAGGAACTCGAGCTTCCAAGTCCTGTTGCGTGCCATCCTCACAGACTCCTCCAGTAATCAACTCAAGTCTGACGCCGTCTGCTGCACGTGACTCGTAGATTCTCTGGGAAGGCGATACTGGCCAACCGGCTATCTCTCAGGCATCATGAGTTGCTCGTGTCTTTGGGCTTGCAAGTCGTCCTGTTTTCCGTTGAGCTTACTGTAAGCCAAAACCTTTCATGCCATAGCAGGAATTGAGACCAGGTCTGGTTGATTTGCTGGGCAGTAAGTCAAACCACCATCAAGTCGGTTACTTTTTTATCATTACCAAATTCTGACTCGCCAATATTAATCAACTAGTGCCGACACGTTTGCCCCATATGAGGCAAATTCTCTGAGTAGATACCAATCACACAGTCTGCACGTTCAGCCATTAAAATCAACACACAGCTTCTCTCTTGGTAAAATACATGTAGTATCTTGAGGCATGCACTGCCTTCCTACTTTCTGGGGAGAATATGCTGGTTTACATTGTTGGATTAGACACGAGACCTGATGCAAAAGGGCTGCTTGTACGAATGATACGCTACTCTATATGGAGACAAAAGTGGTAAGTATCGTAGAGTGAGGCTCTTACGTGTATCATGGATGTCATTGTTGATTTTTTCAATACTGTGGATGAATAATTCTTTTTTTACTCTGGGTGGCTGATGAACCTGTTAACACACGAGGATAAGATGTGAACATGACTTGCCAGATGACAGATTCAGTTATCAAATGTCTCATTTATTCTGTACCTAGGCAATTCCATGGAGGTACAGAAACATTCTCTAGATGGTGGAGTTGAACTGTACACGCCCTGTTGCAACCAATATCCTGCATCGCTCTGTGGCAATCTCAGAGAGTGTTGCAATGTATGAAGTGACAAGCAACTCTCAAGTGTCATTATGTGTGAGATTTGACGTCATATTGAAATTTCGCCGATGTATCTTGCCATTTTTAGATGGTGATTTTCTGGCCCAAAACTATCCCCTAGGCTGTACCTGGATTATTGTGAAGTGTTCCCCCAAACCTGGCTTCATTGTTACATGTACAGTTATATCAGCTACATGTAGACAGAAATGCATTGTTGTCAAAGCTGTCCTATTGGTCAAAATCAGTCAAATGACCCCTGTGTGTCTATGTAGTGTGTACTGTGGCAAATCAAGTGTAAGGAATATTTGACTGTCTCTGACTGTTACAGCAATGAATACATAAGTTTTTATCATGGAAACCTCACAGGCAATCCGAGTAAGTTATAGCTTTTTATAGTGGTTTTTATACAAAATTCGAAGGTTTGAAACATCCTCGGTTGGTTCCTCACGCCTGGACTTTGTCATGCCAGTCCTAACTTTAGCAGGACCCTATTCACTAGTGTGAGGGTTTATCAAAGTACAGAGAGTAATTTCATGGTCTTCGGATGTTTGCCCCAGTGCTTGGTCATATTTTGCCCCTTCCACATTGCCTCGAGGCATGGAGCTGGAAGCAGCTGCCATCACCAGAAGCTATGCATAATTAATCCGAGAGCTTGGGTAATTTCTTAGCCGGGGAATGTTCAAAAATTTATGCCATTGCCGGGCCATGATGACGTGACCATCCTTATCATGTGGGTTTGTTGCCGGCGGCAGTTAGTCACTGCAAGGTCAGGTTTTTGCACTGTTTCAGTTTTGACATTGAGCAAAGAAGACTAGGCTGCTTCCTAGTTAAAAATATTGGGTTTATATCATCAAAGTTTTAATAATTTGATCGAAAAGGTAATGATTTCGTTTTCCAGTATTTCACGTCTTTACTTCAGTTGAAAATCATAACTCCTCTCAGATTACCATGGTTAAAATTGCCCCTCTAGTTTTTGGACACCCAAATGAAGACCAAAGAAGTAAGAAGTAATGGCAAGAGAAAACTTCAATTTAAATTTGAAAGGCGTGGTAACTTTAGCAGCAAAACCTTTCTTAAAAAACTTAGCACCATTGAGAGTCACATAGGGTTTAGGCCTTCAATCCTGCTTTTCCACGGTGATAAAATTTTCCTTGTGATAAAATTGTATGACTATTTTAAAACATCTTGACGTTCTAAACAAGTTGTGCTGATATTGTAAAAGGTAAACCCTGGAACCTGAACAGGATTTGTGTGCAGGATTCAGGGCAGGGTAATTTGGTACATGTTTTTGGTACCCCTATGAAGGTTTACAAAGACCGACCAGGATGGATATATTTTGTGTTCTTCCATGGGTAAGCATGCACCCCTCAACTTGGAACCATATGTTGTCCTTGAATTGAACAGTGCCAAATGACAGCCAGGGATAACAGTTCCTCCCATCAGTCATCACAGATAACAGCTCTGACAAGATTAGGTATACATGGGGTATACCCCTGTATTGGTTCAGTTTTGTTCTTGCAGGGTAGTAACATTCGTCCAGCAGGCTCTCCTCCACATGATGTAGGTTTATATCATTAGCTGTCAGCAATTTGCTCCCAGCCAGTGAGCTTTCCTCCCCTCTGGGCATTTATCAGTCACAGGCGGCAGATCATGGGGTTTGATCTGCTGGGGCTGTGCCTCGGGGCATGGTGATGAGGTAAGCAGTATGTTCAGCTCCATATGGACACACTGAGCTGCCCGGGATTGTGCCTTGAAGGTTTTTAGTTTATTCAGGCAGAGCTTGGGTTGGAATTATTGTCTGGAGGATGGCCGACTTCTCTGCAGATCGGTCCTGAAACATCTCAGCCTGAGACAACTTGGACGTGGCTTGCATACTGTGCATATGGTGTCCCCTGGTCTGATCCTGGTAGGTTAGGTTGTCCGTGATGGAACTTTAAAGGAGTTTCCAATTCTGGCCTGGTATCTAGAACAGTATTTGTTTTTGATTGGGTTTTTTTTATTGTTTTATTTTTCAAGGCCTATTTATCTCAGTCAATGCAGTTGGCACCAGAATCTTTCCTGTTATTTTCTCACCCTTAAAATCTAATGGGATAAGCTTAGGATGTCAGGGATTCTGTTCACAAGAGATATTCAATAAAACAAGATTCACCACTGTATGTTGTGCCATTATTATTAACATTCTTATATAAGATAACCTTTGTTCAAGGAGTAACTGATGAAGTGGTTGGAAACAAAATCTGAATTTGACATTGGTGCAATTTGGTACTCTAGAAAATGGGTATATGAAGTGGCCTGGGAATTTAGATAATTTGTATAATTTTGAATATTGTAAATATGGAGGGTAAGATAGTTGATGAATTGTTTCTTCAGGTAGCTTCCCCGGAAAGATGGTTGCCCTGACCCAATGTGATTTGCAAACCCTGTTGTAAGCCCACACCTCCAAGACCCCTTAGATATTGTTCTCTCCTTTATCACCCAGCAGATTTCAATTTTCCAGGTCCTCCAACAAGTCGTTGGTCAATGACATCATTATCAGCCTCATCTTCCAGCGTCCACTTCAGACGCTCCTGCCTCTTTAACCCGCCTTGCATTCTCAACCCTAATTTTTCCCCTCTCTTTCCTCGTTTTCCCTCCTGCAGTGCTGGTGTCTTTGAGTGTCCTGAAGATCGGCTTCCCTTAGATTACGCTAAGGTAAGTGGCCTCTCTTCTAGTGCTCCGAACATTTTCCCCTTGTGATGGGAAACTATTTCAGGCATCGTATCAGCTATTGTGTGCGCCGCGGCGTGATTATCCAATGATGGTCCTCACTGCAGAGAGCATGTCCTTGAATCTTCAATGAGTACGGATGATTTTGCGTCTTGACGTTTTGTTCTCGGTATTAATGATTACCGTTACAGGATGAAGGGGTCGGCATGGGGTAGTTCTTGCCTCTAATGAAAGATTCTTCTTTTTTCGGGGGGAGGGGGATGAAAGCATTTGCTGAGGCTTTGTAATTGGTAAAATCTAGGAAACATCAGAGATCAGCACGGGGTATTCTTTGGTTCAAAGAATGGAATTTTCATCTTTACTTGCCTTTGGAAGTGTTTTGTGCTCTTTTGTCCCATGTGTTTTTTTTTTCAATTATAGAAGGGATTGTTGTGGGTCAACATGATGTAGAGAAGGAAATTTTTATTACCGCTTTTTGGCGTTTTTGTCATCTCTTAAAGATGTCCTCTGCCATCGTCCCTTCCAACTAATCTGCATCTCATAAATTGATTATTTTTCCAATGGACTGCACCCAGATCCTGTCCATTTTTGAAATCAGTTAATCCAATGAATATGTCAGAGGGCTAGTCTCGTTAGTCTATCAACTTGATGAAAGCTGGCACCTGCGTTGCACCACAGCAACGTCGCCACATAAATCTAACAGATTTAAGCCTGGCAAAGATAGGGATGGGGGGTTAAGTCCTGTCCTGTCATGAAACTGAAAGTTGCATAAGGCAGATGTAGGAGATGACCGTTTAGCGTTAGAATGTTTACTTTTTGCTTAAGCCTTGCTGATTGCTGTCCATATGTGCCCCATCAATCATGCATGTCCTTCAAGATGTGTTGGATGTGATCATAAAACAGTGTAGTTGGGAGGTTGTTAATCGAAAAGAAGAAAAAAAATTCCCAATTTGACTATTTCTGGTTTTGATCTCAGTAGGTTGAAATTTTACCATTTGGTGTTCCAGCTAGGATCTTATTTGTTACTGTGTTCATTGTCAAAAAGGAAAAAAAAGTTGCTCCAAAGGAAAAAAATCAAATGTGTCCACTACACTGCACTTACGACCCAAACTCATCGTCAGGAACTAACAAAGTTCGAAATAAACTTAACATATTTTAATCTCTATTTTCAGCTGATCATTTTGAATGTACAAATGCCAATTGTAATGGCATTTGAATCCTTCAGGACCATAATCATTGGGGGGGGATAGCGGTATATAGGGTTTTGTTTATTTCCCTAGAGGCAAAATGTATTCATTAGTAGTGAAAAAAGGAGAAAAAATACCAAAGCTTGTCAAAATAAACCATTTTGATGCAGGGTCATGTCCGAAACGGGCGCTCTTCCAGAGCTACGGCTAGGTCTGTGCGTCTCCACGCATTTCCAGTGGAGCGAAGACCTAGACCTAGCTCTAGGCAAGAGATTCGAATGCAGCCAAAGGTTAAGGGGTGTGCCCCTTTAAAAGTGTTGTGATGTTTAGCACTCCCTTCCGTACATCTCCCCACATCCCCACCCCTTCCCGTCTCCCTCAGTCCCCTACGCAGATTCACACCACTTGAAGTCTTCCTAGCTCCCGCCAAATGGAGCAAAGTCGAAGACCACCAAAAAAAGTTAGCTATCCACATTCCAGTCTCCATACATCTCCCTGAAAATTTATTACCCCAGCTGTTAACTTACCAAATATGCAAATGGAAGCGTGTGGTCACGTCGCCTGGCCACGCTCCATTCGTCCAATTTCTCCTTTCATTTTGCCGCATGTAGCTCCTCGATGCCACCACTGCAAGTTGTGTAATTTGCGATGATGAACTGCCGCCAGGTCCATCATTGCGCCTGACGGAGCTCGACGATATTAAAAATCATCCCGCAGATGCACTTTGTCAAGAAACACAATTTTTTTTCCATCTCTCTGGTCCCGTTCCTCTTTCGTGCCTGCCTCATTGAGAAGTCCCTCCACCGCGTAGCGGCACATCATTTGTCAAGTTGGCCCTGGTGACTGGGAAGATCGTGGCCGACATATAACCGCAGAGACCAACCCGGGCCTGAACAAATAAGCAAGATTATTCCTCCTTTGCCGGGGTGCCGCTTGCACTCAGGAACATCCTGGATTCGAGGCCAAGATTGATGTAATCTCGTTAACGCGTCACTTGGACGGTTGCACTCTCTGCTTTGGAGCAGAATTTTGTTGGTTACTTCACAGACTGTTTTCCTCGCCTTCATTTTCTTTATCTGCTGTGATGCAAGTGCCAACTGCAGAGCTCACGACATTCAGAGCCGTAAGAGAAACCCTATCTTAGCATTCAGATTTTTATCTTTACTTCATCTTCCAGACTTTTCAACTTCCTGTTCCTTCCTGGCAAAGTGAGTCAGAAATTGGACAGAGGCTGAAATGAGATTTAGCTGGTATGAGAATAGCGGACTAAAGTCTCCTCAATGATACTGTGGAGTTCCTGTCAGATGCTCCTTTGACAAGTTGTGGCAGTTTAAAGATTGCGGCTATGGATGTGTGAAAAAGCAAAGTTGCCGACCAAAAGAGGCTTTAAAAGTGTCAATTTTGTATTTGTGAAATGGCAGATGCCAAATGTTTTCCTTAATGCTTATCTTCCATCAAAAAGTCAGAGGGCCTGATGTTTGGATCCTTGCAGAATGTTTAGATACATGTATCGAATATTAAATTTGAAAATTAAAAAACTCTCCCCCCTTCAGGTTTTTAGCATTTTTTTTTCCATTATAGCTTGTGCCCATTTCCATCTTACTTTGCCAGGAGATTTCACATAATTTATTTGCTTCTTTGTCACTCAGCTCCTGCTCCTTTTTTAGTCTGACTTCATCCTCTTTTCTCTCCTCGCTCTCTTGTCCTTTCCTTAATTCGCAATGTCAGTCATCGGTGTATTTTTTTGCCGCGCCCTCCTTGAGACACTCTTGCGCTGAAGGTTGATGCTGAGGCTTTACCCCAACATCGGATGTCACTCTTCGGAGCCGTGTAACTCAGGCCACAGAACATATAACAAATGATGATGCAGTTCAGCACTGGCTCTTGCTTTTAAGACAGACTGTTGCTACTTGCAATGTACGTCTTTGCATCTTTTTGAGCATATTACAGGCAATTTTGGACACTTTTTGTTTGTCACACAAATGCATGTAAAATAATCAAACTGTCATCACCTTGGAGGCCCTTTTTTCTCATTGAGGCCAAATGTGGACGCTCGTCAGTTGTCAAATGCACAGCCTGAAACCCTGACTACCGCTATGAGTAACCAGACCTCACGCTCAGCCTCGGAGCGAGCTTCGGAAGCTGTGGAAATTGTATATATGTAATAATCTACGTGTCATTATTCAGTGCATATGCCTTTTTGACATTTATAACAGATATAGCACAAGACCAATGTTTGCTTTATAAATAAAAGATGTACCAAATGATTTTTGTTTTTTTCTGGTTCAAATCGTTCAAATGGTTAGGGATAATGCATGCATTTATATTTTGCTTTCAGTGTGTCACATAATATTCTGCAGTAGCCATTGTTGTGTCCACACAGATTTGAAATTTAATCCTAGTAATATATTTCAACCCTTGGACAAAGACTTATGGCACGTGCAATTCCCTGTGTGGAACGTCATCACCAGCCCCTCAACCGGTGCGCATTTTATTTCTTTTGTTTCCCTGTCTTGATAAATCTGACAGATTTACCCCGATGACAAGATGTCAGAGGAGATCATGTCACTGGCTGTCCGCTGCTCTTTCTACAAGGACGGCTGCAAGTGGATGGATAAGCTGAAAATACTCAAGGTGAGAATAAGGGGCACAGGAAAAACAATTTGCATGATAATTCCTGCTCCCTTTAGTTGCCCTGGCAACAGGACTTGGTTACAAGTGAGTGATGGGAATGTCATCCTTATTGAAATGTTAATTTGTCTGTGTACTTTTGGTCAGCAGGTTTCCGTAATGTATCTGACTGCACATGTATCTGGTTTTTTTTTCCTCGGCACCCTCTTGAAATTGAGAAATGGCTGTAGAATTGTTTGATATTTAAAATGTACAGTTTGAGCACATATTTTAAAGGCCGAAGCAAGCTGTATGCCTATAACTGTGCTGATCACTGCTTTTGTGGACGTGTCATTCAAAAAATGGTCTGCCTAAGGATTGATGCTACACGTAGGAACCTTCCAAATTCTCCACTGTGCAGGAAACCAGTGACTTTGTTTTATGCTTTTCATTCACTGTTGGTGGAACTGCTGAACCAGTTAGAGTGGCCACGTTACAGTAGCTGGGCTGTGCCTTCCTTCGATTCTGCAAAATCCTCCCACATCTCCTGGCGAGTTTTGGAGGATGGTGGAAGGTTTGAGCTAGGGTAACCAAAACTTGCTAGGTTATGAAGTGACTGAAATGCAGGCATCACATTTCCAGCGCTTGATATTTTGATGAAAAGAAGTTTCATTTAGCTGTGTGCGGTTTCCATTTCAAATGAAAGTCTTGATTACAAGTCACTCGAAAGGCTACTCACCAGATGCAATACTGTCTTCATCTCGTATTAGACAAAAAGATTGTGTTATTACTTCGGGTGTTATTAAACAGCATGAACACACTGTGGGTTGGCTACTATCGCGGAAAGCTACAGTGGACACGTGGGCACCACACCCCATTGTAGCGAGTTTTCTTGTTCAGAGGAACAAACTGTAACTTCACGCTTTGTGGAGACCAGCAGCCATCTTTAATTTCACCTGCAGCCTCCCCATGCTCATCTGGATATCATATCTTTGTTGGCATGCATTACCCCAAATGAGCGAACACGTAACTCAGTAAGGATTGCATGTATACAAAGGGGGAGGAGGGTTGGAATTGGACAGTATTGGAAACATCTTCCTAAACATCATTCATCTTGGTCTCATTTGGCGACAGCTTGGGACAACAAAACAGCATTTCTGGTGTGAGCTTATGTCATTACAATATATTGTTACCTGGCATCTGTTAGGACTTGACTCCGTTCTTGTTTTCAACACTTCTGATAAATTAGGTACAGAAATGCACCGCTGATTGTTCGTTTCCTTGGCCTGTTATCATTTTGCTTTATCCGGTTCTCGAAATATGGAGCAGGTGTTTTCTGGTTTCTAATTTGCAACCCACTCCAGGAAAAGGTGGTATAAGTTACGCCATGCCTTTGTGTGCAACAGCCCGCTCAAAAGTTGATATGACAAAGTCCTTTGCGGAATGCCATTTCTTGTCAGAAATGACATCTTTCAATAATAGAGTTTCAGGTTCCATGAACAGAAGTGTTCAAAATGAGCAAGTTGGTTGCCAGGATGGATTAAGGTGTATCCTCCCAGCCCAAGTCCATATCCGACTCAACATTTTCAAAGCCTGTTTTCTCACTTGTAAGTTTAATACGAGTAGAAAACAATTGATATGAAGACAAAGCATATCCCTGAAATGGAATGGGAAATTGAGATCTGCCACACACTGAATGAAAGCTAACATTGTGGGCTTTCCAACCTTGCACATAAACTGATTTTGTCATACTTGTGACTTGTGTATACCTTTTCAGAGAGAGTCGTATTTGATTCAGTTTTACTATGGAACTCCATGGTATGGACTGTACATTGCGGAACAATAACAAGGAGAAGAAAGGCTGTTTCACACTTGCTCTTCTGTTGGTTGTGTTTTTGTCATCTGTAATCAAACCTGGATTGTGATGACCTTGGCAGATGATTTTCCTGTGAGCAGTGGAGCCTGACCGACATTCATATCAGGTGAAAGAGGAACCGGTGTTTACAAAGTCACGGTGAATGAACACATACATATGTTTACATGTACATGCAAGTTCATAGTGTGTGTGATGCCCCTAATTTGTGTAGTTATGCACATGGATCTTGCAGTACCTCCGAAATGGGCATATCTGCTGCATATCATGAAAGATCTAAATGTCTATTCCATCAGCCCTTGAGCCCTTCGTTCAGTTTCATAATGAAGCACAGCTCTCCGTACTGTACATGTACCTTATTCATGCAGTAGGCAAGGACGGAATTGTCAAAACAATACTTCCTTTGTTCAGCTGGAAATTGTTCATTTGTAAAGAGATCCAAGAATATTTCCCAGACATCATGGGATGTGTTTTCCAGCACGGAGCAAGGTGCAGTCCGTAATTCATTTTTGTTGGATGAGATTTCTCTTCCGATGGGAATTATAGCTATAGTTTGGTATCACTTGTGTTTCTTTGGTTTCCTTTGCTGTTTGTTAACCAGTGAAATAAAACATAACTTGGTACTTTGTTTCTACAAATTTAATACACTTCACCTAAGCCTTAGTTTTTCAAACTTGCTTTTACAAACCTCCATTCTTTATTTGGTCAGAGCTGGTGCTGTAGTGGTTATATAGGGAATTAATATAAGTGCCAACAATTCTAGAAAGAAGTTATTCTCAGCCTAAAAGGTCACAAAAACATTTCCAAGAAGGATATTTTTGGTCGCAATGATGGCATGAAAGTGTGTGGAAAAAGCAGATTAATTTTCAATTTAGCTGCTTTCCAAAGAGAGTCAGTTTTGTCAGCCCATTCTGGAGTTTCCACCATCTCTAAAATCTCATGCATAAATGATGCGATTTGGCACCCGCACGGAGGGTCATCTGCGAAACTCACGCCTCGGTTATCCGCAAAAGGCACACAGGAGTCGTGGGGTCTGTGGCCACGCTGTACATCAAAGTGTGCACAAAAACGGACAATCCATTTTCGTGCAGCTTATTTCCTTGTGTGTGGTCTTGTTCTCTATTCTAATAAGCTGTCAGACTGTAATAACTTGCCGAGTGCTTCTAAAATATTAATGGTTTGTTACTGTATGGAGTCTGTGTATATCATATGACAGTGTTGGATCATCAGCCTTATGGTCTACATATGGATGCCTGGAAAAAAACTGAAGGTTGTATGCAGTAGCCATCGTCTCTTTTGAATGAGCACAGCTCTCTGTTGTGTGAAGCTGCCTGACTCCTTGTCCTTTTCTTTCGAATGTTAATGTACGTACAAATCTTGAAACATCGTGGAAAATTCCACTCGTCTGGAGAAGGGTGATTTTACTCTTATTTTTGCAGTTTTTGTACCGATTTTTGATTTTTTCAAAAAGTCATACTTCACATCCAGTAAAATGCAGCCTCATGATATCAGTAGAAGTTTGATGGTTAAAAAAAGAGCTATTGTCGAGATAAATATCATCAAATAAGCCTAGAAATGTGTCCAAGCAGTTTCAAATGTCTAAATTGTAAAGCTTTTATAAGTTAGCTTATATAGATAAGTTTTCATCTTTTCAGCTCTTGTTTGCTCAAGTTTATCTGCCCATGGTCAAGCCACTCCAGGCTATGCTATGAGAGAGAACTTTCCTCCTTAGCATAAAACTCATTGGGGAAACTGGTCACAAGTCATACATAGCATGTCATTTACGCTGGTAATCTGTTCTTTGCTGAAAGTAAAAATTGTCCTGTTGTCCCCTTCAAATAAAAAGTCATGTTTTTGTAATAGTGAGAGAAAGGAGAATTTTTTAGTCCGTATCTTTTCCCTTCCGGTAAAAAGCTACCAATGTAGCCTCACCCCTCTGAAAGGCCATTAGAGGTGTCATTGAAAGAATTCAAAATTTTTGGCCTCCCAAAAACACATCTCCCCTCCCCCCCCAAAAAAAAAATTACTTCAGGATCTGTCCATGCACCACTCCCCATTCCAACCTCCTAGTCAGCCTTACACAGGTTCCTGTCACATTGACCAAGGAGGCCCATTAACTGGTGACTGATAATGATCCCACCATTCTCCAGTCCCTGGGTGGTTGTAGACCCTGTCTGCCTTGGGGGATTTGAGCACCTGGGGTCTGGTAGAATGTCCAATGTCATTTCAAGAGAAATATGCCCAGTTCTGAAGTCCCCTGCTATCCACAGGCCTGTCAAGGTGTCAGCTTTGATCAACAATATTTCTTGTCGATGATTGGCAGTTTTATTTTTTATCACTAGTTTTTATTTCTAAAGCTGTCAAATTTTACAGCATATCTTGATGTCACGGCCAGTCACTTCTCTAGGCAATTCAGTCATCACAGGGATAACAATAGTTCCATCATTTTTTTATGAAGTGTAATAATTTAGCACTGACAAACAGCTGTGCTTGATACAAGGATAAATGTGGGCGTGATGCCGTGAAAGGATAACTACTACATGATTACCCATGATCTGGGTGAAAAGGTGAATTGATTTGCATAATAACAGATTTGAACTGTTGTAAACACTCATTACTGGGATCGAACAATGGAAATTTAAAAGCATTATTTTAACCCAGCCTCTTGTATCCTTCACCATATGACCCAATGCCTCAGTATGCTGCTCTGTACATATTGTGCCGTTATATTTTCTACAGTGTCTTCAAAATAGAATGATGTGTATACATGCATGCATCGGTTTGGGAATATTTGCTGCGTTGTGTCAAAGGGCACAGCCATTAGTGTTGGTGCAGGTCAAGTAATCAATGAGCGGGCTCTTCGAAGGAGCATGCTTATTTGGCCTTTACGTAAACAGCATCCCACTACGTGCACGCCACCAACATTGACAATGATTTTTCTGACATGAATGGGGGCGGGACAAATCTGGATTGGAGGGGGGACTGTGGAAAGACAAACATGTATGTGTGCACCCCTTGCAGATGGCCCTCCATAAGGAGAAAATGTGATCATGTGACCTTCATCTTGTCATGCACTGCTATGACGATATCTGCGATACGATACATGTGGCTCTGCCTTCAAATTGTACTGTGGTGTCTGACTTTACCCCCCCCAGCTTAGTCTATCAGCCAAGAAAAAAATATGGACGCAACTTTATGTACTTACTTCAGAGGGCTGTTTGAGTTTATAGGGTTCCGCATATTGATTGCATACCCAGCTGTATCTAATGAAAAAATAAACATGTTTGAAGTTATTGAAATGAAAAAAAAAACTTGCCTTGAGTGTGTACGCACTTGGTATCACTCCATCTCCTTTCCGATTCATTTTGCACAGTCCAGCGGCTAGACGCCACTGGCTGGCAGATCTGATTAGGACCCCTGAGTGTCTGTAATTGGGTTTGGTACCTGACCTGGACACCATTATGTGCGGGTTGGTGTCTTCGGGCGACGGCTTGTCTGATGGGGGAGGGGGGGTTGGAGGGGGACCGAGGTACAGGAGGCAGTAAGGATCCCTAGTGTGGTTGGATAAGGAGGTGTCGTGGTCATGCATGGCATGTTGTAAGGTTGAGTGGATCTTGGTTATTCACTGATACCTTCTGTCAAAATCTCTTCTGAGAGCTATTGTACTCCAACCCAATAGGATCGTCTCCTTTTTAATACACAGCTGTGTTTTTCCTGCAAGTGGCTCCTAAAACTAGGGGCTTGCCATCATTTATGACGTAACCCTAGATGAAAATACAACTCTCTTTAATATTAATTGGACAAATATAAATTTCAAACAAAATTGAGGTGAAATCCAAACTAACCAAAGGGAAAACTTGAGCCACCCATACATCTCGTTGGCAAACTGAGAATGGTCTGTATGTATATTTAGATTAATCACCATTGCTGGGGTGCTTCATGTCTTGTTGAGGTTCCGTAACAAGTAATACCCTTATCATAAAGGGATTATAACTACTAAATGCTGTAAGCGAAAAGTTTGTACTTGAAACACAAAATGTATTCATTTTTATTTATTTATTAACCAGTTCCAACAGCAAGGGAAATTGCAATTTACGAGAAAGGTATAGTTAAAACAAACATAAAACCGTTAAAAATAAATCCGTATATAAACACAAATATGAAAGCATATACATGTATAAAAATGAAAATGAATAAAATAGGTTAGTAGGCTATGTACAATAAAAATGTATACATGTATTTGATATTCAGTAATCTGAATTACGTCCAAGGCAAAATGGAGAAATAATGTTATAAGACGAACGAGAGAGCTAACAATAGTTATTTATTGGAAAATGGGTGAGATTAACTTCAGACATGAATGGCTTGAATGACAGAATGGCTCGAACGGAACCTTACAAAGCATTTTCAACATTTGTTGCTCAACTTGAGTCATGTCTAGCCCCAAAAGACAAAAGACAAATTGGCGATGATTTTGATTTATCACTCTGCTACTTTATTGAAATACATACAATAGAACATAATGAAATTAAAAGTGAAACTAACATTTGTTCAACAAACTAATGTTATTGCACAATATAGTGCTTTTAAAACACAAAAGCCTTGCATGAGTCACACCAAAGTACCATGATTTATACTTTAATTTGTCTCCCTAAAATCACCCTTTGAATTGTCTTGTGTACAGGGGTTGTGAGGTAGTGTCTTCTTTTCTGTAATTCATAAAATGCTGTATGGCAAGCAGTTACTGGCGAAAGATTTGTGGAAGAAGGTCATTTTCCCACCAAGTATTTCTTCCTGTTTGAAAATTGTCAGGAAGGCAATAAAATTTGCACCGCATAATTCTGGGGGCAAGATTATCGCACAGTCTGCCCATAAAAATTGTTCTCTTTCTTTGAACTTCCTCCGCTGTGCAAACCATCTCGTGTTTCTCTTCAAACAGCCTGTCACTGTTTGATCTGAGAAAGCAGGGCAGCCCTGTCATCCATGTTTCAGTTCAAACATTCACGGTCCCAGTGACAGTTTTTCTCTATTTACAATAGCCCACATTTCTGTGTTTATTGCTCCTGTGCCAGTGTGTGTGTGTGTTTTTTTTTTTGAGTGGAGAAAGCTGGAAAGGGAACTGTCGTCATGCTTACACAGTTGGCCTTATGTAAACATGTAACACTTGAGAGGTATCATTCACAGAGTGGCTTGGAAGTTTTAATTTATTGTATGTCCCAAAACATAGGAGCACATTTTGTATGTGATGAAATGATTCTGTCCAAAGAATGTTTCTAACATGGTTACCTTAATGTGAAGCCCCTTTTAAGTGGGTCAGAAAACTAAACAAGAATTTCTTTGTTTATACACAGAGTGGTGCATCAGGTTTATGCAGAAACTGTTTTTTGGAATGCATAATTTTCTGTGTGTACATTAGGCATCATTGTCGAAAGTACACTGGCGGTGGACTGCACAATCATGGATGTAATGATTTGCTGTGATTGAATGATGAGATGTTAGTGGTGAAGGAAAGAATTGAAGTCACCCAAGCGTGCATCGACAGACTTGGATTGGTCATTCAAGCACACTGCCACATATTGCCATACACATGCACACATGTAGAAATGATTATGGAGCCTTGAATTTGGTTTCCTATGCTGTCGTTCATGTGCCTTTAGAGACCTCGTTAAATAATGGTCGCTGAAGCTGAAAGCATAGTAAATATACACTCCTGGATATTTATGGGTTGAGATGAATGGGTAGGTATAAAAAATGAGACATGCCATAAAAGTCACTGGAGCATTTGAAAGTGCTTGCATACAGCCCTCTGCTGAAGCGGCTTTCTTCTTTGGTATTGGATATCTCTCAAACTGTTCTGTGATGAGAGAGCTTTGACCATTTAATTATAGGCTCTGTATGTTCGAAATTTCTTTATACTTCTTTGTGGGATGTTGGTAATTGAAAGCAGGGTACAGTTGCTCATTCTACCCAATTTCAGGAGGAAATAAACTGTTGTGAGCTGACAGTCCTGGCTGTTGAAACTCTGTTTTTTTATCGCATAAATCACAGTGTCTTAAATGTCTAAGTGTTTCAGAAAAGTTGCCGCAAAACATCACTTTTAATGTATTGTATCGATTACCCGATTTACTGCTTTCAGAGTTTGGTTAAGAAAAGCTCATTTCATCTTCTCGCTTTTGTTTTCTGTTTTCATTGTAGCCCCACCTGGAGTCCTGTGCATACAACATGGCCGCCTGCACAGACTGCTCGGCAATGGTTGCTAGGAACCATTTGAAGGATCACAGGCAGTTTGACTGTCCCAAGAGAAATTCAACCTGTGAGTTCTGTGGCGGCCAGTTTCCAGGACAGAGAATGGATGTAAGGAAAGATCTCACTTTCACAATATTTATCAATTGGCTTGTCAAGTGGATTGTGGGCCACTGAATAGGCAGCTGGCTAGTGGATTGGTTAAAGCTGGCCAGTGAAATGGCTACTTGACCTGTGAGTTAAATAGTTACCCATCATGTTGATTTTGTTGGCTAGAACATTGGCTAGTTGAGATAAACAGCGGCTACTAGGCCAGTTGATCAGCTGCTCAGTCATTGGTTGACCATGGATTGGCTGGTTGACCTGTGGATTGGCTGGTTGGCCTGTGGATTGACTCTTGGATGGACTGGTTTGGCAGTAGATTGGTCAGTGGTTCAGTGGTTTTGTTGGTCAGGCGAGTGGCTGATTAGCAAGGTATAGTCAGAAGATAAGCAAGTTTAATTTTCTGGATGGTGGTTTTGCTGGTTTCCACACTATTAGCTACATGTACATAGAAGTGTTGGTATGATGTAGTATATCGATACAGTCTAGTGAAAGTGTTTGGCTGGCTGTTTTGCCAGCTTCTTTGGTCAACAAACCAACCAGTCCTCAAGGGATACTGGGATAGTCTATATTTATCTGTCTTTCCTTTGGTCCCATGATCTTGCAGCACCACACAGGGCGTTGTCAGCTGGAAGTCGTCTTCTGTGAGAACAAGTGTGGGGCACAGCTGCAGCGGCGATACATCAACTCCCACATGATGAACGAATGTCCCAAGAGACAGGTCCCCTGCAAGTACTGCGCCAAGGAATTCATTTTTGACACATTGCAGGTAAGGCCGTATTACTTCAGTCTACAGCTAGGTGTGTCTGTGGGATATAAAGCAGCTTCCATAGTGGCACGCATCATGTATAGCCATAGCCAGTCTTTCTGATGTGGCTGATGTGTGTACATGTGATGATTCTAGTAGGGGGATGTGCATGTAAGTAGGAGCATTCAGAGCATAGTTAAGGCTCTCCAATAGTATTTATAATGTGTTCTATACAGATCTTTGCTGGTCTAAAGTCGAAGAAATTTTGCAGCGAATTCCGGTTGATTTTGTCTGGCAGTCCTGAATTAGCTTAATAAACCTATGACATACCTCCAAATTTTTGGTTACGAGTTTGTACAGTACTTTCAAAATTGTCTACAAGTAACCTTTGATGTTGAACAGTTTACTTAGCTCCAGTCCCACAACAATGCAGTTCGTGCGATGCCATGTGGCAAGTTTTTTCATATGACCTTGTTTTTTGAAGGAAATGGAGCACACATTCCGTCAAATTTTAGAAATGTGAACAAGTAAACAAAAACTACATTTTTCAGTCTAAAGCATAACACACATTGCCAACTGCACATAGCATTTTGTGGCCTACGTGTATGTAGACAGACTAAGATGTAATGTGGTCCTGTTTGGTTGAAAAGAAGTGATAATAAAAGTCCTCTTCTGTCAGTCGCCCTCCCCCACAGAGAGACCCCCAGCTGCCTCACATAATGACCCATTTTTAGATTCTTTTAATGGTATCCACAGGCGTATGTAGTCCATGATCTGACTGCATTGTGTCTGCGAGCACGAAGGCATAACATTGACAGAGACTAATGTTTAGAGGGAACTGAACCAAAACCGGCATCGTTAACTGTAATTTTCTCTTTCACATACCAGATCTGAACTTTAGATCCCCCCAAAGTTTGACTTTTTCAAATAAACAGTGATAAGACTTACCTGTATCCTGATAGCGTTAGCTCTACGATTTGTGCAGTCCGTTTGCCAGTCTGGTTGGACCATTGGCCTGAACATATAACTATCACAGAGAAATTGTATACCGGAAAAGTTTTGGTCTCTGTCAAAATGATGTGAACGTACCCTCTTGTTGTTAAAATTCTCCTTGTTAAAGTGTACACACAGGCCTGTTGCCTGACCAGAGACTGGGGGGGGGTTGTCAAACCCAAAAGTGGAACTTTCGGCACTGTGAATACATATTTTTATACAAAGGCCTATCACAATGTGCTTTGGAAAACAACATTGAAAAGTTTCACGTCTGTCGCGAACTGAAGGTTGCATGTAAGACTTGTGCACTGCAGTTTTCAATATTGAATTAACTTAACAAAAATACATTGATTTCAAACCCTTTGAAACACCTGAAATGGGGATATTTGCCGGAACTTCCTGACGGTACATATGACTGGAGATTGACTCAATTAATATGCAGAATCGTGGTCACCTTGAGCTTGAGAATCAACGTATAAGCCGTGGCTTGTATGCCGAATATTACGGTGCTGAATATTACGGTCTATTTAAAATATTCAGTACAAAGAAAAAGCCCAACAAGCCGAACTCAGAAGCGAGTGGGAGGGGGGTTGTTCGAATCCCTTGAACCCCCCCCAGCCGACAGGCCTGGCACAATATTCATTTGTTAGTCCATCTGTTTTTCAGTATGGGTAAACCAGATATTTAGTTCAAACAATTCCTCGTCAAAAGAGTTTGCATTAAAGAGGTCGTACTGTATATGATTTTCAGGGCAACATGGAAACCACAGTCTCAACAAAGAAAATTTCTGCATTTTTAGACACGTTTTACGTTGGAACATAAACAAGTTGAAACATAAACACTATAGGTCACCACTTAAGAAAAGGAAAATGCTTTTACAAAATGCATTATTAAGTACAAAAGGTCTCTAATTCTGGATGGTCAAGTGTGGGTATCTTGAAGTAAATATTTAAACATCATCTCTCATCTCTCACTTTGCAGAGCCATCTCCATCAGTGTCCCCGGTACCCTGTCTGTTGCCCAAACCGCTGCGACTCGGCTAAGATAGCCAGGGAAGAAGTTGACAAGCACATTAAGGATTCCTGCCCCTCCTCCATGGCAAGCTGCCCATTTGTCCAGCACGGATGCAAACACAGAGTAAGATCTTTGAAGTGTAGCTGTAGTGACTTTCTTCTTGGACATAATTTTTCTGCAATATGTTACTCTTCGACATATGAACACTATTTGACATATCTGTCAGGTCAAATGTATTGATAAGTGCGCTTTTTTACTTTTAAAATCAACCATGCTTTCTTGGAAAACTGAGGGTACTGTTGCTGTAACAACATGCTTTGGTGCATAGGTTTTTCTGTTCAAATAGCGAGCCCAGAACTTAGTCACTGAAAACATCTCAGAGAAAAGGTTTATTGCTTGCACTTGCCATTCACTACACAACAGTGAATCACCAAAGAGAAAATTCAGGCCAGCAAAATCTTTAAAAGAATTGCAAGAGTGTTTATGCACAAATCATAGTAATATTTTGGTTTTCTTCCTGGAATGACATCACAGTTTTGCTCATGAATATGGAAATTCTCTGCATGAAACCCCAAAGAAGCAGCAAAAAAAATGCTTGGAAATAGTGCACCAAAAATTGAAATGTTCAGTGAGACACAAAGGTGCATTTTGAGGTTCGTATTTAAAAGAAAAAAATAATTGCAGCTACCCTTCCAATTAACCTCTGTGCCTGGACCCTCTCACTGGGTGATTAAGAAAACGGCGTACCATCGGCTGTTGGTGAAGCTTTGCTACAACCCAAACGATTAAAGTGCAAATTTCTCTGGATTTATTGGGTATAAGACCTGTACTTTGAGAATGAGTCACAAGGCCATATTTTTTTGCAATAATTTTTGTTCAGTTTGCATAAGAAAGAGCAAGCTTAGCACTCGGTTCTGATATAGACCTCTCTCATTTTACCTACAATTTGTATGGAGGGCAAAGTTTGCAGAAAAAATTGCCTTTTGATTGATTTTCGATAATTGTCTCACATTCTTGCAAAATGTACATTCGTCCCACGAATTTTAAAGGTTTGTATTTTCATTTATTAGTCAATGGAATATGTATTATTGTAGTGTTTTGATAGCTGCATGGAATTTTTAACATTTTGTGAGTTATTCTTTTACTTTTGTACTAATGGCCAGCAGTGGCATAGCCCCCCCTCCCCCGGGGGAGATTCCGGGGGTCACATCCCCCCCAAAAAAAGACAATTGTGACATATAAAGAGTAGACCTTGTATGTCACTCATTGTGGCAACCTGATGACAGTGGGCACTGTGATGGTGAC
>NW_019091515.1:136475-150727 GCF_001949145.1 Acanthaster planci | reverse complement strand
TTTTCTTGGCCTTTTCAATCATTGAATATGTCGGCGATTTCTGATATAATTAAATGGGGCTATGAAGAATACCGCGAGTTCAGCATCAGTGGGAAAAAGCAACACAGTGTGCAATTTCTGCAAAACAAGAATAACGGAGAAGAGTGGGATGACGTCCATCTTAAACAGCGGGTATTCAGCACAGGTGGTATTTTCCTGCAGCCCCATCGCAGCCGCCTCACGAGCAAGGTGCTCTCCAGTCTTGTTTTCTTGAAGTGTAACTTCAGAAAAACTGATTTCTTTCAGTTTACAAGACGATAGAATGAAGCATTTTCTGTAATAGGAGACGTTTTTTTATCATTCCAGTTCAGAGGGCATTATTACTGTTGATATGAAAATAAGGATTCTCAAGTACAAAGTGTTCGGTAGTTATAATTAAACTTGAGGTGCATTCAAAATTCTTTCAAGCCATTTCTTCAACGCTCGTGTTTTTTGTTTTGTGATTCAGTTACAAGATTTTAGTCTAGTCTCAGTCTTGGCATCAGTTATGGTTAATTAAGGCTTGGGTCTCTGTCTTGGTCATTGGGTTTTAACATTAGGTAATATTATAAGGTGACTGGGAAGGTTTCTATTTCAGTACATATCTTTATTTAAGTTTATATTGTCTTGCTTTTTTACTCAGTTTTGATATCTCAGGGTTTCCTTATGTACTTAACCCTAACAGTCCCAAATCTTCCAATTTCAATATGATTTTACGTACCCCCTTGGGGGTTAGGGTTAATTCAATCTTTGGTAAAGGTTTCTGCACAGGTATTTGTAAGCCACATTGATCGTTAAGAAACGGTTAAAATAATAATAGCCAGTTATGCATTGATAATTTCACATGAATAAAAGGTGTGAATATCCACATGGTAATGCAGATTTGTGTTGCAAGAAGACCATGTGCCTGTGTAATTCAGTTTTAATAATTAAGTTATTTGTTACTTGGCTTGGCCCAGTACTTGGCCTTTGATGCAATTGGACTCGTCACCAGTGTACTTGGACTCGGACCAGGATTTAGCCCCTAAAGTACTCAAAGTACTTTGTACTTGGATTTGAGGACTTGACTCCAACATTGTGTCCTGATTATGCCAAATGTTTTTGAAGAGAAATCAAAACAGCAGTGGTTTAAGTTGTGTTACAACACGACATCAACATAGACAATAGTATTTTTCTAACAAAATCTAACAATTGCTACAAACAATGGCTACATGCACTGTTTGGCATGCACAAGGGTTTATCCACTACAAACACAGGGCGAGGGTTCCCCTCATTTCCTCTGTTTTCTCCGAATGACACAATCTACATTCAGAATTCGCGTCTTGGCATGAACAGAAAAAAAAAACCCTTTTAAGCTTGCTATAGTTGAGCTCTGAAGACGAATGACACTGCATCCAATTTGGATGCTTCCATATTTATTTGAACAGATGAAATCGGTGAAAACATGCTTTCCTTGGAAATGCTCTTTAAACAAACAGAAGTCTTTCCGTTTTTCTAGAAAGAGAAAAACAGTTTTGGTTGCAACACTTTTCCAATGGCAGTCAAAAACCCAAAGGATTTCTATATAGAAGCTACACCGAGCACATTCAGTACTTCTTACGTCCTTTTCAACCACTGGACAGAAATTCTTTTTCATGAAATAATTTGAGGATTTGATGGAGATTACGGGGTTGAGATGAACTCCCAATAATGGGGGGGGGGATTTTTCCCCAAGTACCCAGTATTCCTAACATTTAAAGTTGTTTTGTATGTGTAGTTTGATTTATTAAAGACTTTCCAGAACAGGCCCTAATGTGCAAGTACAAAGACTTCATCATCAACAGTGGTAGACACTGAAGGATTTATGAAAATAAATCCCAAGGAGTTGGGCCAAAATGTAAACCACAAACAACTTTTCAGATACTTTTGCACATACAAATTTTTAAAATCCACTGCTTTGTACTTTGGTGAAAAGAAAAAAGGCTTTAACAACATTTGCTGAAATTATGTGAGTTAAGAATGAGTTTAGCACCACAGCACAAACTCTTCCAGAGAATGTCTCACAAAGTACAGTGTATCGGTGTGGTGGGGATCACATTTGCCGTGGAAGTGAAGCATATTTTTGTGCAAGTGGTACATGCAAGTGCTGTGCTAATTTTTAAAAAAACTTGTGGGAACATGTAACGTGGTCTCCTGCGTTCACATACCCCTGCCCAGCCTACATATGCAAATTACAATTTGCTGAAAAGACTTCTGCCCCTTGACCCTCCACAATGCACTGCGGTCCCACCGCCATGTTCGTCCTTTTCTCAGTGCCTTTAATTTAAAGACCTGTCTTCATGGCATTTTCGGAGTTTTGAGTTCCGTAACCTTTGGCGTTTGTGAATTGACTTGATTCCTGTGTAGGAATAAAGAGTGTTTTCTGATCAGTTGGTAAGAGTGCTTTTCTTTTTATTTCGTACTTTTGTTGTTCTTTTCTGCCCCTTTTTCTGTGCGTTATCAACAGGTTTGGGTGTGACCTACTGTTGTAGTGTGCTGTGTATGGCCGTTGAACGGGGCTAGCGGGCAGCCCTTTGTTCTCAATGTGGTGCGTGCGTTCGAAAAATAACGGCCCAATGCTGTATGGGTCTTGCAGTGGAGTGGGGCTGGAGGGCTGCCTCGCTCCTTAGTGGTGCGGTTTGCGTTATCCGAAATTAACGGCCGTGACGGGGAGAGACCCAGTGGAATAAATGGGCTAGGGTTGAGCGAGCAACTGCCGCAACATTACCCTTGATCACTGAAGACTACTCCCGGCACCTACTGGTTGGGCTGAGCTGACGTTACCCTCGATTATCATTGACCAAAGCCTAACAAGTTGTTTCTTCTCTATGCTACAGGTACTGAGTGTTGCTACCGGCCACATCCCTGAGCGACCCTACCAACTGATGGCCCTGTGGGGCTTGCGGGGCGACGTCTGCCCCAGGTCCCTCACCAGCTTCTGCTCACCGGGTGACGTCCTCTTGGAAACTGGGCCAGTCAACCCCCTCCTAGCGGGCAACAGGTTCCATGGCTGGCTCACCACGCTCCACCTCCTCAACTGCGGGCGAACCTGCGCTACAACACGGCACCCAGCCTCAAGCTACATTGGATGATGCTAGCCCTTTGGACTGCTACGCCGCTGGGGCTTTTGTCCTCCACACTCCGTCTGCAGCTCTATTATGACCTCTGCCCTGCCGATGGGGCACTCCTCCTAGGATACAACCGACCACTCGGGGATCCTCGCCCAGTTGCATCTCCATCTGTCCCGGCTTCCGGCTCCCCTGCACCGGCAAAGACTAATAAGCATAAGGCCATAATGTCTTCTTCGGCTTCTTCTTTCTCATCCAAGGCTGAGAAGAAACGCCGCTCCGATCCGGATCCGCCCCCATGGATAGCAACCCTTCAGTCCCTCTTGGAGGCCTTCTCTCGCCCGCAACATAGACTCCAAGCTTCAGCCAGCAGCAACAGAGCCTGACCGGGATTCCCTTCTGGCCATTCCTCCTCCCTCGCAAGGGGTGCCCTTCGGAGGTTGAAGTTGCCTCTGTTCTCCAGCCAGACCAGTTTTTCCAGCGGGATACGGTCCTGGATCGTGGCGACTCGACTCGCTCTGACCACAGTTCGGCTCCTCCCCCTCCTCCTGCGGGCCTTCATCCGCTCTCTTCTGAGGATGAACACATTGACTCTGTCCAGGCTTCAACGTCAAGCTTCAGAGGGTCAAAGCCATGTGGCATTGAATGCTCCCAAAAACCAAACGGCACCCAGGCCAACTGAAAGGGCACCAAGGCCATTTTGAATGTTGTTGACTTTAAGAGACTTTCCTTCAATTTCAACATGGTGTTTAACTTTCAACCTGAAATTTCCATTGTTTCTGTTCACATGCTGAGCAGTGACACTGCCTGAATTGTAAAAAGTAAAAACAAATAATACTGTGCTGGTGCCATTCGATGTTGTCATTACTTTTCATGATGCCATATTTTGAAAGTCATTGTACACGCCTACACAGAATTACTCACAAACTCAAAATACATCCCCTTGAATATCTGAGTCAGTTTCAGATTCATCCTCGTCATTTTCCTGTTGCTTCTCATGTTCTGTGCCACTCTCTTCATCTGACTGGTTGAGTGATCCTGCACCTGGTGACTTGGACTCATCAGATTCGCTCAGCATTTTCAGCTTGCCGCATAGAGGTCCGTTGACCCAGTACCTTTGTGTTGGGTCGACTGGACCTGATACAGCTACTCCACCGTCTGGAAACTGCTGGCTGTGGATCAAACTGTACAGGCTCTGAACCCTCTGGTGAAATACGTTAGAGGGTTTCTGTGATGCTTAGTCCAAGACGTGATCTCCAATCACCCAGAATTCGCTTGATAGCAGAGAACTGCCTTTCCCCTCGTGGAGATGCAATTGGGAACACCCAAAGAACCCTGACCACATGCAGAAAGTTGGGGAATTCCTCATGCTTCTGAGTTAGCATTTTGTGCCACAGATCAACTGATCTGAGGTGAGTGTGGTTTCGTGCAATGTTAAGCTTGATTTTCATCCATTCTGCATTGATATCTTGAAGCGGGCATCCCTGCTTAATCATGACTTCTTTGAAATGGTGGGTCAGATTTTTGACATGTTCATTTCCATATTCATGGAGCGCATTCTTGTCAGAGCTTGGTTGGTAAGTTAGTAGGATCCAGGATATCGGCGGCCACCAAAACTTCATCCTCAGTAAAAGATCGCAGTCGAGAGTCAATATTGCTGATGATATCACTGATGGTAGCTCTGGACATCTTGTTGAATGCTTCCACTGTGAATGTACCCACAGTGAGTTCAAGTCCTCTGAATGTCCATTTGTCATCCCGTTTAACCTCTTCTAGTGCTGCGCTTGTCAGTCTCCCAGGCTTTGTCTTTTTCATCTGAAGTGCATCCAATGCTGCGTCAGTGTTAGTTCTCACTTGATAGACAAACTTTTCATTTGACTAAAAGCCAAGGGAAAGCTGAGCCAGGTCATGCAGGATGTCGGCATAGAAGGCAAGATTCAACACGAATTTGGCGGACTTCAGTGTCTTGAGGTACCCCTTCAATTTAGCCATATCTTCTGCTGTTGTGTCCTTTCTCTGATCTGACGCCATGTCCTCGAAAAGCTGAGCCAGGACTGTGTAATCTTTGTCAAGAGATTCAACTGCATTCTTTCTGTGGGTAATCCAACGTGTTCCAGACGCCCTAACAGGTTTGATGACATGAGTCTGAAGTGTCTGAGAGCTTTTGAAATTCTGTCCAATTCTTGGGTGATCTCTTGAAGATATAGTGCATGTCCATCATCAGCTTGTCTGTCTGTGAAGAAGTAAAAACAATGGAAATGTAATACAGTTACAAATTCTAATCATATTACATTTACGTGTAGGTTATCGCAGATTTTGTAAAGTCTTAAGTTGTCAAACAGAGGCAAAGTGGGCACTATTATTTGTGATACCTGGGTGAAGTATGTGTTGGAAAATGCATCCTTAAGAGCAAGCTCCATGTGATGAGGTACACAGTGGATTCTCACCATCCAAGAGCATGCAGCTTGAGTCAGTGTGGCCAAATCTCCATTGTATTCACCTGTATTCACAGATGCCCCATCTGCTGCTGATGCTGCCAAAGACTGGGTAAGTTCCAACCGGTGTTCATCACACTTATCGACTATTGAACTGTAAATGGCTTCTGCAGTGCTTCCTTTTGACTCTACAATCCTAAAAGGTGAAATAGTAATTGTTGAAGGTCACTTATGCACTCAGTGATATAGCACACAAATATGCATTTGTCAGTGAATGTCTTTGCAAGATGTGTACAAAAGAATCAATCATTGATATGACAATGAATAGTTTACAGTGAGATTTTAAATCTCCATCTCCCACAATACTCACCCAAGCAGTTTGATCTCTGGCCTTCCATCTTTGATGATCTTGACCGAGATCACTTCTTTTTCAGAGAATGAGTTATCGGCACTTCCATCGAAGATGAGTGAAAAATAGAATGGTGTCTGGTTTTCTCCACTGCACTGCCAATTACTGTTCATTTCATCAACCATGGTACGTCCTGTCTCATCAATAAACATCTTAAATGCTTTTTCATTTGCATATGTATCCCAAAGGGCAACACCATGTTTCTTTTCAATTCCCACAAGTGCACTGTACACAGTGAATGGCAGTTCACGTTTTGCAACAACATAGGCCAGGTCAAACAGTTTGCACATCTTCTCATTGTTTGCACTCAGTGTTGTAACTGTGTTTTTGACGTTCATCTTTGTTTTGGCTGTTTCAGATTGACCCTGAAGTTTCTCGACTGCTTTCAAGTGGAACTGGAACTTGCGGTGTGAAACGGCTGTGTCTTGTTTTCACATTTGTTGTGCCATATGCATCCATGTCACACTTCAAGTTCAACCTCTGTTTCCTGGTGTTATGTTCATTTGAAGCAGAGTAGTAGTCTTTGCAAATACGACATCAAACATTGCAAACACAGCTGCCGCCTTCTTTGAAGTCTAACCAGCTGCCAAAGTTCCTGGACTTGACTGTGTCAGACCTTGTCTTCCTGGTCTTTGCACTGGACGAAGCAATGGAAGAGGCATTGGACGAAGCATCTACCAGTATTACAGCTAAACATGTTGTAGTTTGGTTATCAGTTGGGAGTGATTATGGCCTGAAATCAAATAAAATATAAGTGTCAGCCAACTAAAAGCAGCATTCACTTGAATCATTTAAGTTTTCAAATATCTTGCTGAATTTTTTTTCTGCCACATGCATTGCTAGTTATTGAACCTTTCATCTATTTTCACCCCACCCCTTTTATTGCATGCATTTATCGTAATTTCGATGACTCCCACTTGCTCATTTCGAAAAAAAGTCCTAAGAAAACAAGATTCTTGAACGAAAGTCATTCATAAAGATATTGATTTCCCCACGTGCTTATTCAAAAACGATATCTAGGCCTACCCCTACCTAGTATTATTAGCCTAACCTATAAAAAAAATTCCTGGCCCTCAAGTCCAACATCATATGCCCAACTGAAATTCTACCCTTCAAGTTAAATGTGGTTTTGAAAACAGTCGTTTTATTAAATACCGGATATGAAATACAAATTCCCACCCAAGGGTAAGGCCCCATTTACCATGTGTACGCAGCATGCCAAATAATTTGGCTTGCATTCCATGCTCGAACTTCAGAAGATGCATGTGACCAGTGTAACGTCAGGCCTTGTTAAAATACCAATCTCGCCTAAACAATGCAATGTATCCAAACGTTGGCACTTGGCTGCTACACCGGCCATTTTGCTTGCATGATTTTGTTTCAGTCTTTTGTGGGAAGGCATGATGGGTTGGTAGGATGAAAAAATTGATGAAATTCACACCAAATACAAAACGACCAACAAAGTTACAACAGTGTTATTCAGTCGAGTTGGTCACTGGTCAGAAACATTTATTTAATAGCCCGCCGTTGCATCACGCACGTGATTGTCAGTGAAATGGGGAGGGAAAAATAGACTGCATGGGTCGTATTCCCGTCCGCAATCCCACAAATATTATTGATGCAGTCTCAATATGTGCAATGTACAGAATCCAATCAGTGCACTGCGTGTAATTCTGTGCTGTGATCTACAACCAGTCTGTATTAAAGTAGTCTGGTGCTACGTTTTTAGCATCACACAACAACGTTGACATGGTTGCAATACCACAGCTACGGGCGACGAATACAGTCGGTGAAAAAGAAAACAGTGCTTGTGCGGCCATGCGGCAGGCCGTTGACCCAAAAGATACAGCTGATATAAGAAACGGTAACTTGAAGGTTTCAAATACATCTAAGCCTACTGATCATTGAAGAGGGGCACGTCAGCCAGGAGGCCGAAAGGTATGTGCTTTTTTTAAAGGGCATCACGGCAGTTCACTGGTGCATTGTGGCAGTGGCTGCTGTAAAGATCAAAGCCTGCCTATCGCTGGCCTGACCCAACCCAAGGGCTGCCTTCGCCTTCTTTAGCGCGACTTGGTACATATACATGTTCTCGGTCTTCCATCTTCGGATCCTACGCCTGCAGAGCATTTAAACGTCACCCTTCACATCTTGAGTCAACTGAGCCCATCTTCCGGAGATCCCACTGGATCGCTCCTGCATTGAAATGATGAATATCCTCACAAAGGCCAAGTGCTGGCATGCAATGCCGTCCAGGGCTCTGTGCTACTACCGCTTCCCCCAGAAAGATGTCTCTCGCTTATTGTCAGCTCTGGACATCCCTGATGCTGCTTAGAGACAAGATTTCTTCAGATGCCGGTAAGCGCTTCACTTTCCGATAAGGACAAGGCCAACTTCAAGTCGGTTCTTTGTTGCCTGGAGACATCTTCTTGCTTCAGCCCCGATGTTCAGCCTTCTTCCTTCCGGAGTATATTGCTCAGGCCTGCAAGGAGGGCTCTCCCGTCTCACCTGACTTTGTGGCCCTTGCCCTGCGTGGGCTCGACAAGGGTCTTAACTCCGTCTTTGAGCAGTTCACCCACATCTCCCTTTTAGCTACTTCCAGCCGCAGGGCTAGTGCGGTAGATGCTATGAACATTCCCTACGAGTCGGTCAAGAACAAACTTCTCGATCTGCTGCTTCTTGGGGACGACTTGTTCGCCGGAAGATGTTACTTATGTTCTCGAGTCGGAAGTGAAGCGCATGGAGACCGCCAAGAAAATTTCACTCTGCGGAACCCGCGGCTCCTCCGCTATGGCAGCCACCACCGCCACCAAGACGGCAGCGGGGCCTGTCTCCTCCTTCAGACTGTCCCTTTAGCCGTCTGTTTCAGCCAGCAGCTCACTCATCGAACCCCCGTCCAGCTCCACCCTCGACTGCTTCCAGGAGGTTCCAGCCACGACCCGCCAGCCGTAGGTTCACGCCCTGCGCCCCCGGTCCCTTTGGGGGGCGGCGCCAGTGACTATATTCTCCTTCACCTTCAATGGCCACCGATCCCGAACCTGTCGGCGGCCGTCTGGGCAATTTCATCGGGTTCTGGCGGGAAATCACCACAGACAGCTGGGTCCTCATCACCATCACCCACGGCGCTACACCCTCTTTCATGAGCTCCCCACCGTCCGAGATGGTCTGTACCGCTCTACTCCCCCTCCCCACGACAATTCCAGGCATCTGGCTCTGGAGGAGGGATTTCAGCATTACTACGCAAACGAGCCATTATACCAGTACACCAGTCATCCACCGATTTCCGTCATTCTTCCTGACACCCAAGAGAGAGCCGGGGAAATGGTGACCAATAATCAACCTGAAGCTGCCCAACAAGTTTATCAGGCTGAAGTGGTCTCGAATGGAGACCCTTAACATGGTCTTGTGCTCTCTACCGGCCAGTTTTGTGTTGGGTCGCCTCCATACACCTGCGGAATGCATATCTTCATATCCCAATGCATGACCGGGACCGCAAATTCCTTCGTTTTGAATATTGAGGCCAGATCTACGAGTTTCAGGCTCTTCCTTTCGGCCTGTCCACTTCTCCAGGGTTTTCACCCGGGTTGCCAAGACACTCACCGCTCAACTGCGACAGCGTGACTCGCTCATCTTTCCATATCTAGACGACTGGCTGATCATCAGCCATTCCCCAACGAGACCAGGGCTTCCACCTCCCTCACTCTCGACATCTCTCACATAAGAAAACTCCAACATGCACCCAAAGATTTTAATTGTGTCCGATTGTACAATGTGACCTATTCTATATCGACTGCCGTGATTTGATTCACAATAATCCGATGGGTATTCTGACAATTACCACAGCCTGAACAAAATACCGTTGCGTAAGACGGGAAGGCGTTTTCCCACTTCGCGAACGCCTTCTCTGAATGCCAGAGTTACATCTACGGGGAATGACAAGCAATTGATTGGCTACAACTTTTGGACGATTCCATTACCTTCGGGGTAGATTGATATATACTCGGAATAAAAACAATCAATGTAACACAGTAAAAACATAATCAGAAAAACACAACATTCAATTCATGCACTGGTTGCACTGTAACAACGGTACGTCTAGGGTTTCTCACCAACTACATCAAGGCCAATCTCAACCCATCACAGAGGCCAGTCTACATTGGTGTGGTGCGCAACCTCCGCAAAGGTATTGTGACTCCGACACCAGAGCGCATCCTCAACCTGTGTCGGTGTGTCTTCCAGTTTCTAACGGCTGAGGCTCCTTGGGCGTTAGCCCGGCTCTGTCTGCTTGGATTAATGGCCAGCCTGATCGACCTTGTCCCATGGTGTCGACTACGGATGCGGCCGCTTCAACTACATCTCCTTTCTCAGTACCATCCCAAGAGCAACAGAATTACTACCCCGGTACCTCTTCCACCCAATATATGCAATCACCTTCGTTGGTGGACCGTCACCGAGTGTCTTGTCAGCCGGCCTGCCTTTCATCCCTCCAGGCCTGGACGTGACTGTGATGACAGATGTGTCGCTGTTCAGATGGGGAGCCTCTCTGCCTCCACTCCATGCCTCCGGGGTCAGGGACTCCGCCTGTCGGGACAAGCACTTCAGCATGTTGGAACTTCAAGCGGTGTTCAACGCTCTTTGCCACTTTCATCAACACTTAGTAGGTCGTTCCGTTTAAATCCAGAGTGACAACTCCTCAGTGGTGGCGTACATCAATCAGCGGGGCTGCACTCGCTCTCCCCAACTCTGCACCCTTGCGTGACAGCTCTTCATGTGGACTATCAACCAAGGCATCACCCTCCAAGCCGTCCACATTGTGGGACCCAGCAACAAAACATGGCTGACACACTGTTGGGGTGCCATCAGACCGACAGAGTGGACTCTTTATCCAAATGTGGTCAGCCAGATCTTCGCGGAGATCGAGCGTCCTCACATCAATCTCTTCGCATCTGCCGACAATGCCCATTTCCTGACATTCTGTTCCATGTTTCCTCACCCGCAGGCATGGGTGACCGACGCCCTACAGATTGACTGGTCGGGCCCTTTGGTGTACACCTTTTCTCCAATTGCCCTCATCACACGGGTCCTGTCCACGATAGAATGGGAGCCATGTCGAATCCTCATCATCCCTGTTCTGGCCTCTCCAACCATGGTTCCCAAGACTGACAAAACTCCTGGTACGCCGTTAATCCTTCTGGTTACATCCTCCATCAGCCCAAGTCGGGGATCCTCCACCCAGCCCAAGTCGGGGATCTTCCACCCAGCATTGGAGGATCTTCACTTGACGTGCTGGATGTTGTCCAACGATCCTTCATAGCGTTGGGCCCTTCTGCAGATGCTGCGTCCATGGCGGCCCGGGGTCGACGACTGTCCACTCGCAAGATTTACAACAATCGACTACATCATTTTACTAGATGGTGCGACAACCACAATGTTTCTCCAACTGAAGCTCCTGTGAGATCTATCGCAGACTTCCTCATGTACCTGTTCCACTGGGGCCTCCAGTTTTCCACTATCTGCAACTATCAGGTCGGCCTTGGCGGCTGTACACTCGGGTTTCAGCGATAGATCGACTGTCTCTGACAATGCTGTGATCCACCATCTTCTTCGAGGAATGTTTGTTGAGTGCCCCCATGTCAAAGGCCTCGTCTCATCCTGGGATCTCGGAAATGTGTAGAAGCCCAACAAGAACATGTAGAGCGTTCTTGCTGGGCCCCCCTTCGAACCGTTAGCTGACGCGTCTGACGTCCATCTCAGCATCAAGCTGGCGTTCCTCCAAGCGGTCGTTGCATCGAGACGGGGTTGCGAGCTACATGCCATATCAATTGCCAATGGCCACATCCACTGGGAGTCTCGCAGGGTTCGTTTCATCCCATCCATCAGGTTTCTGACTAAAAACCAGACGCCTACCTTCTGACCTCCCGACATATTTGTTCCCAATATAACCTCACTTGTGGGAGACGACACTGACAAGAAATGGTGCCTTGTTTGGACTCTCAAGTGGTATCTTGCCAGAACGAAACGTCGTCGGGAATCTGATTCTCAACTTTTTGTCAATCTAAAGACACTATCGCCCATGGAACGGTCTCGGCTATTATCTTCACTAATCAAGACTGGCCGGCTCAACATGATGGGATGACTCACGCTTATGTCAGGGCCCATAATATTCGGGCCGCTTCTACATCCTGGTCATACTTCAGAGGGGTTCCTCTAGCTGAAATCTGCCAGGCGGCTTGTTGGAAGTATCCTTCCACCTTCACTGAATGCTACCTGAAGGATGTCCTGCAGAGTGAAACAGCCCATGGCAGAGCGACCCTGCACTCGGCAGTCCAGGCAACATCCAGCACTGCTCCGGGCCAGGGGACTGATAGTTAGCCTTAGTAGGTTCGCCGGGTGAGTGTCCACTTTCACAATGCCCGCCTTATGTTCTCCTAGTTATTATACTCCCATGGCCGACCCACCTCCAGGGTACGGTGCCACTTTGCATATGTAGGCTGGGCAGGGTTATGTGAACGCAGGAGACTCCTTCCCCACGTGGAGTGGGTCGGGTCTCCTAGTGATACTTGCCCCTGCCCAGCCGCTCCTGCCCGTCCTTCCCAACTTTGGCTCTTGTGACCTTACCACTTCCAAAAGAGGGACGAACATGGGGGCGGGACCGTAGTGCATTGTGGAGGGTCAAGGGGCAGAATACATAGTCAAGTCTTTTCAGCGAATTGTAATAGGCCCATGGAAAATTGCATATGTAGGCTGGGCAGCGTAAGTATCCTCTAGGAGACCCGACCGACTCCACGTGGGGAAAGAATTGCATTCTTGCAGCAATATACTTGTACAATGTATTTGTGGAAGTCTATTCCTATCCAAAGCCTCTAACCATCCAGGCTTGAATGACCAATCCTAGTTCTAGTCTCGGCAACATGAACCAGCAGGTGGACTTGAACCTCTAACCTTCCAGTCTTGAGTGACCAATCCTAGTAGCTCTCGAAGGTTTGCATGGTGGAATACGATAAGGTAGAGGGTTTTGCGGATACACCATGTGGAAAATATCTCTTTTGAGTATGTGTGGTTCTGAAAAGAACTAGTTACTTGACATTTCGGACAGTGAGTGCTCTGTCCGTCTTCAGGACTGATGCGATCCAACTGTGCTGCTGCTTATATGCTGTGGGTGATCACTGAGGCATGGGAATTGGGATCCAAGCTATCTGGGTACTGGGGCATGAAGGCCTGAACTGTGTTGAGGGCTGCTGTGGCTGCTCACTGGTGCGTGTCAGTTGGTGTTGGAGTGCTGGAGAGAGTGCCAGGTATAGGGGACCCATGTGGCACTGAAGGCTGGGAGTCTGTGGGTGTAGGGGACCCTTTGGACAGGAGGGGGTGCCAAATATCACTAATGTAGCCGATGTCTTGGAGGACCGTCTTGTTCTTGAAGATTTCAATGGCCTTGCGGATTTGTCGGGGGTTACATTGCTCGATGCTGGCGATGAGTTCATGCCACTTGATAGAATGGTCTGTTTCATGTGAATGTTTAACAATGGATGACTTCTCGTAGTTTCCTCGTCGCCCATGGGCTCGTTGTTCGTTGAGTCTAGTGGTTAGATCCCTGCCTGTCTCTCCGATGTAACCATCCAGGCTTGAGTAACCAATCCAGGCTCGAGTGACCAATCCTAGCTCTAGTCTCAGCAACATCCATCCGCAGGTGGAATTGAGCCCCTATCCATCCAGACTTGAGTGACCAATCCTAGCTCTAGTCCCAGTAACATGAACTAGCAGGTGGACTTGAGCCTCTAACCATCCAGGCCTGAGTAACCAATGCTAGCTCTAAGCACTTTCATGGAGAGATCAAGAGATCAGAGTTGTTCTTTCAGAGTTTAACTTGAAAAACACTTGCAATTAATTTGGAACTTTGAGCTAAAATGTTTTGTGTGTCTTCAGTTATTTGCAAACATCATGAACATGATGGCTTGAAATTGCCAAGGATTTAGCAAATTGGATTTTTCTTGAATTCCTTTCAGTGTTGTGGTTGTCGTGGCTTTTCATGGAGATGCAGTTACCTGGCTGAAGGAGCATAGGTGAGCCATGATTGATTCTTTTAACCACTTCCTGCTGGGCGACCCGTTTTTGAGTACATAGGCTTTATATGCAGAGCTGGGGAGCCCGGAACTGGGACAAAAGAGTTGGGCCTTATAACAAAAGACCGTGCTCAGCACAAAAGATTGAGCTGCTGGGCATTACCAACATTTTTTTGCTCTCAATAGTGGAGATAATCCAACCTTGTTTTAAAACAGTATACCACGGTTTGAGGCATTCAGAGCAAGC
>NW_019091515.1:91328-132723 GCF_001949145.1 Acanthaster planci | reverse complement strand
AGAATATTTTTCGGCCAAACTGTGTACTGGAGATGGGTAAGGGTGGCAGTCTTAGGGGCTGGAAGTCAGAGAGCTGATAGGAAGGGTAGAGTGGATGGCTGAGGGCTTGGGACTATCAGTATTAGAGCTCTAAGGATCCCATAGGGTTGAAGGACATAGCTTCTAATAGTGTTCCATATTGCTAGTGGGTTTATTTTAGCCCTTGTAAGACTGAGACTTAAGGCTCTTAGAGGGAACTTTATATAAGAAGCTTGGAAGATGTTTAAGACTGGCAGGGCTTAGGCTGCAATGTAAAATATAAAGATGGGAAACAGATGTAACTCTGGCAGTGTAAAATGGTTGAGATTGGGAGAATGGGCCAAGTGGCAAAGTACTACATTTTCACAAACAGAATTAAAACAGTTCTGTAAGTTTAAACATTTATTTCATAAAAAACACAAGTATAATTGAAATGGTTCTGATACATAGTAAAGTAAAGTTTGATAAATATACCTGGAAAAGGCATATTTTCACAGCAAGCTAATATTTATAAACCAAACAAATTTCTGATTCAGAATTTTGGTGAAAATGAAAATAGGAAAGGCTAATAATGAAAGGACTTCCATTAGGAAAATTCAAAGGCATGTAGAACCTTTTCCATGGGATGACAAAAAACTTGTTACAATGAGGTTTGGAATGGTCACTGAGTGAGCTAGACAGTGTTCATGGGTACAGAACTGGTATTTTGTCTGAACGAGAAAAGGGGAGATGTGAAATGTGCAATAAATTGGTCACTTTTTAAAAGCAGGCAACATAGTTGTAAAATTTCTAGTGCCCTAGACTGCAGTCTTCCCAAATCGTACAAATTCATTGGGCCAGTGCTAAAAGGTCATTACAGCAAAAATAAAATTTTGGAAAATACTTTCTCGGTCTTACTTTGAGCATGAAGGGAATGTTGTATTGAAACAGACAACATTTATTTCACTTTTATTTATTAAGCTAGTTTTCTGGGGCCAATATATTTAATTTCAACAAATATTCTTGCCCAATTTCATGTTAAAAAAAGTATTTTTCAATAAGGACCTTTTAATGGAATTTCAGTAAGGACCTTTTATTTTAGCACTGACACAGTTTTTGAAGTGTAGCATTGTGATACCGTTATGTGTTTATTTTTTGGGGGGAGTCAAGTTGGCACGGCGATACTTTCCTCACCTTCCACCTCAGCAACCCAGAATCAAATCTTGTCCGAGCTGATGTGTGCATCGGGTTTTCAGTCCCTACTTGATTTCTTGAATATTTATTTGGGGTTTTCTTCCCACGTCGTAACACTATCCCCATTTCACATCCAAAAAATTGTAATGCGTATTGTCACATGGACCGTAGTTGATAATGACCCATTGAAGATCATCCCATAGAGTTTACTTGTACATGTACATGGCTGCCATTAATAGTTTATTATTAATTGATACATGTATTCATTTCATGCACATTCAGTGCTTATTACAGGATGATTATGAGTGGCAATGAAGAGGAAAATAAATCTTCAGTTTTTAGAGGTTGTGAGCCTTGGACTCAAACCCGGGCTGCTGAGGTGGAAGATGAGGAAAGAGCTGCTATGCAAATCTGACTCCCAAAAAGTGAATTCCAAGCAAGAAATATGCAATAGAAAAATCAGAATAAATGTATCATGATCAAATTATTTGGAATGGTTGTTGAAACGTAATCTGACTAAGTATTTACTTTAAATAGGAAAATATCCTTTTCAGTCATGAATTTGGATGAAAGTATTATGGGAAGAGTTCCATACACTGACATTGCTCATTTCTGCCCTCAGTGGAAATATAAATCAGCCACCAGGAAGCAATACAGTCCTAAAAATTCAAATTTAGCAGGGAAAATATTGAAGCATTTACTGCTTAGAATTTCCTGGCCCAGTACAGCGGGTGTCAAGTGATGTCCATGGAACTCTTTCCCACTAATATACATATGCACATAGACACTATCATATGGTGGCAGGGGCGTAAATCTGTGGGGGGGGGGGGAATGCAGTCAAACTTCACTTGTAAGAGGTCTTTCAGAGTTAGCAGGTTAACTTGTTATAACAGGAGCCTTGCATTATCAGGAATGAAAAACAGTGAAGAACAAAGAGATTGGGACCTCAAACAAACAGAATGTGGTATTTACAATGTTCCTATTAACAGGGTCCGAATTATGTGCCCCGCCCCCTGGCAATTTTTGATCAGGGGAGGGGCTGATGATTGGATCATCTCCTACTCAGAATTTTTTGGCAGTGACAAAAATGCAGATTCTGAGGTAGATGTATGTTTCAAACTCCCCAACAGTCAAAATGTATTCAGTAGTACTCAAATGGCAGATAACATTCAGTTTGGATGTAAGTTTAATGGCTGCAGGGTGTATATTGATCATATCATGAACAGCGCCCCCTAGTGTTCCATAGCATCCATGAACTCCCCCACCTTGAGTCCATAATTCATATTGCTCAATCCCGAACACAGATTTACAAGTGTACACACAACAGATACATAAACGCACAGACCGCCAGATCACATTCCAAACTAACTGACGTTTGGTGATCAGTGTGGTGCCCGACTAAAATCAAAACTATACGTACAGGGAACTTATAAACAGTTGAAGAATTCCAGCCAACGGAAAATTGTCTGAAGCCATTTTTTTATAGCAAAAAATCCTCATAAATGTGGCCTATATGTATGTAGAGTCAAAACAATGCAATTGCAACACTTGAAAAGAAGAGATAACAGTGCCAAAGAGCAACAAAGTTAACGTACTTTGGAAGCACATATGTGACCAGCTCCACAAAAATGGGTATAAGGGGACATTTTTTCAAAATGAGTTACAGACACATTTGAATTGGTCACATTATAAGCTTTAATTTGGTGTAGGTTTGAACCCTGTGGCATTTTGTAATCTGGAGATACAGTGATTTTTGCATAATCATATCATACACGTTTACAGAATTGCTTTCAGAGATAAAGCCCTTTAATCACAGGAAGAGGAAAAAAAATCAGCCAAGGAGGAAGTCTCTTAATACCCACTGCAACAGTTAGGTTTCTGGTATGAATTGTGAAAGTATTGATGTAATAGACGCCAAGAAACCAAGAAGTAAAAAAATCACCCTTTCCACATACAAACACCCTTAGTGTGAAAAAGCAGTGTCCCTTAATACCCTTTTTCGCAAGGTGGGTCACATATGTACACAAATAAAGGCACTATACGTGCATTGTGAGTAACGCATGTGCACTAAACACGCTACCTTCCATCGTTTTGCCAATTGTTTGCCCATACTTTTTAAAATCACAGATATACATGCGAGACTGATGGTCTGTGCATTTATATGTGTCTGTGGTGTACATTGTACATCATGAATAGCGCCCCCTAGTGTCCTTTGATGCCAAGCATATTCTCCCCTGGTCCCCAGCACAGATTTACTTCACTGCGAGGCAGAAGCAAGGAACTGCAGTCTTTTCCTTGCCTGTGTGAACCACTGCTTGATATCCTGACGTGGAAACTTTTCCTCAGCGACAGAGGTGAGGATGTCCTCTCCTTTACACGAATCATCCCAGGGGAAGTCCTGTAGGATCTCGCCCTCCATCTTGCTTCTTTCCTTGGTGAAGGAGGCGAGGGCACTCTTCTCATCAGCACTATGGTCTGGTTTCTCCTAGGGCATGTGCATAGCTTTCATACGAGGTCTGGGGAAGGAATCATTCACAAAAGAATTAGCTCAGGTATCGCAGAAACAGACGTTATGGAAAAAAATCCTCTTTTATGGATGGGTATGAGGCCCGAGCAGGTCCAAGAGGGCGCAGTTTTCCTTGCAAAGCAGGTTCCTTAGGTGGGAACTGCACTTTGCAGGTTTACAAACAAATATGAAATGCACGTAACAATTGCATTGCTACCAACAAAATGAGCACTTCCCACCAACATGGCTCTTTTCAGCCAATGAGGGGGTGCTTCTGCTCAATTTGGATAGGTTTAAGTTCACCAATAGAATCTCTGTCCTGTATTGAAATGGCCGCATCTTTATCAATACGTTAAGGAGGAAACACTTCCTCAATCTGACTCGATAAATTTCTGTTGGATTCTAAGTATTAAAGGAACAGTCCATCATTTGCAGTTATCCGAAAATTAACTGGCAAAATCATTGTTGAAAAGCATACTTGGTTAAAGATGGTTAAAGGACTATAACTCCCTGTGAAATCAGTCGTTCTGGCAAGCTGTCATTATGAAGAAACAATGAAAGAAGGTTGTTTCCAAAGAAGCATTTTTGAAACTTTCCAGTAGAAACATATCTAAGCATTGTGACATGACACATGCGTTACTCAATGTATAATTCATTGGTTCAGTGCATGACATCTTACAGCTCCACTTGATTGGATGTAAGAATGTGTCCGGGCCGTTGAATGCAGGTGCAATCTAACACGTCACTCAGCAAACCGTGATCCTAGAATGTTGTCTTTCTTGGTAGATACACTCTTTTCACTGAGCTGAAACTTCAGGTTTGATCTAAGGCACCCTTTAGATTTTTGAGTAATTTTCTTCCCTCAAAGGAACATAATCCACAAAGGATCGGACCAATGATGGACTGTACCTTCAAATGTAGGGTCTTCCCCAAATTGTTGATCCTTTTCTGTGATGTTTCTATTGTTTACTGGTTAAAAGCCGACATAAATCACATGCCACTCTAACCTGCTGCCATTCACGATGTAAGGCCTGCGTCTTCAACATTGCAGATATCATTGCTGGTCAGTCCAGTCGCACCATGGTGCAGGATAAGTTAGTCAGCCTCAACGTAGGCAGCTATGGCAGGGGCACGGAGGTCTGCCCAAATCTAAACACAGGAAAAAATTACCAAAAATGTCAAGTCAAGTCGACCTTTTACTTTTTTTATTTAAATCAAAAGGTTATGAGTGAAGGTTTCAACTGAAGGGCAGATCTAGAACTATTTTGGGGGGGGGGGCTGGACAACTTTTTGAAACTTGTAGGTTCATTTACACATTTTGCTACAATTTGGGGCTTTCAACATACTTCTGGAAGGAAGAGAACTGAAATTAAGCCCCTATCGAATTCCTTTCAGTCATTGTATTTCCCTCTTTTGGACGGGAAACGAAGCCCCACTGCCCCCCACCCCTGGATTCACCCTCGCACCCGTTGGTTTCAGATTATATTTACAATTACTGCTAAATCTAGAAAACCATACAGCACTTTACAATGCAGGGAGTATAATGAAAGAAGACAACTTCATTGTCACTTACCGATACGTAAGCCAGATGATGTTTACGTTACTTACATAGTATGGGCATTCCTTTGTTTTCGTACAGTTAAGGCAACCCTTTCACTTAAAAGCTGTGTTAGAACATGTGGAGTCTCCTGCATTCACATACCCCAGCCCGGCCTACATATGCCTACAATTCGCTGAAAAGACTTGATTATGGATACTGCCCCTTGACCCTCCACAATGCACTGCGATCCCACCGCCATGTTCGTCCTTCTTTTCTCAGTGCCTATAGTTTACAGATGTGTCTTTATGGCATTTTCAGAGTTTTGAGTTCCGTAACCTTTCACGTTTGTGAATTGACTCTGCATGTGTAGGCAGGGCAGGGGTATGTGAACGCAGGAGACTCCTCCCCCCCATTAAGTGTGGGTTGGGTCTCCTTGTGATACTTCCCCTGCCCAGCCGCTCCCGCCCATCCTTCCCCACTTTGGCTCCGGTTGTTTTTACCGCTTCGAAAAGAAGGATGAACATGGCGGCGGGACTGCAGTGCATTGTGGAGGGTCAAGGGGCAGTATGCATAATCAAGTCTTTTCAGCGAATTGTAATAGGCACATGGGAAATTTGCATATATAGGCTGGGCAGAGGTAAGTATCACTAGAGACCCGACCCACTCCACGTGGGGAGGAGTTTTCGCCAAAGGACTGAAAGTTGCAAGGGTTAACCTTGCATTTTAAAACTACTCCGGTCCAACTTTGATTATCTCCCGACTGCCCAATGTCTTTTGAAGAGAAATAAAAACAGCAGTGGTTTAAGATGTGTTAGAAGCCGACATCGAGATAGACAATGGTATAACACATTCTGTAGTTTTCATCTCAAAATCTTATTCAGGATATTAAACCTTACATTGTTACAATACTCCTAGAATCATGTGAAGCAAAAATATCAAGTGCTACGGTGCAGACGAACAAGTTTTTGAAATTGGTAAACGTTGATCACAGTGTTGTACGAATGTTCTTACACCAATCCGTCTTCCAATGAAGCTCGTCACTAGAAATTCGGGAATAACTACCATTCTAGAGAAGTGAGTCAGCCAGACATTTTGATAAAATTTGGAAGTCCTGACATACCAACCTGTAAAAATACAGTTTGAAAACCACAGTGTAGTGAATGTCAAATGAATATTCATGTAGCAGAGTACCAAGAATGGAAGAATGCGGTAAGGTATAACACTTGTAGTGGGTTACCAACCAATGTCTGTGGTTTCATGAATATGTTCCCTTCGCAGCATCTGATGAAGTAGTCTGGTTACAAAAGTTGTGTCAAAAATGTTTACTCTGGTAACTTTTTACAAGTGCTACCCCACTTGTTTATGTGACTCTGCCTGAGTAACACGGCTGCCTACCACCTTAACGTCAGCCTACATTGTAACTACTCATATAATCTCAACTGCTTAGTGTTGGTTCACAGACTGTTTCTCCGTCTTACAACTGCGCACGGAAAGAAAAGCCGTCAATCCTGTGATGTATTTCACAAGACTGTTACAGGGAGGGGGGGGCGTCCCATTCACTTGGCTATAACTATGGAAGTGGCCGGCTAGTGGCTTGAGGATAATTTTCAGTATTATCCAAATAATTGCTACTCGGACTCTATGCTATCTATACCTTTCCCAGTCATTCAAATCCCATGGAAATGTAATTTTCCACAAAATAACCCTATACTTGTACAATTGTAATACAGAGCAGCACCTTAAAATCAGATTTATTTTTATTTACAACCAGAAAAATTTGCCGGCAGACATTCAATGCCGCAAAGTACTTTTCGGTGCAGTTAGTATAAAGATAAAAACACACATGACCACATATATCTCTGCAACAACAAACCACAAGCAAAATACGCAACATACAGAACGGCTTGTTCTATTTGTGTTTAGGGTGAAAATCTTTTCGTTTAATACCCAGGCAACATTTCAAGGGCGCTGCAAAGCACAAGATTTTCTGCTGACTGACGCGATCAGCAGGCCTCAAGACAGGCATGCAACTTGGACTTTGACAGAAACGAGGATATTCTTATCTTCACAAGACTATGTGCAGTGTCTTTTGAAGTTTCAATGGCATGAATGTGAAGTGAAAAATGAGGAAATCAGCTGAGCCGAGGAAAAGCTGCATGCCTGTTGAGAGGATGGCAACTTCTGAGGGCAAAATGTCTTTTCCTGATGGCATTAAATGATTTGGGCCACTTCTTGGACATTTCCGATGCAGATGCCTCAGCGAGCAGCCTTTTTTAAGTGTAAGTGTAATCTATCTTCCTCAACAGCCAAAAAAAGAACTGGAAAAATATCGTCTACCTTCGAGTTATAGCCTGCATGCTGATTAACATGTAAAAATACGTTAAATGGCCAAACGTATTATCACTGGGGAACGTGCCAAAATGTGGCCATTAAGGTACACCATAAGTAGGTGTTTTGTCGTATGTGGTACAGGAACAATGTGAATGCTTTATCCGTAACATACATGTACATGAATGTATGCCTTTTAAAAAGGACACAACACCAGCATTACACATAAAAAGCATATGCATAAAGCAAAAGGATATGCACATTTTCCACACAAAATAACGCATGTTATGACAAATTACTCAAAAGGCATTTCACTGTGTTACTCCACATCGAGATGAGAATTAAAAAAAAAACAAGAAATTTGAAATTTTTCCCCTTTCAAAGTTCTCTCTGAATAGTCACATTAAATTGTAAAAAAAGGAAAAAAAACAAGAACCCCTCATGTATTAATTCACCGAGTATGTTACTGTCACTTGTTCTGAAGGTACATGTACATGTATTGCTATTTGCCTAAATGTACATGTACTTCAGTGCAGCCATGTCATATATATGGCAAAATATTTTGCCAACTACAGCGCAGCAGCCCTAATGCAGTACTCTCATTGGCTCTCGCTGAGTGCTCGTAACTACAGCAGCAGACTATTCAATGGTTAAAGCACTTCCTCCCACAAGATACGACAAACACATAGCCTCAAGTGCACAATTTAAGAGAAAATTTGAAAGGCACTTTTGCAATCAACAGAACATTTAAATACAATGTATACTTTACATAATTATACAAAAATATTTTTGAAATGGGCTAAGAATTTTCATAGTTAATTAAACTGATTAATACAAATCATTGCATGATTAGGTCTAAACAAAGTATCATTAGTAGAGCGAGTGAAACAAAAATGTTAGTAAACAGTGTGAGTACACTTTGATGACTTGAAGGACTTAATGCCTTATGTTGCACATAAAAACTTGTACGTTAGAATTTAAATTTTCTGTACAATATCAATGACGCGTTGGATGCTTGGAAACTGTTAATTCTTGTTTTGGAGAGTCCTACAATTTTCCCCAGCAATTTCGTGAAAAAAAAAAGAATTTTCTAAAAAAATTCAATGAAATTTTGATCCAGCCTTGTTACTGAAAACTACTCTCATACAATTTAATGGGGCTTTAAACAAAGAGAAGTCTCTCCGTTTTTCTAGAAAGAGAAAAAGTTTTGGTTGCAACACTTTTCCAATGGCAGTCAAAAAACCCAAAGGATTTCTATACAGAAGCTACACCGAACACAGTTAGTACTTCTTACATCCTTTTCAACCACTGGACAGAAATTCTTTTTCATGACATAATTTGAGGATTTGATGGAGATTCTGGGGTTGAGATGAACTCCCTTTCCAATGGCAGTCAAAAACCCCAAAGGATTTCTATACAGAAGCTACCTACACCGAACACAGTTAGTACTTCTTACATCCTTTTCAACCACTGGACAGAAATTCTTTTTCATGACATAGTTTGAGGATTTGGTGGAGATTAGGGGTTGAGATGAACTCCCAATAATGCGGGAGGGGGCATTTTTCCCAACTAACCAGAATTCCACACATTTAAAGTTGTTTTGTACGTGTATTTTGATTAAAGACTTTCCAGAACAGGCCCTAATGTGCAAGTACAAAGATTTTATCATCAACAGTGGTAGACACTGAAGGATTTATGAAAATAAGTCCCAGGGAGTTGGGCCAAAATGTAAACAACCGACAACCTTTCGGATACTTTCGCGCACACACACACACATACATTTTTAAAATCCACTGCTTTGTACTTTGGTGAAAAGAAAAAAAGGCTTACAACATTTGGTGAAATTATGTGCTGAGTTAAGAATGAGTTTAGCACCACAACACAAACTCTTCCAGAGAATGTCTCACAAAGTACAGTGTATCGGTGTGGTGGGGATCACATTTGCCGTGGAAGTGAAGCACATTTTTGTGCAAGTGGTACATGCAAGTGCTGTGCTAATTTAAAAAAAAAACAACTTGTGGGAACATGTAACACGTGATTACATTCTTGCAGCAATACCCTTGGTATAATGAATTCGTGGAAGTCTGTTCCTATCCATATTTAACTATCAAGTACACCCTGTGGGGAAAGTTTTGGATTTCTAGAGAAAAAAGTGGACTTTTTTCCTTTTTTTATAATCCCCTGTGCCTATTTTTTTTTCCTTTTTTTTTTGTTAATTGCCACAATTCAAAAGCTGGGAGCCACAAACCTCACGGCTGACATCATGATGCAGCCAGGGTTTGGTTACCCAATAACAGTACACGTCCCCAGACTACGCACCTGGAATCATGTGCCCAACTTTTCTCATGTTCTCCAACGAGGAGATCTTGCGTGGGCAACCACCCACCTTTCATTAAAAAAAAAAAAAAAGTTTTCAAGCCTGCCTCCCGCATCTGCTTCCCCCCTTCAGTTGAAGAGTTTGACGAAGCAGGTGTGGCAGTACGGCTTGTCGTTCTGCTCCTTGAACGTGCCCTTATTCAACTGCTTGAGGCAGAAGGCGCAGATGAAGTGCTCTGGGTGGAACTTCCTGTGCATGGCGGTGATGCAGCGGCCGGTGATGGGCTTTTGGCAGCCGTAGCACAGCGAGCCCCGTCGGGCGTGGTAGTGCATCTCGCAGTAGGGCATGCCGTCGTGTTCAAAGAAGCTGCCGTCATTGAACGGCTGGCGGCACTCCTGAAAGCCAAATGGGGCATCTTGAATGTCAACAGTGTTTGAAACACTCATGCTTATTTGCGACACCGCCCAGCACGAGTTACAAAGCCACACCTTTCTTTGAGTGAAAGGCTTTTTTCATCAACAGAAACTATTTTCATTTTCATCCATCAAAAGTCTCTATCTGTATGTTAGGTATCAGTGTTCAGCGATGTGGATATTCGTTCTTAGCCTCCGCAACTAATGAGAGAAAACACATTTTCCAACGCTTATCCAAACTGATGAGTGAAAGTAAGGTCTTTCCGATGCTCTAATAGTGTTGCTGTTAAGACCATTACAAGACCATCCCAACACCAACACAAAACCTTCAAGTCATCAGCTATTCAAATCAACTCCAACAAGAATATTCCGTTGTCACTGTTCATCCTGTCATCGGTGTCTGGTCTTGTGAAAGGCTTTGTGATGGTCTGGACGACAACACTGGCTTATGAACTGATGAGCAAAAACAAGGTCTTTCCAATGCTCATAAAACTGATAAAGGACAGCAATACCCTTTCAGCTCAATTCGTACGGCACTGTCACATGTACAGCTGAAGAGCGAATTGCAATCTTAGAAATGCACACATGTGGAAGGGGCATGAACTGAAGAGGGCGGTGTTAAGATTTAATAATGAGGGCTGTGGCTGGAAGTAACACTTGTGCCTATGGAAGGCACTGCCTAGCGGCTGAAGCTTCTCATAGATCGGTGTGTTTCTCATAGCCGCTGCCGGAGGATTGGACATGGGCTACAGGATATTGTTAAATGTGTGGTTCATTCTCAGCATCCACCACTGGAATACATTTGGCAGGGAGGTGTTTGGAGGTTCTTCATTTTCTGAAGGGGGGCACTCAATGGGTTCAGTCAAGGACTGACCAAGGCAGGATATCCCCCTGATTTTTCCTTGTCTAATTTCTGACCGAATCGTGGCTATGTCTCCTTAGGCTCCGGAATCATTTAAAACTTTTTAACACTGGCAACATTTGGTTTCACACAAGACAACATCTTGTTCCTGCAGCACTTAGTGGAAATGCATTGAGCATGTGGTGGCCTGAACTCCACTGACTCTAGCCCTTAGCAATGAGGACAGAGGACCACTCTAGATAGAAATGAACTTCCATGAGCCTCTCTGATTTAAGTCTGCTACTGTCACCTTTGGAACATGCATCACTGCATGACACACATCTGCCTCACACTGACGGCAATAAATGTCAACACAGCAGTCACTACTTGTTATTCATGTGCATGATTGCACAAATACAGCTTTATGGAGGCCCTCAAGGGACATCACAGTGATTCCCTTTTGAGAATAGTTTCAAGAACACTAAATTTATCATGCATGCCTTAAAACACCCCCTCCCCCCAAAAAATTACAAAAATAGGCATCCAAATGAAATGGTTTTTGTCTGTAAAAGAATTGATGGTGTTCAAAGACTGACCGTGTCAGAACAATTTATTTGAAGGTAGGACTGAGTCATGACAAGTCTAAAAATCAGTCAACTACAATTCTTGCCATGAGTAACAGGATGAAAGATAAGAAAAGAATGCCTTCTGTCATAACCCATTTGACCAACTTGGGGGTATTTGCCTTGAGCCTGGATTCAAATCACTGAGTGAAAGTATAGTGTCCCCTCAAGGCCACCATTGGAGAAATTCTCAAGAATAAGGCATGCACGTTTATAATAAACTTTGACCTCACCCAGCAGACGAAGCACTGCGGGTGCCAATGCCCACTGAGGGCGGTGATGTAGTTGTCCATGATGGCATTCTGGCAGCCGCTGCACTTGGGCGCAAACATGCTGAAGTAATCGTCCCGACAGTACACCTTGTTATTGTTCTCGTGGAAGCCGTTGTCGCCGAACGGCTGGCCGCACTGGGCGCAGAAGAAGTGCTCCGGGTGCCAGGTCTTGTCCAGGGCCGTCACGCAACTCTGCATTTAGCACAGACAAAAATGCGTGAAGAAAACTGTACTTGTCATCTTTTGAGAATTTACATGTCGTCTTGCCCATCCTATCTATAACCATTCTCTCGTTGAGCCATACAAGAGATTTAAAGAAAAAAAAAAAATTACACCTCCCTTTTCCAAACCTGGCTGTCCAATGACAGATTTTCTACATATGCATGCTTGTAAAGACGTGCATTATGATTGTGTGCCTGTAATGATTCGATCCTATCAAATGAGGGGTTTTGTTGGTATAAATATTCGCATTTGACACTATCTACGTCTGTCAATGCATGAACACATTCCATCGAGATGCAAGATATTTTGAAATTTTTGAAAAACAAGGTGTCAACATGATTGTCAGGCAAACTTGTGAAGCTTGACGTGGTAGACAAGCGAACAACCTGGATATAAAGCCACTTCAGATCTCGTGAAAACACAAGAACACAGCACAAATGGGCATCAAGGGCAGAACTGCAGCAAAATTCTGCCATATTTCAATTCAAAGTTATAACATGTTCAATGTTTGCGAAATTACAGCATGAAAATCTTTCCAGGAAACGTGCATCTGCTTTTTGCGCAGAGTGCAAATTGGCCTCAACGCTGACACCAAAACGGTGACGACTTACATCTAGTATAGGGCCGTCGCAGTAGGCACAGCGAGGGGCAAAGATGTTATGATAGTCTGTCTCGCAGTAGGGCTTGCCGTCCCGCTCAAAGAAGCTCTTGGCGCCCAGCTCCGTCTCGCAGTGACAGCAGACAAAGTGCTCCGGATGCCACGTCCGACCCAAGGCTGTCACAATCTGGATAAAAAGACGGAAAAGTCAAGCCACTGGGCTGAATCCGTGGATGGAGTGGCAGATGCAGCATTTATGTGGTGCCAGGTAGCCCTCATCCTAATAATGATAAGTTGTCCAGTCTCACTTGTGTCACGACCACTGCCACTGGAGAAAGTTCTCCCTCTAAAATCCTGTAATAAAGACTGTTTTCTAAACCCTGAAGTTTCACCGAAATGGCTTTCTCTAAAACAAACTTTACCACAATGTAGACAGTTCACAAGTGACGTTAAAGCAAGCATGGCTCTAAATTGAGCAGCGCGAGACAAAAGTTAAAACCTGTTCGACCAATACGCAAATTGCAGCATGACATTTGTGGTTTATTTCCCGAGTGTTTTGGGTTATAGGTCTCTCTCAAATGATGTCACTTCCTACAGATTACCACGTGCATCGGCATCTTTTACATGTACTTCACTTTTCGTGACGCGTATTGGCTGCGCCATATTCGAACATTATTTGGATCAGCACGCGTGCCATTTTAGAACAGTTTGCACACTGTGCGCAATGCACCTGTTGGCACTGTACACGCACTTGCAATTTTCCTACAAAGATGGCGTCTATTGAGAGAGATCTTTAAACAAAAGGCAACCTCAAAGCGTTTTTCATGTATGCTTTTTTCTTTGAATCTTGGGGTTGTGTCTTTGCAGGTTAACCATAGCCATGTCCGAAATAGGCTTCAAGAGCTACGGCTAAGTTTATTGTCTACGCGCCTCCACACTTTTCCAATGGAGTGAAGACCTGGACCTAGCTCTAGACAACAGATTCGGATGCAGCCCATGTTTCACTCCAGTAAAATACCTGGTATCCGTACCATCTGTAAATGTGCACTAGTAGCCCTAGGCAGTTGGGTACCAGCAACACCTACCTGTCCGATGATCTGTTTGGTACAGGCGGCGCAGTAGCCCTTGGCCACCGTGCTGACGCCCTGCCGGCTGACGTCCGACTTCAGGTGGCCCAGCATGGAGTCCAGCTGAGTGCCCGATGGCGCGGCATTGCCTGGCTGGGCCGGATTGGAGGGCTGAGCAGCAGTGGTCACCTGGTAAGGCTTGGCATAGCTGGGTTCGTTGCTGCCCCGGACGGCAGCCGGAGCCGGCTGGGGGCTGGACACCTGGATACAAAAAGGAGGATTCCAACATTTCCTCCCTTCAGTGATTTGTTGGAAAAAATCTGACCCTGAGAATTATTTCCATATTCTCAATATGGGCGACAGGCAAATTGTTGAGGGCAGTGCATACAATCCACAGCTAGTTGCTTTGTCTGATTTTAGACCCCAGACTTCACAGTTGTTAAACACGTCAGACAGTACCACTGGAAGAGAGCCAAATCTTAAAGCACTTCTATTTACACACACTAAGCCAACATGTACATGTACCTGTACATACTTTCAAGGGATCACTGTTCGGGGTGAAGCCTGAAATGAAGCCAAGTATTGGATCCCCCAGGCTTCAATTTCTTTACAAGAGCAGGACACCAGGGAAAAATGCCATGGAGTCTACACTATTTCAAATTGGTTCTCGGCTTGGTTTGGCTCAGCATGTTAATAAAAATAACAGTTTCTGCTACATACATGTACATGTAAGAACATGACACTGGTGGTGGGAATTCAAGGAATGAAGACTCAATCTATGCACTGCCATGTCAGCCTCGGTAGGATTGGAACACGAGTATGACAAGTCGGTACATGCAGGGGTGACAGCCGGTACACGCAGGGGTGACAGTCCCATGTCAACTGGTCAGCCCATGTTCTCTGATCAAAGTTCTAGCCAGGAACTTAAACCTCTGTTTATTTTAAGACTTGTACATGTACCTCTGAATGAAAAGTTGACACAAAGTTCCACGTTCAATTCTGTAAGCCAAAACCTCCAACACAAACCCACTGAATTAACTGTGAATTGAACTGTTTCTTGGTTCTTGGTTCTGTCAAACATGTTCACATTATCCTGTACTTTCATTGGCTACATTGAATATGTCATGATCCATTTATTGCTTTCACAGAGACTCAACTGGCACAGAGGGCAGTGAAATCCTTCAAAGGCGTCCGAGCTGGCAAAGTGCCAATGGAAGAAAGCAATACAGAGTCACTCTACGTCCTTGCTTCTGGGGATGTCGATGGCAATAATGCAATCGTCCCAAATCGATCTAATCCAGTCCCTCCCCCCAAAACACAAAATCTCAAACCTGAAAACAACTTTAGAAGAGTCGCCAAAAATGCAAAGAGGGAATAACGTCATGCCACGACTTGATAACCACATGGACAGGAAACAGGACAAGGATTGGTATTGATAACGGGAAGTATACCAAAAGAGAAAAAACCTCATTGGAGGCCGGGGTGGGGAAGGAAATAAACACTAAGTCATGACCACAAACGCCTCTGGGCAACACACAAAAACTCTGACCATGCTTCTATTGTCAAAGCAACATGTACTGTTTCCCATTTGTAAAATACTTCAGACAAAAGGAGTAGAATTTAGAAGTACCGGCTGGGACGCTCAGATGTTTATCTTTCAACTTCATGAAAGCCGCGGGGAAACAAACGCAATGCTGGTTTCACAATTGCTGGATAAACATTCACTTAATAGGGCGGCATGAGCTGCTTGGAGGCAGAACTTTTGGTAACAGTCCCAGTAATCTTTTTTATTGTGCCGGGATGGGGTTGAGCGAATGTGAGATATCCTCGAAATATTCACCAAAGGTTTTGCAGGCCCCACAGCGGCATAGGGTCAATGGCATAGAAGAACATAAATTCGTTTGCCTAAAGGCACCCCTTAAAATATCAATTTCTTATGCTCTATTTCGACTTTTATAAGTACAACCACCTTTTAAAAAGGTAACACTGAATTTTTCAGATCCTGTGAGAGATTGTTGGAAAAATCCCGATGAAAACAAAAACCCGCTCTATCAAGGAATACCCTGACAAATCTCAACCCTGCTGTGCACAGAGTCAGACTTCTGAAATTGATCTGTGATACGTCAATAAAATTTTGTCTATCGTGGGCTGTAACATCTGGTGCAAGTGCCTTGATTAATTGATGACAAAAAAAACAATATAGACCAATCATTGCTTCCAATCTGCCCACAGATTTTCTTTGGGATGCATTTGTGCTGTTGGCAAGATAATGCCACATCTTGACAACTTTCAGCTTAAAACTCATACTCAGGGCCCAAGTCTTCCTTCTCAAGGAAAGCACTGAAAAAAAGATCCAAAAACGTCTTTATACAGTCAAATGTCAGTTGTCCTGCTCTTGACTTTCAAATCTACATTTCAATTTCCCATCAACGTCTCAGATTCCGGCACACCTTAACAATTACTGCCCAAATCATCCATTTTAAACCCATACATTCAAGTACACCAGTGAATCATGATACCACAATGCCCCCCCCCAGATACCGCTGCCAAGATTCGTAAATAGGCACTTTCTAAAGCATCACTCCATGGTAGAGAAATACTGGTGGCCTAACTGAACAATACCAGAAAGCTTTACCACAGAGTCCCAATGCTTGCATGCACGTCACAGGCAGTTATAAATTTGAAGGTCATCCATTAGCAAGTTTGGAACATTAAAAAATTTGTGAATGTGTTTGGCAACAGTTGATGTTGTATTTGTACATCATTACGTAGCAACAGGGAACGTTATTACCCCGATTGTTCCCACTGAACATTCCTCACCAAAGCCTGTCAAAACCCATTTAAAAGCCACTTGATCATGTTGCCGACCTTTCCCGACCCCTGACCCCTTGGGGGTCAATGTGCTCACGTGCCGACTATGTCTGGCATGTTGCGGTTGTGGCGGGTATCAGGTTTTGTCGGTATCAACAGCCGTCTACGTTTGGCACAGCTGGTGGAGTCATTTTGACAGCTCAGGAGATGCTTTTAATCTGTACATGTCTTCTGGTTTGGGGCAACTGCTTTGAACCTAGTGTAAAACGGTGCAGACTTCAAAGAATTTCAGATTAAAGGGGTTTTTTTACAATTTTTTTGTCAGGTTGGGGTTGAATTCATATTCAACTTGAAGCAGATGAAATATTTTTGCAAGAAATTGAACAGGGGTGAAACTAGAGAAAAGTGAAACTTGAGAGCCCCACAGCAGCATAGGGTCTGTGGCATACATTTGTGTCTGCCTTTTGGCACCCCTTAAAATACCCACTTCTTGTGTTTTATACCAACTTTTCATGTCCAAAAACCTGAATGATAAACTCAGGATTTTCCAGACTTATAAACAGATTGTCTGGAAAACCTTGAAACCAGGAAAAATATGAGAAAAAGTTTCAGAAATTAGGAAAAATCCTGGCAAATCCCAACCCTGAATTTAACTGTATATTTGACACTTTGCAAATTTCCACTTCCATGTCTTTTTATTGGAGAAAGCATTTTTATTTTTTCCATGGTCATTTTTACAAGTATTACAATTCTCTATCTATTTATTGTTCAAATGGTGAAAACAATGTTGTGGAAAAACATTAAAGAAAAGGATTTGGGGTTTTGTTTCATTCCAAAACAAACTTGTTTTCAATAAATCAGGTGAAGGGAGAATAAACTGTTTTTGGGGGGAAAGGGTGCACTAGAGCTTGAAAAAAATCCCCTTGACATATCAGGCATCTCTTTGGAACAATGTTGACAACAAAATTAGAACTCTTCGTTCCCAACCAACCTTGAAGTCCGATAATGAGGCCATGAGTTCGTCTAGCTCTTGGGTAGCTGATGACGCACTGCGGGTGGGAGGTTGACTGATGTGAAGCTGAGCGGACTCCGGAGGAGGAGGCTGTGAGTACTGAGGGCCTGGAGCGGGGCTAGACAACACGGGGGGAAAAAAAATTCCAACAAAAATCTGTCACACGTTTATTAAAGAGCAAGGGTATTTTGAAATGCTGCTTTTCTCATTCTAATGAGTCTGTTTTAGTGAAGGTCTTCCATTCAGCCATAAGCAGTAACTTCAATAGCCATGCCTGAAAAATTCAATCTCTGATCCAGTTTGGTATTTCGATATAACATGCTCAAAAATGAAGCATACTGTAGGTTTTTCAAGATCCGCAATGCAGGGGCGCGAGATTGACAGTATAAGTGTGGCCGTACGTACGCCCACCCAGGCACAATGAACATGTTTGAACTGGTATAACATCAGTTGATTTGTTCCTGAATGACCTTCACCTTTTGAAATACCAAACTGTCACTGTTTGAGAACTGTAACTATTCCGAGAACTTTCAGAACCTACAAGTACAACCTTGATTTTTTTTTTCTGACATTATTCTTGGCACAAAGAAAACAATAAAGTGCAGTGACTTTTACAGGCTTTGAATAGGTAACCACGGTAACAAGCCTGAGTTCCCTCCAAAACAGCTATAACCGTGTGAATCATGCACTGAACAATTCAACCTCTGAAGACCCAGAATCACCAAATCGGGAAAAGTCTGGAAAACTCACGCCACTGCTTCCTCCTCTTACTTGTGAGGTTTTCAAGAAACAGGGGCCACTTCTTCATCAGGAGCATTTTATGTGAAATCTTGAAATGGCGAAAATACCGATCCCCACAGACTGAAGATTTAACGCATAGGTGGGTTTCTTAAAAGGCTTACCCAGTGGGCGATCTTGGTCCATCGAGTCTCTTGGGCTTGGGCGCTGTCGCGGGGGCAGGGGCTTTGGTCGGGGAAGGGGGCGTGTGCGATTGAGATGACGTGGCTGTGCGGAAGAGAATAGGGTTAATCAATTGGTACGGCAGACAGATTAGCTACATGCACATCGACTCTGAAACACTGTGCAGATTCTAAGGCCGTGTCCACATTACTTAGCTATGGCTCAAAATTAAACATCAGTCTATACTTTGGGCTGTGGCCATGTCCCATACAGTCATGCCTAATTTCAAGCCGCAAACCAAGTGATTTGGAAACAACCTACATGTATGTTTGCTCTTACCAGTACACTGCTACACCTGGCCAATATTTCACAGGGCTGCTTAAAGCAAAATGACATGGTAAGTAAAAATCAGCTGCGTACCAGTCAAACACTTTACAATATTTACATACCACTTTGGCTGGTAACTTGTGAGTAAACATTTTCTTCGATAGGGAAATTTCTGTGCTTATAGCAGCTCTATGACTAGGCCTAAATGTATTTTACAAACACGTGGACAATCTATGAGAAATAATCAGTTTAACTGGCAACTTGAGGGGCCTCAATAATACAGCCCTTTGAAACAGTGCCACAAGAGGGCTCACTTCAGGCTGGTTCTTCCATTTAAGGAACCAATTAATACACATATCTGATTGGTTACATTTGATCAAATGACATCTTGTGACCTGGGCCACAAAATGCATCTCTTGAGGCAGAACTGAATGGACAAGGCCTGGAAATAAATTGTCCAACTTGTGGACTGCAAACCCACTGCACCTGCGGCGAAGTTCGATCTGCAACCAAACATGTATGTCCACCACTGATCAATTTCCCTACCTACATGCATGCAATCTATCAACCAGTGGTTGACTTGCAGTGTATGGTTGCTAAAAGATCTTGGCTAATTTATTGGCTATGCAATTCTGAGTACACGCCATTTCTTGCAGCAATTTTAGAGTTTCAAAATCTCAAGAAGGAAAACAGGCACTCAAAGCAACAGAAGCATTACAGGAAACCAGAATGCAAAAATTTCAATTAAATTGGCATTTTACAAGAAAGAAACAGGAATCAAGTTTTTCATCAAACTGTTGATTTCAATTCAAAAATCAGTTCGGCAAAGGAGAGGGGGTTCAAATGTTACTATTCTTTCTGAACATTTAAGCAACACACACAGGAACACGTATGCTATGAGATACAGGTACATGCAACATGAGGCCACCATGCAGGCTAAGCAACATGTACCAGAGCCAACTCACAAAACTGGATTCTCAAAGGTGCGACAGAGTGAAGGGCACAGTGTGAGTTGACCGAATGATGACCAACCCACACGCAGAGATCTCATGAAACTGAGGTACCGTAATTTTGTAACCTGAAAACAAACTTTGAAATGCTCTGCTCAGCTCAGTAAGTGAAGAACTTTTGGGGGAACGGGAAGCAACCATTCTGGCTGGAAAGGTAAGACAATATGCAAGCATTTGATAGTCAAAGACTCATTTCACTGGTTAACATATATCAGACATGGGCCATGCTTGTGTGACAACGGGTAGCAACGGCTAGGGCATTGTACCGCAATTTTGACACATTTGAATGTTTTACTCTTTGAGCTGTTTTGGGAATGCTGAAGTGACAAAGTTTCAGCCAAGAATTGCTGAATACAAGATATCCCAAAATTTGCCACCAATTGAAAAACAGGGCCAGTTGAATAGGTTCCATGCATTTGCAAATTTAAATTCAAAGTTTTTAAATACATATTTAAAGAGACCTTTGGCTATTAAACACATGTACGGTACTGCAACCTGGCCTAAAAGTCTTCGTGTACATGTACAGTACGTACATGTACATGTACATGTACTTATAAGACCAGACATAAGCCTGGCTCATGCATGTCTGCGGGATGTGTGATGCGCGTTCTGTCTAGCATGAGAATTCAAAATGTATTACAGAGAGCACATGAGCGCAGTTCATGAATATGAAAGGTTTATGACCAAGAAGTGCACCGACACACGAAATGCTCACAACTCGGGTACAACTTCATGTAAATGTACCTGTACTGTATGCATATTAGGTACATGTACTGAAATGGAAAACACATTGACTAAAACTTCACAGACATTTCACAATCCAATTTTGCAAGGCAAACAGGAAATTGCGTACAGGCTCAAAATGCAGCAACAGCAAACTCGAAACAAAACAAAGGCAAGCTGAATCCATGGCATGCACATGAACTCAATACACGTACATAAGTACATGTTCGCCACATCCTCTCAGCAAAGTGATAGTTGTTTTTTCCACTTTGGCGAGCATTCGATGCACGAATTGCAACCGACACGGGGGGTAATCATGCCCGCACACTTGTCCATACGGCATCCTACCCGCAGAGAGACCTAAAAATTCTCTGTGGGTTGAACATTTTTTAAAGGAGCACAGCAGCGCATTGCTTCGGTTGCGCTTGAGAGATTGTTTTGTGTTCATTATTATTTTGTCCTCACAATCTCAAATTCCAAACATCGTAACTTTTCACACTGTTTTTCAAAATGTTTTTTTGGGGTTGGCTTTTATAAACGAGGCCATTTGGCCAAAGTTACTCCGAGAAATGATTCTGAATGAAGAACTTGGGTTTTTCTGTACATCAGTAATGTGTTTATTTTTTTCTAAATCTTGAGAGAAGATGTGAAGAACGTTATCGACATACAAACCTAACCGGTACTGCACTGTGCCCTCTTCTCTTAATCAAAATGCCATCACGATAACACGCAAGACGGCAAGCCATGCAAACTGGCACAAAGTTGGGTGCATTTTGAGCGAGTCTCTCAAAGTGAGTCACCCAAGACTCGCATTCAGCTTTTGGACAAACTCACATGCAAATGACGTGGCACAACTTCTCTTACGCCCATGCTACAAGGAAGGCAAACATTCAAGGGCGGAGACACTGATGACTTCATTCAAAGTTCTGCATTCAACCTACCTGAGGCTTGCCTTGCACGTTCTTTCATTGGTTCAAAAGTTTGCAATTGGTATTTTTAAAAGTAAAATGGAAAAGAAGGTAAAGTCAGAACAATGTAGGACTAAGATCGTATGAACTGGCCATATGCATGTACTAGAAAACATTCTAAAATGCCACCCACACTTAACACGCTAAGCCCCAAATACTACCTAAAACTCAACCCTTGGGTGTGCTTCTGAAAGAGAGAATTTTGGAAACTTTTTTATGTCACCTTTATATGACCTTTCTGAGGGATGATACTATTTTTGGAGACAGTTTCCAGCTTTGGAGGGGAAGGAAATAAAACATACCCAAAAAAATGGTCTTTCCCGCAATCTTTTTTTAAAATTTGGATCTCTTTCTTTCAGGGAAACCAAAGCCTCCATTGGGCCCCTGGATCACCTCTGGTTACAGCCTTCAGATGGTTTTTCTTTATGGGCTGCATGATGACTTTATACTAACTACACATGTACATGATGCACAGAGGGTGTGTTCAGGAAAAAGATAGGCCATGAGCAGATTGAAACAGCTTTCCTTGACAGACTCACCATTTTGAATTTTGACCTGGGCACTCTCCAGATCTGCCAACAGGCTGTCCAGCTCAGACAGGTTGTCCATCTTGGCGTCTTGGTACGTCCGGTTGCTGTAGCCGGCCGTTTCCGGGAATGGGTAGGCCGTGGCGGGCTGCTGGGCAGGGCGCGTCCGGGCCGGCTTGGGCGGAGGTGCCTGGCTGCTGCTGCTGCTGCCAGGCCCTGGGGCGGTCGCACTGGGGCCCGGGGGCTGATAGCTGCTGTTGTAGAGTGGGGAGGGCTGGGCAAACGCCTGCTGCTGGTGGGGCTTGGCGTAAAGGTGGGCCACACCTTGGCCCGGGGGAAGCTGGCGGTTCGGCTGCTCCTCGTACAAGGGCTCCGACTGGACAGGAAGAGAGAAAAGAATCTCAAATTCACCCTGAAGTTAAGAAAGTTACTGCAGAGAGTATTTAGAACTTGAACAGGATGCTGAAAAAGGCCCTAGTGTATGACCTCTTTCCAACTGGACAGTTTTACTGACAAAAAATAAGGCATTAAGAACTTAGTCTGAAAGCTGGCTTCATGTTGAAGACAGGGCCTGAGATTGGCTGGTACATGGGTAATTCCAGAAATCAGGGATCCATTTTTTGGTGTCCCTGTCACATCTGACATGAGATTTTGTAAGATCAGAACACATTTTCTAATTTCCAAGAGTGATGAATAATGCAAATTACCTACCAAACAAATAGTAATAGTTTGAAATCACTTCCGGTGATATTTCGAACAACAAGGTCAAATGTAACAGGAACAAAAAAAGTCACACTTTTGGACCCCTAATTTCTGGAATTACCCACATGTTCTTTATGCCAGAGACCTGTCACACAGTATCCAAGACATCTGAATACTTGCCGAGACAAAGCAGGGCACGATCTCCATGGAAAAACAAGGAGAACACAATGTACAAATCAAATTTGTCAAGGACCTGACCAAAAGACTTTAGGAGAGTACCGAACACCTCAAAGCAGAGTTTAAAATTTAAAAAACTTGGCTTCTGAAAAAAATTTGTTTTGGACTCACCTGTTGCGAGGGGTAGTTCCCGTTCACATTGGCTGGGATCTCTGAGTAGATCGGAGACAGAGGGGACTGGGGATTGGCGTTGGTCGGCGGTGGGGCTGGGGTGGTGGAGTGGGTGTCATTGGGCGTGGCTCCTGGTTTGCCACTTGGGGTCTTGAACTGGGAGGTGGAGGCCTCGAGGTCGGCCAATAGTCTGTCTGCAATGACACCAACCAGAAATCATTATCATAGTGGCCACTTTCTTGTGGATATCCGAAGTGACCTTTCACGTCTATGAAATCTGTAATACATGTATATCCTAGGCCATTTTTCAAATCCTACATGTACTTCACTCCAGATGTGGCTTAGCTGCACCTCAAGCTCCAGAATCCTTTCCAAGTATAATTTCATGCATACCACTGGCCCAATATTAAAACTTGACCTCACATTCAACAATTTGATGTTTTGCGGTGGAAAATAATATGCAAGAGGTCTAAACATGGGACATTTCACTCAGGAAACTGAAGCCAAAGTCTGAGATGAATGTGAGATTTACATGTACAAACACCCAAGGCTACACAGTATATTTGCAATCAAAGTTCAACCAATCCAGACCATTTTATTTCTGAGAACTGACAAAGAGTAAATAAGCCTTTTGCAAGTGAAATTTGAATAAAATCTGGTGCACTGTGTTCTTTAAATTCAAGTGAACCTAACAATTTGAATTCTCCATACTAAAGAGACTGTTGGTACATGTACATGTATACCTCGTGATTCGGGGCAAGCTTTTGCTTAGTTAAATAAGAGACGCTTTGCCTCAATACACTGTTTTCAATGGATAAGAACGGCAAAAAGGAATCAGTCCATTCTAGAGATGGTGGTCGCTATGCAAACGCTTGCCCCAAATCACAAGGTATACCAACAGGGTCTTTAGTCTGGGGAATTCAAATGGTTGTTTATGTGCAATCCGATAACTCAGTGGTTTTATTCACATTTAACTCGCAAAAGGCTTATTGACCATCTAACGAAAAGGCCGAATGTTTATAGTTGCATGAAGAAAAAAAGAAAATGGCATTTTCTTTTTTCAGTGGAAATGTCATTTCAATTTGAGGGTTATCAACTTTTCTGCTTTGATTATAAAAGAGTAAAACTGGATGTCCATTCTTCCTATCTAAGAAAGCATGTACCGTACAGTACACATACTTAAACAGGTATCCCAACGGTTCATTTGTTACATGTACATAGGATGTACATGTACTCCCTACTGTACATGCATATCAGATCCAGTCACAAATTTTCCTGAGGTTATTGGAGGTCACGCACTTCATTTTAGGCTACATGTCCATTTTATACATAAATATCTGTCACATGATGACATGAAGGTCATTCAGTAGACTTGATTCAAGCATGGAGGCAGGAGAAGATTCAAGATTCATAACATGTAGGCCACCAGCTTTGACACCAATTTAGAAACTCAAAGTCTCGATCATGAAGTGCCTTTACAGCCCTTGAAATTTCATATGTCTCCGGGGCACACGTTGTTTCCCCCTTCCCCTTTGAAGGAAAGTGCATCAGCTGTACCTGACTGAATCCTCAAACCATAAACTAGTTGGACAAACAGTTGTGAGAGTTCAGAGGCTGTGCTTCTGGGGAGCCTCTAGTTGCACATTCACTGCCTGTGCATGTACATGTATTTTCTGAATCTGATTCCCTGATTGAAGACTGCCTGTCACTTCACAGGGGGTGCATTCCTTAGGAGGCTGACTGCTCCTAGCTACAGCACACCACAAAGCTAGGAACACTGTGTTCCTAGCTCTATGAGCACACAGTACAGAGATATTTTTTGCTGCTGGCGGTTTGAAGGGGAGGGGCCCATCAAAGTTATCCCGGTCATCAGGTTTTTATGGCCGAGTTCACAGGCCTTGCCCTTTTGGCACAGGAGTAAAGGCAGGAATTGCTTGTGGGTCTTTGGTGTTGTTGACAACATGTTTATTCACTAGTACTGGATTAATTAAACCAAACCCCTTGGGCGTTTTTGGCAAAGAACCTTCCTGCAATTTCACATGTAACAAAATTTGATATTGCAGAGCACTCATTCCTTGATCAGATTGGGTTATTTTGTCCCAGCATGTACAATGTGCATGTACCTGTATGGAGAGCCATAGAAACATGGATTTGATGTGCAGAATCCCTCAAGATCCCTTAACAAAAAACAATGGAGGTTATTATTTTTTTCAATGATGCTGCACTAAAGTTTCACCTTCAAATCATGGAGGAACAAAAACACATTCCTCCATGTTCAAATCTAGCAGCTCCTCAAAAACCGCACCTGGAACTTTTGGGAGAATTTTGAAAGAACTGGGAAGGAACCAGTACAAATGTACATGTAGAATTCAATCACACTGCTTTCAGCTGGGATGAAACGTACACCAAGTGGAAGTGTACTGCATTCTTGTAGGAAGGATGATTTTGAAGGTTCCAGAAGGATGCAATGTGCATAAAGGGTAAAGGGTACAGTACATCAATATAAAAATACATAGTACATGTATGTACACTGAAAGGACCTTAACATCGACAGTATTTTTGACAACTGTCTGATTTCTCCCTCACTTTTATGACGTGGGCCCAATTTCATGGCGCTGTTAAGCACACATTTTTATGCTAACAGAGGCTCCGTGTATTTCATGGAGAGCGTAAGCACTGCATACAGCAAAAGGCATGCTAACACGAACTGTACCTTGGAAGAACTCTTTGCTTAATGTACATGAAGTCACAAAACAATGGAATTCTCGGAATGTGCATGACTGTAAGCACAACCAGGCCAAGTAGTGCTTAAGGTTAGCAAAGTTTTCTGCAAATAGTAAGCACGACTTTTCTGCTAACTGTTAAGCAGCTCCATGAAATTGGGGCCCAGCAGTGTTGCATAATAATTAGAAATACATGTTTACATTGTAGCATATGAACAATTTCTCTGACCCCAGGTTACTATAGGTACCGGCACATACCGGTACCAGTGTTTTATCCATGTATAAGTACATGTACATGTTGATCAAATTCTCAGTGAAACCAGTGATTCCCAGTGAAAAGTAAAACAGACTTGAAAATAAAAAAAAAAAACTCAATTCAGAACAAACGATGTGTTGATGTGAAGACTGTCCCCGTCCTGATTTATCAACACAGCCTGCATTTCGACCTTCACCCTGGAAGATATGCCGATTAAAAACAATTTAATCTATTCGTCTGGTATGCGACCTTTACCATTCTGCCAGCCAGAATGTAAACTACATGTAGTTCCAAGATTTTCTTGTACTGGTTAAGTTGCTTCCATTTCAATTCAGTATCAGATTTGTTTCCAAAGGTCTTTACAAACACTGTGGAAAACCATGACTATAGAAACCCCCCCAAAAATACAAATCAAATCAAATCCTGGCACAGGAATGCACATGTAGATAAAAGGCATGTACTGTTGGGCTCTGTAGGAAACCAGAGCCTTGAACGTGTAGATAACAGCCTCTTGATCACGCAACAAAAACTGCCAAAAAGTTAAGGAACAAAACATGAAATTCTAATCAAATTGACACACACATCCATGTACATGTACATTTACACCTACAAGTACTGTACGTATGCTTGTACAAGGAATATTTTTGCCTGGGTTTTTGCAACATTTGAGTACGGCTTAGTTTTAATCGGTCACTTGCTACATGTGCGTGTACATACATGTACTTTTTACACGGTACATGTAGAAGTGGAATTTCAAAGAAATCCACTTCTACGGGTATCAACAGGGTGACAAAATTCAGAATTCCGATTTTTAATTCTTTGTTTGGCTGGTAGTTTGTGTGTTTATTTGCTTCAGATTACCAGGCACTAACACTGACTTTTCCAATTTTTAAGGCAGTTGATGCTTACACTACAGGGAAGATGCTCTCTCTCAAGGCATACCACCGTGAGTCCACAGGGTAACTACTGCATGGTACCCATACTGTGGGCACTCGCAGGTGCAATGTAAGGTGCTTGACCCTGAGCCACCTGATCCTCTGGGAGGGGCAGCCATAACAGCAGTCAAAGGGAGACTAAATGTTTGTAAACAGACAGGGTATTCCCAAGGCAACTGACCCCCCCAGGTCATTCACATTGACTTCATTTTGAGAGACTGATCTCCTTTAGTGCAGAAGTTACCATGGAGAATTGGCACTTCAGAAAAAAAGGGAAAAACCATTGTAGAAAAAGATGGTAAGCTACATTACAGGTCCATGTACATGTACACTGTACCGCTGACCCAAATACCGGTAAATTCCAACACAAGGACCTGAATACAAATACATTTGCATGTACATTATATACGATACATGAACACTGTACTGCCATCCTGGAGGCAGCTCAGTCGCTCATTGCGTATTCAATCAATCAGAACAAAAGTTTGACTGACTTAAAATTATCTGTCTTCTTTCACTTTTTCCAGCTGAAAATCTATTTCCATAGACGTATCAGTTTTGCGAGGCAATTTCAGCAACTTAAACTGAGCAACCTCAGAAGTGATTCCACACGCCCACAGCTGTGTTGGTGCGTGTACCGGTAGGCTAGTACAAAAAATTGTAATGCTTTGCTGTGTGATCATGCACTCTCCAACTGTGTCCTTCCACTTGGCCGACAAAAAAATTCACCACCAAGACATTAGAAATAAACATTTGAGTAACGATTCAATAAAACTGATTGCGAGATTGACTTGAGAATGCAGAGAAAAACAACAGCTTGAAATACCGGTACCATTCACTTCACAGTCCCTCCAGTCACCTGTATCATGCATCATGGCTACCAGTGATCGTCACACGCAGACAGGAATGAAGGGCCATTGTCCAATACTCGACTTGGGCTTCGTCTCAGGCTTCAACTGGTTTTTTTTACTTCCTGTCTTTGAGGTTGTAAGTGCAATAGTAAGTCTGATAGTGCCACAAGACATCAAGTAAGACGCAAAAGAGCCAAATGTTACAGTACTTCAATTTAATCTAAACGCTTCAGGCCCACAATCGGGGATTGGTTTCCTACATGAAGCCTGAGACGGAGACCAAGTTGAGTGTTGGAAAACGGCCAAGTTTTTTTTTTTTTCACACTGAAATCTGATTTGGAAGGCCTGTTTGGTTCACATGGAGCTGGATCTTGATGAGTGGCCCCAATGCCGGTCCCTCCAGCCATTTAGGCAGGTTCCCTTGTCAGTTAACCAATGACTGATTGCAAATTGAGATCCGGATCCATGTGAAATAAACAGGCCTTGGAATACAGGTAAACTTGTCTCTGTGACTGAGGTTCATATCCTTTTTCTCAACACATGATCCTGGAAATTTCATTCTCAACACATGATCCTGGAAATTTCAAAATGTCAAACCAGTAAGATAACCAAAAATAAGTTTCCTTTTCTAAGTATCAGATCATAAAGGTACGGTACGTGGTAAACTGTTCTTAAGCAAAAGTAAAGTGAAATAACTTTTAATATGATAGTGCCAACTTGTCAACGTGTAACTTTCTGTAATTCAGTTGCAGTTTGACTGAAAAAAGTTTTGTTCTGAAATTCATTAAATTTACTGTCAGTAAACAAACTTAGCAAGTATCTAGTATTAAAATTACATGTACACGTATATACACGTTTATTTACAATCCAAAAATTCACTGATTAACTTCATTAACAAAACCCTAACCCCCTAGGGTGTACGTAAAAGTAAAATCATACTGAAAATCGGAAAATTTGGGACAGTTAGGGATTGTACAGTTTATCCAGTTATGATATTGAAAGCGAGTCAGGCTTGAAATCACAAAACACCTCAAAGAAACCTACAACACTAATACATTTAGGCCTACATGGATCAATCAATACACTCAACAGAGCTCCAATACACCTTATGCAACATGCATATGACGTCACATTGGAGGGTATTCCTTTCGGACAGAGAATATATACGGACAACACTAGTTTTCCCTTTAAAAAAATGTTATAACAGCCATCAGGAAGTGAAAACATGTCCTAACAAGTGAAATTTTAGCTGGGAAACTTCCCAAGCATTTACTTAGAAAGCAGTTTTTTTTTACAAGTCTCACAGGTTTGTGCACAGGGGCATCAAGTGTTGTCCCTATAAATTACTGGTATTTTCTATTACCAATTCAAACAAACGACATCACAAAATAAATTATCAATACAATTACAGATCTATGTACAAGGAAAAGAGCAACGCTGCTCCGTGACAGCAAACAAAACTGACAAAATAAACAACCCACATTTCATTTTATTAAACACACATGTACTATCTGGCTCAAATCTGACATCGTCTTTCTCAACGCATGATATCCATGAAATATACAAATATTAATTTAAACAGATAACAACAGATGAGTTTCCCTTTCCAAGTGTCAGATCATATACTGTACATGTAGGTACGATGCACATGTAAACTGTACTTTACATTTTTGTTAAGCAAAAGTAAAGTGAAATGAATTTGGTGATGTTGGTGTCAACTTGTCAAACTGTAACTTTCTATAATTCATTCGCTGTTTGACTGACAAAAGTTGTTTTGTTCAGAAATCCATACAAGTACAAACTAACGGCAAGGTGTTTGATGAGGTCAACCGTCAACAAGGTTCCCTAATTCATTTGCTGTTGGCCTACCAAAGTTATTTGCCCTTCAACCCAAGTGAAGTGAAAACCCGGGATGTACACTCTTTCTGTACACAAAACCAAACTTTTTTGACAGTTTTCGGTCTCCATGGTTACAGTTTCAGAGTGATGATTCGACTCACCGTTTCTTCTCCCAAAAGACTCACAGCTGTACCCAAACTACGTGAAAATATTCCACTACCAGGGACTGACACACCTCTTCTAAGCAGATACCATTTGCAATAAAGTCACTGGTGCGGTGTGTTAAAATTCCAAGACACTTGGAATGGTGAACCCAGGCAAAGACGTAGTTGACATTCCTGCTGAGCTCAATGTGGAGTTTGTAAACTGAGCTTTCTTGCGACCCAAACAGTTTGTACAGAAGAAAAAAAAATCTCAGGATGGAGAAGATCACAAGGTAATTCCTTACTGGGGTAGAATGACAGCCAAAAACCAGCCTGACTTGACGGTGGGACGACTCCAGCTGTCAGGGGAAAAATGGAAAGCGGGGCGGACCGTCTGTACCCACGCTGCCATGCCCATATATGAACAATGGTACAGTCACTGGCAATGCATGCCGGCCAGAGGACCCCTGCGCTATGTAATGCTATGCCCGGTCTCCGGTTGGACTCACTCGGACTGTACCACTGGGAGGGCGGGGAAGCTGAGGATGTTCCGTGAGGAGACTGGGCATCTCAGAGGGAGGGGGGCCATCTGCCTCATCAACCTTGCTCTATGATTAAAGCTACAAGTACGTACATATGTACATGTACAATACCAGCAAATACAAGCCAAACAAATCAACATAGCATTGCATCATGAGTCGGTTAATAATAGGGATAGAGTTGGAAAAAAAAAATTGGGGGGAAAAAAAACTAATCTTGAAATGTAAATTAAGTTCCCTGGAAGCCCTGAAGCACTTGTGCACAGACTCTATGAATACTCCAACTCTGCCACTCTCGGGTACCGGTACATGTACATGTGCACATCTTCAGTTACACTGGAACAGCAAACTTGAACTCAATAAGCTTCATGTCAACAAACTCTCAAGGCTGGGAAGTACATGTACATGTGAGTATTGTACATGAACACATGTACATGTTCTACGGTGTGAAGAGAATCATCCTCCATCTTAATATCTGGTGGAGCTCAAAGGAAATTTGAGATTAACAGGATCTTTACTGTATAGGATTGAGGACTCACTGAGGCTCATCTACCAGCATTTCCATTTCAAAATGATATTTGGTTGCAACATTCCAAAACCATTGATTTATTACTATTATCAGTTTATTATTATCAAATCAAATTGTCTAGTACAGAATGGCAAGCCAAAGGTTGAAGTGCACTTGTACGAGTCACATCTTATTGATAACAAATAAACATACAGTGTATTGTCAAAAAATACTGCAAGTGGGGCATAGTAAAAATGATAAAAACTGGATATTAAAACTGTTAACATCAAAAGAGGAAAACAAAACAGACCACTAAAATATTTCCACATAGAAAGTAAAAACAACCACAAAAAGAGCCAGGAAAGACAAAAAAAATCAACATTAAAAAGCACTACATGTATGTAATTATTATGTGATCAGAAGAACATATAGGTAATTGGTAAGACCACACTCACAGATAAAGAACAACTCACTGATTTACATGTGGCAACCTGGTGATACATGTAGATGGAACACTGCTACATTGTACATGTACGTACATGTACATGTATTTTGGTACACTGTTACTTACTGGTTAAAACTCACTGTTGCATATACCAACCAATAGTTTGTACAAGTGCTTAGCATTCTCATGGAATTTGGCCACAGTCCACGGTTTACATGTACATGTATATTGACATCAGTGTCTTAATTTCTCTCAGCTGTTAACTGAGCCTTCCACAATGCAGAATAAACAAATGGCTTGTCTGTCACATCATATTTGTGATGGTCAAAACCTTCGATCCACATGACTTGCACGCAAACTTAATTAAACCTCGCAAGATAATCCACAGCTGGCATATATTGTCCAGGGCTTTGAGTTTGAAAATAATCTAATCGTGAGCAAATGATCCCTTTCCTGTTCAAGACACCTGGCTATGGATGTTGGCTCAACTCTAATGTGTTCAACACTGGAACATGATATTGCGTGAAACACATGTACATGTACCAGTATAGTACTGTACATGCCCTGTGCATACATTCTTGTACCATACTTGTAGGGACCACACACGTGTTACGTGACATTTGCGTACATGTGTACCAATACCTAGGTTAACATGTACACACCCAAAATGCTATTGGCATACATGTACATGTACATGTACGTGTACTGTAGTTAATTATAGGAAGTCAAATCATGCATAGACATGTACGCGCACAATGTACATGTACATGAATACTGGTTCATGTAAGCCTTTACTCATATATGTACATGTACTGTGAGACAAACAATTTCATACATGTACATGTAGCAACTGCATAATACACGCTTACATGTACATCAATTCAGTATCAATGTACATGTACAGTGTACCAGTACATGTGTATAGACATGATGTACATTGTACATGTACCGGTACATGCACTTAAAACTAAAAAGGGTGTGACTGCATGTAACTTGTGATAGACTTCACTTCTGCCTAACACTTTGCACATACATGTACAGTCGCATACAGTTCACGTACAGGTAGAATAATGCCCTTTTGCCACCATGGTAAAACTTGTTACATGTACATGTACCTGTATCAATGACCACTGCAGAAACTTTTCAACAAATACCGGTACCACAGAACCATATATCAAGGGAGGATGCAAAGGACATACGTACACGTACGAAACCATTTCAATATTTTGAAATGTAAAAGGTACCCACACTTGGACGAGCACCTTCCTTTGGGGGAGGGGATTGTTCTTTTATGGACGAAAAAATACCTGTACATGTAGCTAGGACGCTATTCCCCCCACGCAAAATCTGGAAATGTCAACAAGTACTGTTCAGTTACCGGTGAGGGTCTACACAATAAGTGCTTTTTCACTACTTCGCAACACCATTAGAAAGAGGTTCTATGGCAGAACACTGATCAATTTCTTCCCCCGCCAATTTGTTCTGGGAATCTAATATGGCTTGCTGAACTCAATTTGTGAGAATACATGTATGCCTGACAGTGATGAGTGAGTCGCCTGAAAGCTGAAATGCTCGACCAGATGTCCGTCCTGAGGGAAATAAAAAAAGAAACCTAGGAGCACATGCACGTACACATGTACATACTGGTATACTGTACAGGATTATACATACATGTGGGAGGTAGAACACATGTACATGTACATTGCAATGTGCTGTGTTTTACCGGTTACTCAATGTAACGTACCGTATTTGCACAGTTCGGCTGCAGACCAGTAAATAAGCTACCACATGTACACGTATCTAAACAACAGTGATAAAATACATGGCAGTCTCTATTCAAAACATCAGGATAAATCCAAGTTTCTCAGGTGTTAAACGCATCAAACTAAAGCGCATCTTTCATTTTCTTTTCAATATGAAGATACTTCTATCCAGAGATGATCAACCGCCCACAAACAAAAAGACCCACTTTGTTAAGCCCATTTTAACACTCCACTGCAAGACTCCATCTGGCAGTCTTGCTGGTAGCTTTCTATCCTGTTTTTGACAAACCATCTAGTCTGATTGCCACAAAATGCTCAGGCAAAATCCAGATTTGGTCCGGCAGGGAATACTGGGTCTATTTTAATGTTGGCCTGCAACCTGAATAAAATCCTAATGTGTCAAGGGGCTGAGGACAAAAAGAAAAAGTGGCATCTTTTTTATGCTTCATTGGACGAGCTGATGACTGCCAATATTTTCAGCAATTTGAAGATCCTCGAGGCTCCCCCCCCCTTTAAATGACCAACTACAGAAGGTTTTTTTTCCCACGAAAAAATGCTGAGGGAAAAAGACTAAGCGCTGTACATATACATGTATGTACATGTACGTACATGTGCAGAATGCACAGCCCTCAAATTTGCAGTAAATGGAGAAATACTTTACATTTTACAGTGCATGTAGTTGTACACACCATGGACAAAGCAGTTAACTCAACACAGGGATCAATGGGTTATTAATTGGATGTATGTGTATCCGCAGGCAAAATGAAACAATATCCAGGTCTATCTCGACTGATACTAAGAAGTGATACATTGTACATGGTACATGTAACATTAAAAATATCATTTTTAACTTGTGTATTAATTTTTGACTTCACAGTTCAGCAAAATGAGCCCCCCTTAACCCTAATCATCCTCAATCCTTCAAAATCCTCTGGGCGGTTAGGGAGGATTTCAGAGGATTGCGGCTGCTCGGACAAATTGCATTACTGACTGCATAGCAAGCATTGTCTCAAGGTTGTGGGTTAGACCATAGAGAAAGGGTTAGACCTTGAGTTGTTTATGTTCAGCTAGGCATAAATTCATGCCCACACTACATACAGTATGTGACATCCTCCATACTGCTTACAGATACCATTCACGCTGCCTCAATATATGATGAGGGGAATTGCTGGAGGATTTTAAAGGACTGAGGCAGTGAGCACGCCTCCACAGAACATAGGCAAGAAGTTCCGGTATTGGAGGATTTTAGAGGACTGAGGCTGTATCTGTGAATTTGTGATCTAGCTGGTGACAAGTCGAAATGTCAGTGGTGAGCATCCCAGTCAAGATGACGTGAAATCAGACCGAGAGAACTATTTTAACGAGCTTGAAATTCTTTCACGGACGCGTACCTGCTGATGCATAGATTGCAGCACGGCATCTTACCCGCGAGTCGAAAAAAGGAAAAACACCTTGAGATGTCATCACATTGTTAAATTGAAACAGCGAAGAAGGAATCTGATACTGGGGTAAACACAAAACATTAATTCACTCGGGGGTGTGGTAATTGAGGGGAAATATCTGAGAAATGGGGGGAAGGGGGCTGTTCAAATGAGGAAATTTGTTTCTCACAGCCAAACTACCAAAATTTAATTTTCAAGTTTTGTTTCTCCTGATACAGTCCCTTCTATATATATGGAAAGCATGGAAGACTGAAGTTAAATATTCACTCCAGAGCAGTAGTAATATGGTACATGTAATCTCCAGACAAATCGGTGAAGTCAAATCGAAAATGAACTGGCTTTATTCAAATCAATTTCAAAAAATAACTAAAAAACAAAATCCTCTTCTTCAGAGTTCAACAATGCTTTGGCAACATTTTAAAAAGGGGTGGAAAGAGTAATCCTGGGAAATGTATTTGCTGCTTGTCTTTATGATTTGAAACTGAAACAAAGTTGGTGACTTTTGAATTGAGAGTTAACTGGAATGTTCAATGGTGCTCTTAATGATTTTCATTCTGGTAAGAGATGCAATTACATGTTGACATCCTGCTTACATGGTGTGGCCCCTTGCACAATTAACTGGAGAAGATGCTAAATGATTTAAATGAAGGGATGCTAAAGCTACAAACGCCTGGTTCTCACATGATATTTACCCATGCACATTCACAAATTACAGCAAAGATATGTTTTGCCTTCACCGGTTCCCATTCCTTTCAATCATACTCTTGATTCGTGGAAGGCGGAAGTGGGAACCAGTTTTTAAAGTGAATTCCAGCATGTGTGTACCATACATGATATGGTACATGTAAGTCTGACCATGATGTGGGGATCATATGTGCGGGTAACCCATGACCGCAGCCTTTTCCCGTTCACCTACGCACCGGTACCTCCACAAATGGTCTCTGATGTGCCGGTTCTTCCACAAACAGTCTCCGAGGTCAGTGTCCTTGACTTCGCCGGACTGATGACAACTGATGACTTGAATATTTTGGGCAAAGGACGGAAGAACCTCGTGGAAATATAAAGCATTTTGCGGGAAGGATATGCGGCACTTGGGTTCCTGATCCCAGACAAAACTTCCTGCCTCCAGAACAGAAGACCAACCAATTTCTGATAAACTTGGCACGGAAGCCTACAGAGGTCCCTTCTTCATGTACACTGTACCGATACTTTAAGAAACTTTCAAAAAGTTTGCTTAAATCATGGCAATCAAACTCTGTTGTACAGCGTAACACTACCAACACCGGATGAGCCTCCGTTATGCTTGGACACAAAGAAGAAAAATTAACGCTCTCTGAAAGTGGAAGAGAAATTGTGAGGATGTGGGTAATCAACACTTTCAACACAGGAAAGTGAGGTACCGGTACAGTTCAGGGGATTGTAGCTTCTCAAAAAGAAATGATTTCAAGAGAAGCAACAACAGAGTGAGTCAAGAGCTGGACAGTTTGGGCCAGATGGATTTAGATGGGGGCAGGGGTACAGTCGAGATTGTACCTGTTGACGTCAAATTAAGAAAGTTTAATACCTGCTGATCTCTATCCACAACCTCTATCCACAAATCCCTGATGCTGGTCCACAAATCCCTGTTGCTGCTCCATGCATGTAGTCCTACTGGACTGTGCAGTCACATGATTTGACAAGGTACATGTAGGCTCATGTCACAGTGTCATCATGACTGACCATGCAGAATTGGCAGCAAAGGTCAAAGTTAAAGTAGGGTCAACAAAAGTTGTACCTACATGTACATGTATGTATACATGTACTGTATATGTATTTTTGACATAAGGGGGAGGTGAAAAACTTAGGAAAACACTAGTGACAATGGACAAACTCTGCTTATATACATATGCATGTTACCGTACATGCAGTGGTACATACGGTAACTGCTTACCATGAATTTAAAAAGGGACAAATAGCACTGCTGTAACGATTACTGCAGTTTTAATAATAAATTGTGAGCCTTTATCTCTGTTATTTCAAAAAGGAATGACGGACATCCTGACAAATTTAGCGAGCTCTTTCTCCTGTTAAAAGGCAATCAAACTGACCACCATTGAAAGCTCCATAGGAAAAGGGATATACATGTAACAACTGTGATGCCATCAGTATATTCCCGTAGGCCTATTTCAGGCATATACACATGTATGTATGTGTACACATAAGAATTTAACAGTGCAGTACATGAATACATTATTATATTAATGTGTGCACGCACGTGAAATTTTCTGTGACCTTACATGTACATATACAGGAGATTCAGAGCTGATAATGTCTGCTCACTTTTTGTGTCTCATTTCACAATCTGAAACAGTATGAACAATTTTGTATAGGAACTTTTACAGTGTACATGTTCATGTACTGTGTACTGTACATGTGAATAGTACTGTACATGTACAGGTGTTACTCTATAACCTTTGTTACTGCCTACAAATAATTCACTGACAGCAAAGTATGTACATGTACAATGTACACCCACTGTACTCCTGCATGTGCATGTACACTGTACATGTAGGCCAACAGTACGCTATGCAAGTGTGGGTTCATAAAGTTGTGGGTGTAGCAATCAGTTCCATGACTGAACGATTTTTTAATCTTCAGAACTATTTGCCCATTGTCTGCCACTAACAGCCCCACTACAATGCCTAACCTGTGCCTGGTGTGGAATTTAGGTCATGTTTACTTCTTGTCTGCGTTTGCCAAAAAAAAAAACTAGCGTGGTCACTCCTTTGCCAATCTTGGCTGACTTTCGAGCATATCCTGCAAGCGTACCGGTACATGCCCATGATGAAGTGAACAATGAACACATTTTGAGGCTCTTTGTTTCGCTGAATTATGGTGTGTTTTTCATTGTCTTTATAGTTAGTTTTATATTCAAATATTTTGCCATCACCCTGCAATGTTCAATTACTGAAAGAGTGCACCAGTTGGTACACTTCATTTTCTGAGGGTTCATTTGACAAAAGGGGGCATGTGGCCAGGGGCTAGGGTCTGTGGCTTCCCATCACAGGGTTTACGGTTCGAATTTAGTTGCTGGCAGTATGTTGTGGCCCTTGGCAAGCTACTTCACCCCTGCTTTCCTCTCTCCACCAAGGAGTATAAATGGGTACCAGCATTAGCTGGGGAAGCAACCTGCGATGGACTGGCATCCCATTCAGGGGGGAATAGAAATATTCTCAGTAGTTTCATGCCAAGGAAACTGGAGATAAACACCGGCCTGATGAGCCAAATTGGCTCAGACCAGACTTACTCGCAGTAACATTAAATTTCATTATTTTTTTCCACACGGGGTATCTCTGGTCCGATCTCAACTTCAGACGTTCATGCACGTACAGGGGTTCATGAACAGTGCAGGTGCTTACTATGGTGTACCGGTAGTTAATTCATGAATGATGTCAACAAGCCTATGGTCTGGACTAGTCATGGGCATTTATCACATTGTTTAGGGGTGATTGACAGGTTTTGTGCCAACAACCTTGCGTGCCGGGCAGGCACAATGTCCCATTGTAACAAACCGCAGGGGCAACAGTTCAATCATCAATATCTACCCCCCCCTGTCCCCAGACCCACTGTGAACACATGCTGGTAGGGGGGCCGCTGTACACAAAACCTGAGCACAGCAGGTTCTTCTCAACTAACTACAAATGTCGGGTAGGGATCCCTCACCTCTGCGTGCAGTCAACGAATACAATTTTTCAGTTGATGAACTTAGGGGTCTACAAGACTGACAAACTTGTGCATTACATGAGTCTCAACTCCCAAAGAAATGTAATTCTAACTGTCGGGGTATTTTTTGCTAGAAACCATTCCGAACCTTCCAAACTCCTACATGTAGGTTTATGATACAGTTCAAGGAAATGGCATTGTGCAGTGGAAATGTAAATCCCTATCGATTCATGGAGGCGTGACCGATACCAATACGTGTAAACCTCAAGCTTGACAGTGCACTTAATACATTGTTCATGTTTACCGGGACTTTCCAAAGTACTGTCTGATTGAAGTTTGGCACTTTCATTTGTGATAGCGACCCACTTGCAAGCTTTCTAAAAGTGGTATATTATTCTAATAGTTGTGCTTAATATCATGCACAATAATGTTGATAATGTAGGAAGCTGGCATTACATGTCAATTGGTTGAAACTATCAGACAAAAGGGTCATAAGAACAGTGCCCACTCTGAGTGCAAGATCTGGTTCCACAAACCATCAAGGAAAATGCACAGTTAATAATGCTTACATGCACTTGGCACTGCATCACAACATGCACAAGGCAAATACATGAAAATGGAGTATACACGTACCGTACAATATAATGTACAATGTACCGTATAGTAGCCATCAGCAAAACAGACATGCACATACTTGTATTGTACAAGCATACGTTGTACATGTACATGTACATTATGCCATTTCACATAGTACATGTACATGTACTGTAAATCAGCAATCTAATCAGGCAAATAGTTTTTCTTACACCCAAAAGGGCACTTTTAGGCAATAAAGAAACTACATGTAAACATGCAGACAAACAATGTCAATGGCAACTCCAATAGATGGATTTCGCATTAGCGCCGTCTGCACATATCTGCATCGAAACCGAGGTTCTCTGTGTTGAACTTCGTCGAGCATGCCCGTGGAGTCCACACAGTACATGTACATGCAATGCCCGGTTCGTAAGTGTGATACCACTTCAGTTTAAACCATGCTCACTGCACAAGATACACCGCCATCGCAGGTACGTTAGTTCGCTGTAAATTGCCATTGTTTTTTCTTTTGATTTCACGTGTAGCGTCATTCTGAAAGACTCTTCAATAAAAATTTGCAGCCTGAAAAGTCTGAATTTAACATACATGTACATGTACCTTTATGTATTTTGTGTCTTAACTCCTTACTTTCAATCACCTGAGCGTATTAAGAATTGAAGCTGACACATGCAGCCTCGTTTTCAAACGCGGAAGTGCGCAGATCGATGCTAAAAGCGTCGTATTGAGATCCCTCTATTCGCCAGCACTTACAGAAACTGTGCATTGGAAAAATGGGGTGCTACGGCAGAACAAAGTCCCTGTAGGACACTGTCTGTGAAAGGCTTATGCCCCAACATTTTCTTACATGTGTGTTAGTATAAAAAAAAATACATAGTGCATATATACAATACTGTACATGCATCCAAAAAATAATACAATGTACTATCTGAAGATTCCAACAATTCTTGTTCCTCTCACAAACAATGATGCATGCAGCTACATGTAGGAAGCCTGAAGAGAAGAGGAAATTCTAAGCTCCAGAATGGACATGCATAATGCACTTGTACGTAGTTTGTACTAATGGTCATTTTGGTGTGCACTGATGCAGTGTACGTACATGTACAATATACTATGTTGGTATATCATGCAGTGTATGTGTAACTACATGAAATTTGTAAACACAAGGAAATCAGCTGATCCAAGAGTAAGTTGTTGGCCTGCCAACTCACAGTTCCAATGCCATGTTTATGTCGCTGAGGAGCAAAAAATCTGCATTGAAAATGAACACACTGGTACACCTCCCCAATGCCAAGTGTTATCAAGAAGGCCGACTGAAATTAGAGTAAACAAAAAGGGTGCAAATTTCATGCAAAATAAAATTTCTGTTCAGCTTAACAGATGACAACCGATATCTACCGGCACATGTACATGTATATATGTAGTTGCAGTTGTCATTATCCTACATATGTACAAGTACATGTACTTGTATGTGTGTTTACATGTACATGCACGTGCCGTGTGTAACATGTACCGGTACATGTCATCAATGGATATGTTGGACTCTAATGGCGACTGTGGAAGATTATACATGTACATGTAACGTAACTTGAAAAACTGCAGGATTGTATTATGGACAAGACAAATCTTCCTTTTTTGGTGAGTCTCAAGTACTAGTGCTTGATTTGGTCTGCAAACGACTACTAAAAAATTCACAATGCAGCAGAGTGTACAACGTTTGCTGCGAATACACTGCATGTGTACAGTAAGGGCTGGTTCATTCTCGCTGCATTTGAACACACGCAGCGCGTAACGTGAACGCCGTATTTGACGTTCGCACTTTCATCTTTTCTCAAGTCTCGGCTGTGTGTGCGTATCCGACAAAACTTTAAAAATTTCATTTTGTCCGAATAAGCAAACATTTGGTGCGTACGCACTATTCATTACTTTCACAAACTGCGTGCAAGGGCGCGCATTTTCATTACGCACTGCACTTTCGTTCACACACTGCAGACGCCTCAAAATAGACCTTCGCGCTGCGTGCACAGTGAATCCGCAGTGAGTATGAACCAGCCTTAATACTATTGCAACAAGATGCATTGAGTCAAAGACCTCTGGCATTTCACAACTTATGCAGTATCGATGCTGATTAATAAATTTACCTTGGCTGACTTCACAAAGCAATGAATATCCTCCTTCTGTATCATGAAAAAAACAGCGCATGTACACTTTTCAGAGTTCAGAGACTGACGAGTGTTTTCATTTTTTAAACATGCTAACTTCCTATGTACTGTACATGCACCGGTATATGGGTAATTCCAGAAATTAGGGGGCCATTTTTTGGGTGTCCCTGTCACATCTGACATATGATTTTGTAAGTTCAGAACACCTTTTCTAATTTCCAACATTGATGAATGAATGCAAATTACC
>NW_019091515.1:74013-89574 GCF_001949145.1 Acanthaster planci | reverse complement strand
CTACTACGTGCTAGTCACGCTAGGCGGTAGGCTTGTCTAGTGCTACAGTTGTGCAGGGAGAATGCAGTTAGCCGTGTTCATATGAGCATACTCACCTAAATCATCCATTATCGGGTGTCCTCCTGTTCCAAGCTATCAGCTACAAGCACGTGTTTCTCTCTACAAGCTTTCCCTCGTGCAGTCGTGAGTAATGAGAGATGTATTTCCTCAGAGAAATAGATTTATATCACACGAGTTTCAGTGTTTAGTCACGCACTCAAATTACATTTAGCGTATCACGTCTGGTACTTGTACCTGCAACACATAAAGAGCACTGCTAGTGATAATCGTGCAAGCACCAGACGAAGGAATTCACTTCGGAAACAGGTGGATCACGTGACCACTACCGAAAACCAAACTTGCGTGTTTCCATTTTCACTAAGGTTCCCAAACTTTATCCCATCAAAACCTGTCAGACTCTCCATTTCATAAAAAGTAAACTCGTTTATGACAAAAAAGGAATAATTTTTCAGTTTTATGTTGTTTTATCAATTGCAACCTCAGTGGAAAGTAATCCGTGTCGTTTCTGTATGCCTCTGTAGGGTAACAATATTAACAAGGCGAGTGGCCCGCCCCCTTTTTGTGGGCACGGCACTTTAGACTCGTGAAGTCGTTCATTCAACCGTAACATGCACAACAACAGTTGGCGCTCTTTAACACGACCAGAAGTTTCCTCTCGAGTTCATCAGCAGAATGCGCTCAAACTTCATTTCATCAATAGAGATACTTCTAATAATATAGGGAAACTTTTTTAAAGAAAGGGGCGTGGAAAATAAAGCTTAAAAGTCAGTGGTACTTTCGATTACATAAATACAGTACATTCGGGAATGGTGTTCAGTGAATTTGATTGCATACAGGCTATAGGTCCTTACCATCATCCACAGTTGGAGATCGATTAACTCCAATTTTTATCATAATTTTCTTCATTCCGATGCTTTGATCATGATTCCTGCAAACTTATTTCAGCTTTTTAAAACTAGACACTTAAGAAACTGAAAACTTTGTTTTGAAGCTTGGTAATTCCCAAGTTTATTCTGTGTCTTCCACATCATGGACCTGCAAAGTGGCTCTGTCATTTCAATAAAATTAAGGTCAAAGTTACATTTTTGGTACATGTATACAGCTTATGACCACTCAAGCAGACAATTATTTTGAAAAATTCACATGACTGAAGTGATAGAATTGTTTGAGAAAATATTTCTAGGTATAGAAAAAATTGGTAAAAGGCATCTTATAATAGTGTTCAGTATCAAATGCAGTTATTCAGAGAAATTGTTAATCTAGGACTGTTCACAACCGGTGCAGTAGTCTTAAACTATGAAGTGTAAAACTATGATCAAGCTTTTGTGATACATGCTTTGATGAAAACTGTTGGAAGTCTTTTTTATCTGTAACAAGCCAGGATGGAGGTCTCTCCCCCCAACACTTCATCTTCGGTTTTAAATGGAAGTGTGAGTGGGAATGCAGTGGTTCAAGTGTAGCTACAGTGAATTTCCCTCAGATACAATTTTGCTGCAACTTTTACAGAGTTTTCAATGAATAAAAACTCTTTTACATTCCTGTTTTCTACTGTTTTGCTGTTTGAACAAAATGCATTGAATCGTGAATTTGCTTGACAACTGAGGGCACTGTTGCTGTGATGTCATCCAAGTAAGACAAACGTTCAGTGCGTAGGTTTTTCTGTTCAAACCATGCACCCAGAATTTACTGGTTAAGGGATTGATGCTTGCTTACTGCTTTGCACATACACAGCAATGAATCAGCAAAGATGGAAAACTTTTGTCCAGCAAAATCTACAAAAACAGATACAATTTTACACTGGCACAAACCAATGTAACACTGAGGCTTTCCTCCTGGGATGACATCACAGTTTTGCTCATGAATATGGAAATATTCATTAACATAAAACCAAAATGGCAGTAAAATACCCTTTGAATAGTGAAACAAAAGTTGAAAAACAGGTTGACTGAGACACAAAGGCGCATTTTAAAGATCTGTATTTAAACAAATTGATTGCACCAGATTGGAAGGATGATGTGCTTGGTTGTGAAGCAACAGTTGGTGAAAAGGTTCCTCCAGTCTAAATTTGGTCTTTGGAAGAAAGGAAAACACATGAACTTAAAATGCAATAAACATCTGGCATTGGGTGTCTAAGATCTGTTCGGGATTAGGGTGGGGAAGGTTAGAATACACCCCTCTCAACCGTCAGAAGGTAAGAGAAGCACAATTCAACAAGTTAGGACTTTCAGATAAGGTTTTCTAAAATCAAAGTTCATCTATGCTGTAATTTCTGCTGTTTAGATTTTGGCATGCAATATTTCATGGCATGCATTTCTCTTACTCCAACAAGATAAAGTGGAAATGTTGAATAGTTTAACTGGCCGTTAAACTACATTTAACGGATCAGCATCGACAGACGATACAACAACATTTACGGCCCCTTTTAGCAGGTCCGTCAATTTTGCCCCGAGGACGTGTAGATATCCACGTTCGGTGTTGCTGTGGTTGCAGAGGATCACACTGGTTCCCCTGGCCACAGCAGCCAGGATGTCGTGATGCGACATCTCCCCTGTGAGGTAAACATCGGCTGGTACCCGGCGCAGGGCACTGGCCCCTGAACCAGCACAAATGGCAACAGTCTTGACTTCCGAGTCTGAAAAAAAGAAAAGAAAAAAGAGAGAAAATAAAAAAAAGGCCCTGTATGTCAAATAAGCAAGCAAAACAAAGAGAAATTAAAAATCAATGGGCAAAGATGACAGATCTATTCATTTATTATTGAGGGGAGTCAGGCTGGTAGAGTATTTCTTTGCTTGCCTTCACCTCAGTGGCCCGGGTTCCAATACCACCAAGGTCAGCAGGTGGATTGAGTTTTCAGTCCCTACCTGATTCCCCGGGTTTTCCCTGGCATATTTAAGTGAACATTTCTTCATCGTTTGTTAATTATCACTCCATCCTGTGATTGGCGCTGAATGCGCTGTTGGATGGAGAGAAATGAATCAGTGAATTTCCATTCTTACTGCCTTTTATTTAGTTATTTCTGGTTATTTCTTAGGGTTCTTGCCAAAAGTGTAGTGGAGCTCATACGTCAGAGGAAAGCTTAAGGTTTAAGCTTTAGTCCAATTAATTTCTGAGGCACTTTTGCAAGGCCAATATAAATGTACTTTCTTAAACCCTCTAAAATTCTCCCCGTTTGGGAAACTAAAGGCATATTCTTTGCATTTCCACTTTTACTGGGCACCAAGCCCCGTGTAAAGCAACAGTGGCTGGGCTCTACCTTCCTATATTGTACATCATCCTCCAAAAACTTTCTGTGGGTTTTTCAAAGAATCTGGAAGGGTGAGAGGTAAGGTATAAATCTGCCTTTCTCAGAAAAAAAAGCCTTACAATCATACCCTGTGATTTCTGACTTCCAAGAGCTAGCTGAACATGTTGCAGGCCGAGATGCTCTTTGACACGTTGTACCAATGTTGCCATGGGAACAGGATTTTGTAACTTACACATTCTGCCAGTGCCAGTACCTGGAATTGGTAGCTAAAACGACAACCAATGAAAAAATATGAGACAATACAGTGCAAACTCTACTAAAATGTAATGTTTTATAACAAACTTATTAAAATACTGTCAGTGGGAAGTGTTAACACATCCAAATTCCTCTGGGCTTTCCTTAGAAGTGTTTAAAATCTATGAAAAGTGAACAAATGCTCCAACACCATCTTTGCCCTCTAACGAAATCAAAGCCCTCAAAAATTAGAGCTGGACTCTGCTGGAAATTTTTGAAAAAGAAACAATCAAGTTAAACCATCAAGTCTGAAATTCTCTTTGGAATTAATACTTGACATCTTGGTTTCTTGGCTCTTTTGGGGGTTTTCTGTTTTTATGACACTTTTTTCCAAAGGGTGAACTGACATGAACCGTTCTATCCAATGTCAACCTGCTGCTGAACACATGTGACACAAACTTCAAGAACAAGTTTCCTACATTTGTCCTACGGCAAATTGTTGGTATTCTGGACCACGGAAATTGAGATTTATTTTATTTACTTACTTACCCATTAGACTAGAGTCCTGTTTACCAAAAATACCTATATCTCGAAGAGGAAATAACTTCCAACTCTCTGAAATATTGCAGCTAAAACTAACTGCTATATGAACTCCATTTTACTAAGATCTGTTTGAAAATGGAACAAACTCCCTCAAGATACCATTGATGCTCTTAACACCACAAATTCAAAGAATTAATTTCGAAGTAAGCCACTCTCCAAGGCCTCTTACTGAAACTCCAAAGCGGAGTACTCAAGAGTACAACCACCAAGTTGTAAAAGATTAATGTAAGAATGACAAACACTGGAATCAAACGGAATTCAAACCATTCACCTAAAGAAAACAAAACAATACTCTACAACTGCGTTGGCAGTTTCCAGATTTACCCACATCAGTGTCTTTGATCTCGGGACGCTCTAAGGAAGCACTTACCTTTTCCAGTTTTGTGACCTGGAAAGTTTTCTTAATGTCCGGCTGGTCTTCCATACTTTTCATGATTGACACAAGCCCTTGTTCACTGCAAGTAACTACGCACTGAATCCTGCGGGGAGAAAAAGATGCATGCACTTTAAAATATGAGCATAACTACCATGAGACAGTTCAGGCGTTCTTATTGGTCCAGAGTGTGTCACGTGACCGGCCTTGAACAGTTGATAAAGCACTGACTGGCTTGCACCACCTCAGGCAGTACTTGCCACGTGCACAGATCTCCACATACAGAGCGATTGTTTACGACTGCTTGCGACCAGAACATACCATAACATGGCAAGAGGGGTGTTTTAAACAAATGAAGTCAAATTGTTACCCCAAAAGCATTGATAAGAGGTAAGTTTTAAACTTGTTTCTCTACAATTAAGTCTGGGAAGGATTTACAATATATTCCTGTTTACCCCGTTGTGGTTTGAATCTTTGTCACTGGCGAGATGGACCCACTCCAATCTGGTGGGAGCGACATCGCGCTTGAATCGGTCTCCAGGTATTCTATCTTATGGGTCCATCCATTGGCTAAGGGCTTCCTAGAGGTAGTCAGGGGTTCCACGCTGCACGTACCTGCTTGAGGCAAGGGAAGAAGTTAACTCTATTAACCCCTTGCCGACTGGAACTTTTTTCTGAAAGCCGACTCCAAGAATTCCAGCCTCGCTTGGCCATGAAGGCCACCTGCCAAACCGCAAATTCTCGGTTTGTGGCCCTGCGTGCTCTGCACACTTTAATTTACACAGTGAAAAGGCTCATTGTTCGGTGGCATGCGGCTCTACTCACACTTCCACATTCCCGTTGCCTCTTTTCGAAGTGGGGACTATTGTGAAGCTGGTGATTATGATGCAAATTCGGTCTTTTCATTTCCGGGCTACACACAAAGGCCAATCACCATATATACAAATTCCCCCTGAAATGACACTTGCGTGGCAAGCGGTGCCACGGTGTGTGACTTCTAATTCTGACGTGAACAAACGAGCTTACTGCAACAGCTGTGAAACAATGCGGCCACTGGGCAGTCGATTGTGCTGAGCTGTCACTTGGTCCTGCAGAAAATCATGGACTCTAGCCCTTTCTGCCCCGAGCGAGACCGAGGGAGGGCGCCAATTTTCCTACCAACGGAGGCTCCCTTGGTTGGAACTGCACTTTGGTGGTTCACAAATGATTGTGAAGTGCGTGCGTTATGTCACGTCGATGTGTGCGTCACAAGCAACAAAATGAACACACCCCACCGACATGGCTCTCTTCAACTGAAGACGGGATGCTTCAATGCCCATAAAAAAAAAATCTTCAAGAGCTGCTGATTGACCTGTTACTGGCTGTTTGTGAGTTAACCATGCCCCTCAGACAACCCTATAGCATTCTGAATCTGCTCCGAGCTGGAGTGCACCCCCAATGGGCAAAAGAAAGACAGGTGATTACAAGCGGGTTCTTGCACGCATTCTGTGCGTACGCAAAGACCATACATACCGGAGTAAATAAGTTGCGTGTATTCAGCGTGCTCTGCGTCAAACGCACATGTATACACCTGCGCATCTTGTGGCGTGCCCCTGCAGTGAGTACCCAAAAAAATACACCCAAAAGAAAAGACAATCGACAGATGACACCAGGAGATTGTGCTGCCAGATCGACTAATCGTGCAGATCCATCAACCCCTTACTCCAAAATTTGGCAGGTATTTTTCAGCGCGATTGGTGGATATGCAAGATAGCCCAAACTTTGCGCGATTGGTTGATCTTAGTGCGTGACTTGTCAATAATTCCGCTATCAGCCAATCGCCTTTCCTGATTCAGGGCTGTGAAATATTGTTTGAAAAAGGGAAGTTAAAGAAGTTGGACATTTCATGCAGAATTGACCAATCTGCAGAATGTTTGGGCGATCATGCAGATCACTTATCCAAAATCATCTTGATTTCAAAGCATGTCTTGCTGATAGATAAGCTGTCTATAAATTTGTGTTTCAGGAACGATGCTGTACCTAATCCTTCAGCCAACCAGTCATTTACTCCACCCTCGAGGGCATCGTAACACGTATGAGGAGAGTAAATGCCCACTCTGTTTTCAATAGCTCGGACAATGATCCTCTCCTTCGCGTTGGCCATGGTCAATCTCTTCAAAGGCACAAATATTGGAGGATGGTAGGCCAGGATGAGATCTGATCTCTTGTCAATCGCCTCCGTCAGAACCTCCTCCGTCAAGTCATTGGTCAGGAACATCGTCGTCACCTGATGCGGGGGCGTGGGCTCGACAAGCAGCCCCACGTTGTCCCAATCTTCGGCGAGCGAACACGGCGCAAACCGATAGAGAATGCGCAGAACTTCCTTCAGATCCATGCCTTTAGACAAAGTGCTGTTTGATCGAGCCATCTGGCATACCGAGGAAGACGTCCTTTGCCAAAATCGACTGTGCAGGGACGGTGGTATGACAAAATTACGACCTGCCAACTCCGTGTCACTTGTTGCAGATGCATTAGACGTGAAGTTGCAGTTGCCCAAGCTCAACTTCGACTCTTCCCAAAAACATCGAAAGAGCAATCGAATCCCTAACGCTCTCTGCACACAACTCATGAGAATGATTTTGAGCGATATATTTTCTCCCCAAAAAATGTAGTCCGTAGATCTGATTCAATGGTTGTTTCTTAAAACACGACAAGCTTATGACGAGTCTCACTCTCACTCTCACTCGACCACCGTGGTCAGTCGAGTTTTGCGCCCTCCACGTATTTTGAAAGGCGCCCTCTATAGTTAAAATGTGAAGTTGCGTAAGAAAGATGTTTACATTGTGTTCATTTGGAAACGAGAAATTTGGCATTTTATTAGACAAAATATAAGAATATGCTTCAAGAGAATTACGTGTAACGCGTGTAGATTTACAGTGAACTGTTATCCGTAAGTAGGAAGGTGAAGGCTCACGTAAATAGTTTGTTGTAGGCAATGATTTGGAAGTGATGTTTGCGCTCACCCAATCCCTGACGCTGACAATGCCCGGCGTAAATACAATGATACCATGTAGAATTTGTCGTCTTATCTGTTACACAGTTCTGATCATGAACTCTGAATCTTGATCTCTACAGAAACTGATTATCTCCAACATAAGCCGGTGCAGAATGGCAGCTATTATTCTACATGTAGTTTCCTTAGCTAACAGACCATGCAGACGAAGTAATTTTATTTTAAAATCGTCTAAGGTGCCATTGAAACAGGTCATGTTTGCAACCATTGCATCTGGAACACATATCGAACACCTGTCCACACAGCCTCAGATATTCAAGCCAGATGACGACAGTGTGGTTAAAGAAACATCATGTGTTCCAGAAAGTTCTCCAGTTGATGAAGCTGCTCTAGAGAAACTACAAGATTTTGTATCTGCTTCCAAGAGATTATTCGTGCTGACTGGAGCTGGAATATCGACAGAGTCGGGGATACCTGATTACAGGTCCGAGGGTGTGGGGCTGTATGCCCGGAGTGACAGCCGACCAATCCAGTACCAGGATTTCCTCAAGAGTGCCTCCAAGAGGAGGCGATACTGGGCCCGAAATTTTGTTGGCTGGCCCAAGTTCAGCTCTGTCCTTCCCAACGCTGCCCACTGGGCCTTGGCAGAGTGGGAGTGGGCCGGCAAGGTGCACTGGCTAGTCACGCAGAATGTGGACGCACTGCACACCAAGGCCCAGAGTCGGAGGGTGATCGAGTTGCACGGGTGCTCAGCGTGGATTGTGTGTCTGTCGTGCGGACAGAAAACTACCAGAGACAAGCTGCAGAAACGCATGAAGGAGATGAACCCGCAATTTAGTGTAGAATCTCAGGTAAAAGAGGAAAGCATACAAAGATATCGTTTTTTTGACCACATTCTCTGTCTCCATATCTCCTAAATGGCTGGCTATGATTGGCTACTCTGCATGACCAACTGATTGGCCCTGTGATTGGTTGATCCGTTATAAAATCTCCAACTTTACTTACCTTTTTGAAACAGTTTTCACAAATGTGAATTAGAAAGAAAAATCACTTGGCTGATGGTGGAACCATTGGCAAATTAGATCAAATGATTACACTAAGATCAAATCATCACGGAGATTTAACATGCATCACTAGGGCCTACAGAACACTGGTACCTTGGAACACCAGTGCCTACAGAATACTGTCACTTAGGGCCTATGGTACACTGGTGCCTTGGGCCTACAGAATAGTGTTGCCTTGGGCCTACAGAATACTGTCAGCTAGGGCCTATGGTGCAGTGGTACCTTGGGCCTACAGAATAGTGGTGCCTAGGGCCTTCAGAACACTGGTGCTTAGAGCCTACATACATGTAACACTGGTCCCTTGGGCCTACAAAAGACTGGTATCTAGGGCCTACTGAACACTGATGCCTAGGGCCTATGGTTACTGGTACACTGGTGCCTAGGGCATATGAAACAATGGTGCCTAGGGCCTACAGAACACTGAAACCTAGGACCTTAGAACACTGGTGCTTGGGGCCTATGGAACACTGATGCCTTGGGCCTATTTAACAATGGTGCCAAGAGCCTATGAAGCAAAGATGCTTTGGGTCTATATTTGGTTGTTTGATCATAGCCACGACTCATCAAAATTGATAAGCAGGGAAAGCTTAAAGATTAAGCCCAAATCGTTTCTTACTCTTTTCACGTACCCATCTTATTGGCAGGTGATCGCTCCTGACGGTGATGTCGTTCTCTCAGATGAGGCGGTAGCCGGATTTACTGTTCCCTCTTGCAGCTCCTGCCATGGTATCTTGAAACCAGACCTCGTCTTCTTTGGAGACAACGTGCCGCGAGACATCAGGGAATCGGCCTTTGCCCGGTTGCTTGAGGCTGACGCTGTTCTGGTGGCAGGGTCATCTCTCGAGGTTGGTGCCGACAGTGTTAGACAGAAATCTATCAGACTAAACCGACTGACACTTACTTTTCTGACATCTTAACCATGCACTCCTTTTATTTTACTTGCTGTTCGCCGCAGGTCTATTCCGGATTCCGTTTTGCACTGGCTGCAAAAGAGCAAAAGAAACCTCTAGGAATAGTGAACATTGGACCGACGAGAGCTGACCAGCTGGCCAAACTTAAGATTGATGGACGGCTGAGCAGCATCTTGCCACGCATTCAGGTCGCATGACTCTGCTTTCGAATCAATGCCTCAGGAATCTTGCACCATCAAATGTGTCTTTCAGGAACTTGATACTTACTTTTTTCCCTTGGCTTGAAGAAAAGGATAAAAGTGCCAACTACCTCAGGACACCTGACAGCCACTGGTGTCGTGTCCCAACGCTCAGGTGTGTTCATCGCAGATTTGTGGTCAAGTCCAATTAATTAGGATAGCTTGTGACCTTGACTGGAGATTGAATGGTTTGTCATTGATGAGAGGACAGGCGATAAACCATTGAGGACATGTTACTTGTTGGGTCTTACAAGGACTTGTAATGGACTTACCTGTGAGGACGTCACTGCAGCTTTTATCCTTTGTATGCAGAGGCACTGTGCATTGATTGGTTCCAGACGGTAGAATTACATACAGAAAGTGCTTAGTCATGGTCCGTTTTGAGTCTGTCATTTATCAAGGTCAGATGAGCTGTCGTGTACAAAGTGTCATCCACTTTGTGTGGCCACACAACACAAATGGTCAGAACATGTCCGATGTTCAATCATACTTTCATCTTCCTGGATTTATCCACATTGTATGTAAAATGGTCGAGCACTACTGATTGGAAAACCAAATTGTGTGGGCGACACACCCTTCCATATACACGTACATTGTCTTCCGAGCCCAAGTCCAATACCTGTATTCATCAATCCACTAATCCCAGTACACCTTGAAACCACCCAGCCTGCTTCTCTTCGTAATGATAGGCGGGTACGCTTATCAGCTCCCTGGAAACAATAGGGGGGGAAGTCGACGGCAGGGGAGATGACTTTACACAAGAATAACATTTTTAAACCACATTTTCTGATTTCCGTTTTAATGTATTTATTTCACACTTGTTAGCTCCAACACAATATGGGTCACATTCTAGTTTGCCTTTCTTTTTACTTTAAAACATCCAAAGCAACTGCTAAAATAAAACTACACTGCCAATATACGAGGAATTAAACCGGCATTTCTTGTTCATTTTTCCATTGCACTGAAACAACAGGACACAAAAATGTATATACGTCTCTGAATGTAAGCACATAAAACGGATACAATTTAGGATAGTTGGAGAGCAATCAAGTTGACTAGTCGACTCTCTGTCTGAGAATCATTCTACAAAGAAATCCGAAGCCAGGAGTTACAGGGCTGACTTACCTAGATACGTGTATCAGGGAAATAGATAGGTGCAATTGCGGGAACACACTTTTGGTTGGTAGTGCTGGCATGCCGTTTGCGTGATCAATCAACTGCAGCAGGAAATTTTGGACTGAACTTCCTTCGTGAAAAACTTCCAGAGCCACGTCTTGGAAAGAAAGAAGTATTCAACAGGACTGCAGGACAAATTGATAAGCAGATCAATGTGTCTGATCTACCGCCCTGCACTGTCAGGGTTGATAGCACTGTGCAGCTACAGCACTATCAACCAATCACAAAGATCCAACCGTTGCACCTAACATACGTATATCCATGTACACTGCAAGGAAATGTACTTCACAACATTTGAAGGATTCGTGTTCTACAGTCACGTCTTGGCAGTTTAGATCTCTCTCACCAGGGCTGAATGGCCGGTTTCCATTTCAAAAAAAAATGCAGGTGTTACTTGCATTTCACATCACACAACCCTGGCAAAGAAATTTAGCCAAGTTTAAGGTCTTCAGATTTTGGGGAATCCGGGGCACCAGTATTTGCCGTGACATCACAAGTTAGCATTTGCATTTCAATTATGAGCCTGTAGGCTAAAATAATTCCGCTGCTTGGCCATTCTGCTAGTCCTCTGTACATTTCACCACAAGTATACCACATCCACAGAGTTATTTACAACTTAGTCAATTTCTTGAGAAATGAAGTTTCCACAGGGGCAGGTGTACTTTCTTAACAAACCCAACAGACAACCGTAGTTTCTTTTATCTTAACTCGATAGCAATTTTATACATCTTTCAGGTTATATAAAAAGTCTTGCACAAGAATCAAGGTTGTTGGTGGCTGTTTTTACCATGCAGATTTTGTGATGACCTTGTATTTATAATTTATTTCATTCCAGTATTCCTCCTGTTACTCCTTGTGTGACTGCAGACTTGAGTAAATTGGGGATATGGTTACAGTTACTCTTTGACGCTTATAATCATCAATTAAGTTTGAAAATGCATGTAATTTAAAAGCAGTTACACTGTTTTATGTCTCATTTTGAGCAGTAACAACATTTCAGAAGTTAGGAAATGTTTCAGAGATATAACTTCTGAAGACACGAAAGAGCTTAATATTTCCCTAGAAAGAAATTGCTAATAAAAATAAATATATTCATTTACAATGTTGAGTTCAAACTCTCAATTTCATACACAGTGAAATACTGTGCTAAAATAATAGGCTTAGGAGTGGGAATATACACTTTTAGTCTGGGTTAAAAAATGTATAGGGTCATTGTCTTTATTGTATGATACAATATATTCTGTCAAGAAAGGTGGAACATCTTACCCAGTTGTACTGAGCACAGAGAAAGAAAAATCACCACTAATTCTGAAAAAAAATTGAACTCAAAATTTGTGGAGGTATTTAAAACACAGCTCCTAAGGTGAGCACTGGAGATCCGTAAGTCTGGCCTTCGCATTAAAATATTACAAAACGGATGAACTGCAAAACAAGTGGGACTTTCCAAGAAGTCATCAAAACGAACAAAAAGTTAGTCACCAAGCATTACGCTGCTAACATGCAGACTGAACTTTCTACGAGAACCACCACTTTTCTACGACCATCACACACACGCACACACAGTGGGCAAAGATGCCCATTACTGTTCCTTTAGAGTTTAATGAACAAAATTACACCCCTTCCCCAACGACAAAGTTTAAATACACCAGTTTGGGGCTGAATAGTTTAAATAACCACTCAGGAACAATTGTATAAACTAACATAACCTGGAATACATTATATGATAATTTAAAGTGCATGCATCCATACTAAATCCAAGGAATGAGAACATGTCTGATCACATTTAAATCATTCCAAATTTCAAGATAAAATTCCTTCTGGAGATGTGAAAATGTCCTCAGTAAGACATGAGGCCTCAGGTTGAGGCTGTAGAAAAGGAATTACAGCAAGTTTTTGATCTCATTTTTTGATCAAGGATTCGGTGAACAAGACCAAGATGGCAGCAGCATAAAAATATTGTCTTTTGTTTATATAGCCCTGGTTATTGATGGAGAAAGGGGCAGTTACATGTACAACCATTTCTTCCAGAAATAATAGAGCCAATCAAGAGTTTCATTGGGCCATACCATAAAACACCATAGTGTCCTTAAGGGAAAAACCCGACTATATTTCACACACCGTCTTACAATAAACACAATTTTCACAACTTGTTCTGGTGACTATTGCTGTTTTAAAAAAAAGCCAGTCGAGCTGATATTTGACCATTCTGCTTTTGCAGTTATTAAAATTTGTTTCCTTTTTTTTTTCAGGTGTAATACATTCATTCAGTAAATTCCATCAATTCTTGAATATACACCAGAACAGCTGGCTGCCTATGTACAGGGAAAATAGGTTACATTTTTGTGTAATACTACATGTACTTGAGTATCCATACAATGGAGATAAGCAGGAACAGAAATATGGTACCATGAAGACATTTAATTTAACGGGTATTTGGGATTAATTCAAGGTGAAAGGGTGCTTCTTTTTTTTCTTTTTTTGGACAAGGTGGGGCCCTCAAATGTACATGTAGTGGGACCTTCGGACCATGAAGATTCGCCCTTTTGAAGGTAAGAACAAAGCAATTGCTTGAAGCTCTATGCATCGAGCTGCTGAAATTCAATAATGTTTCGTAAGTGGGGGGAAATACTGACGAGGACTACTGAGTTCCGTTTGTTTTAGGGCTCTGGTAAGCTCCATCCGTCAGGCTTCAACGTAGTGGTAAGTGGGTTGGCACTAAAGTAATTTGATCGGTAAAATGCCATTTCCACGGTTCTGATTGATTTTTTCATTGTGTTATGTAGCGCACAACCTAAGTCTCTGACTTTTGTAAGCTGCTACAGCTTCTCCACTGCAGCATCCCAGTGACACAAATCAAGGCCGCAGCTGTAAAGCAGCCCATTTTCCATCATGCCAAGTTTTAACAGAAGTCCGCAGGGATCCAGTACTTAATATCTGGCAAGTCTATTCCAATCCATTCACAGTCCAGCACAAATCTGGTCTCTCTGCGCATTCAAATGAACCTCATCCGAGGCACTTTTTTACTACTGTTCACCCTTTGTTCGTTATGGAGGGGATTGCAATTTCTGTAACTCAGGGATGTGATTTGAGGATTGTAAAAATACCTGAAACTGCGAGTGCGAAGTGACCCATTACGGTGTGGGGTCCGGAGCCCGCAATTCTAAGCCTCTCTGGGGCATGTTTTAAGCAAAAAGATTTGAAATTACTGCCCCTTATGAAGTTAATTTTGTATTGAATTATAGCAACTGTGGACAAATCAAACATTACTATTTCTTATTTTATTTTGTTCAAGGATCTCAGTCCACTCTTAAGAAAAACTGTGAACTTTTCAAAGTTGTTTTTGCACATAAAAGTTTCACAGAAACAAAACAGGGCTTAAAATAACTACGACTCCACAGAGTACTTTTCCTGCGATTTGCTGCTTTGACAAAACACTGGCTTCACTGCACTTTCAGGCCGTCCACCATGGCATGCTCTCCTGACCGATTCCATTTACATTTATGGGTGACGTGTTTATCTAGCTCTCTTACTGACAAGTCTCCTTTTGAGAGAATTTTCCTGTTGAACTTGGAGAGCGTCATGTTGGCTCTGACGTACTGTAAATGTACACGTACGCATATGTACAACTGTACGTATGCGCATGGTACGATACCAGGAATTTGCACACATATGCGAGGCCGCACAAATATATGTTAGTCTGATCCTCAAACAATTGAATTACGTTACCGATACCGCATTCAATGTCTGCAGGAACTAGGCTACATAGAGTGGTACATGTACCGAGCCCAGAATGCAACGTGGATGTACGCACACGGCTTGGGACCCCTATTAAAGAACCCAAAGTGTTTGGCTTGAGCGAATTCAAAAACGCGGTGCCAGAAGGATTGGCAGGGACTGGACTACAGATTATAGTGTTTTACTTCAAGAACTTGGAGGGTCATCTCTAGAGGACAGACGAAGGTACCCAAGGTTGGTTATGGCATATACAATTATGAATGGCCTTACCGATACTGGTAGAACTTGTATGTTTAATCCTGCCAATAGAATCTCCAGAAATGACCACACCTTGAAAGTACAGGTACCTTTGGCAGAAACCGATTATTTTAAGAATTCTTTTTATATCCATAATACAAATGATTGGAACACCATCCCTGACGATGTTGCTAACAGTACTTCCCTAAATATTTTTAAATCTTCATTTTTAAATTCCTTTTAGCTTAGATTCTCCTTTTTTACTGCATTATTTTTATTCTAAAATATATTTTCTATAATTCTCATTTAATTTTATGATCTACTTGTTTTTTTTTCCTTATAGTTACTTGGATTGCTGCTTATGGTTTTTAATTATTCGTATATTTTAATGACTACGTTTTTTTTTTTTCCGTTTTTCACCATTTTACTTCATTTTTCTGTTCTGTTGCAATTTACTTTTAAATTTTTGTCAACTTTTAATGTGATTTTGCACTCTTTGTCTTTATCCACAGTTAATTTCTCATGTTCTCTATCCTGTTATGTAAATTTATATTAGTATTTTACGGGGTAGTGGCTTGAATATGGGTCTTAACGACCTTTCCATGACCCGTGACATTTATGTCAAAATGAATAAAATAAACAATGTGAACCGTACTACTCCTGCCGACGTTCGGACCAACACTGAGAATGTGT
>NW_019091515.1:41852-73666 GCF_001949145.1 Acanthaster planci | reverse complement strand
GTGTTGCCATCGTTCTTATAAGTGTGTGTAGTCAAATCGTGTGCGTACGGTTTACACAGCAGTGTGCGTATGTACGGCGCAGCTGGGCTCGATACGAGCGCCAGGTCTCACATTTTACTCACATATAATGCCCGCGAGATACCAGTCTTGTAAAACCTCGTTCTCAGGTATGAGGACGTGTGAGAAATGCAAACGTACGTTGTACGTACAGTACATTGTATACAAGTACAGTGTACATTGTAAATATAACGCAGACGTACGAGGTAGTCCGACGTGTCTGATCCTCGAGAAGAAAGAATAAACAAGTACATGTAAGTCTATTCTTCGGTTCATTTTGGCATGCATGCGTGATATGAATATTTAATTAGCATATTGTAACTCCCCCCCTGATTTTCTCAACGGTTTTGTGCGATTCACGAGGGTCGACTTTTGAGGCCCAAAATACCGGGACAAAAACGGAGAAATCACATCCCTGGACTGTTTTGACGTGTGATGGGCTCAGTTACAACTTGGGTGAGCATGTCTAAATTAGTTGGCTACAACTGTTCATAGCACGTTTATGAAAGCCACTGGTTAGTGGATACAGCTATTTGCCTCAGACGTGTATAATAATCCCTCGGTAATTTTGACACAGTGTAAGACCTTGGACCCATCTAAGAAAATGATCTGTAAAAGGAACACGAGAATAAAAAACCTGCTTCAGTTGCGAGATAAAAATATCAAAGTATTTAGCAATATGGAAATACCTCGAATGTATTCATTGAATGTTTCTTCAAAAATTGTGCATTTTGTCAAGTTTTGGAATGTGATCCTTCGACTATTCGAAGATTGGAAACACTTTTAAATTTCTTGTGTTTTTGCTACCGATAAAAAAAAAATTAGCACATCCACCTAAAAATATATAACTATTTCATAAAGAGTTGTGCAACATGTAACATCAGACCGTTTGGGTTTTGTATTATATCAGGAAACACTTCACTCCGCTGTGAATGTATCTGATCTTACCAGACACTGATCCTTCCTTTTACACCCTGTCAGGTGGCAAAACTAAGTCCATTTTAGGATCCAACAGATTAACTGATCAGCCATGTGACACTGGCTGGCTCCTATCCCCTACAGGAACTGGGAAAATAAAAAGGCACCTCAACATTCACAAGACATGATCATTTCATGACAGGTCCCACCAACGATGAATACATGAACACCTCTTGGAGAAGTCGAGGATCCAATTTACCAGAAGTCAACCAAAACAGTTTTGTCCCCTCTTTAAATCTCGCCTGGGTACATCCATCTTATGCAGATTTTCTACTCTGCCCACTTGAAGTGCCTGTACTTGATGTAGTATTTTGGTAGGTTTGGGACTGTCCCAGCCAGACACTGTTATGTTTATTTATACATGGGTCTTTGATATGTCTAGATTTTGGTAAAGAGCAAGGACGTGTACTTTAACCAAAATCAGGACACACCAAGATTGTGTTGGATTCTGGGGGTTGCAAGGGAACTGTCTCAAAGAAAGTCCTGGGGATTAGGAGTGATCATCTGCAAGGACACCTTGTCTCCCACTCATGTGTCAACTCTTAGCCAGGTGCTATGATCAGGATGGCAGTCTTCATGAGATGGGAGCCTCTGTGACGACACCAACGAGGCACCCTCACAGTCAAAGACCAACCCTCATGACAAAGACACACCCTTTTATACAAGCAGTTTCAGACACCGCACCTCACTGTTTCCAGGCCGGACAGGGAACCTCACCACCACAACCTTGCCAAACAAATGGACACCTCTAAATGAAGACAGGACACCAGATTTTGGGAGGCCACAGGGTGCACAGACAAATGGGAGAGGGGAGGGGACCACCTAGGTCTAGGGGTCCAGATTTGAAAAGCGACTTTTGCTGGTGAACTTGGGTTTGTTCTTCAGCATTCCCACCATTTCGGACTGCCGCGGCATGGACTTGGCACCCTGCACTGATTTGGGCTTGATGGTGACAGGCATGGACTTGTGGGACACGGCGGGTGCAGTCCGTTTGGCGTTGTTCTCCCTCTGCTGCACCTGCGACGAGATTTCTAAACTGGAGGTGGGTGTGACCAGGTCACTGATGGCTGCATTGGTCTTGTTGGTGGTTTTTACCGAACGGGCCTTGCGAATTCGACAGGTGTTTTTACCGAGCCGTTTTGTCGATGAAGGAAAGGACTGGTGCCTATTGATGCTGATGGACTTCTTGGGGGTGCTGCTCTTGGCTTTGGGGGTGATGCTGTAGGGAGAGCCCAGAGGGGAGGAGCCTGACAGGTAGGCAGAGTCATCCGAGCCGGATCGCCGCCGGGCTTCCAAGCGCTTCCCCTCCCCCTGTCTGGGGCTGACGCTGCTCCCGATGGCCAAGTTGCTGGTGGGTTGGGACCCTGCACGGCGACGAGTTGTCAGGTCACTTCCCCGTCTGGAACGATTGTCATTGTCTGTATTGGTTTCAGAGTCTGAGGGCTCAGCAGGGCTGGTGCCATGCGTACTGTCCCCACCGCCCAACTGGGGATCCGGGCTGCCGGACTGGGGATCTGGACTGCCTGACTGGGGATCCTGGCTGCCCGATTCAGAATCCATGCTGTCCTGATGTTCGTCTCCATCCCCTTTCTTCTCATCTTCATCTCTGCCCTCCTCCTCCTTCTCATCAACTTGCTCCGGGTCAGCCGCCCCGTCCATCTCAACCTCTTCCTCCTCGTCCTTGATCTCTCGCTGGGTGGGGTTGAGGAACACCACCAGCACGGTGATGTTGTCATTGGATCCGCTGGTCTTGGCCTCCACCACGAGCCGGTGGGCCACTGAGTCCATGTCGCTGGCCCCGTTGATACTTTCCTGGATGATGCGGCAGACGACCTTGGGCTCCACCACGTCCCACAGCCCGTCACAGGCAATGATGATGCAGTCTTCGTTGCCCGTTAGGGGCATGGTGGTCATGTCGGCATCACTGCTTATGTAAGGCTTCTGGTCGGGATCACCTGTATACGCCAAAAACAGCATCAATTAATCAACTCCTTAGAAAATTAGTTTCAATGACATTAACAATCTTTTATGCCTTTCTGATCTCCAGTAGGAGCAGTACATTTCATCAATACCAAATTTGACAAGACCCTGTAACATGGGTCTTAAAGCTATCTTTTCAATAAGTTTTAAGTTCGCTCTAGAGAGAGCAAATTGAGCTCACTGCTTTGATGCATCACTCAGTTTGGCATCCTGATGAAAATGGACACTATGAGGGAGATCAATTTGAATTCCATCAAGGCAGACTCTTCTTGACTCCTTAAATATCCAGCACGGCTATGACAAATTGTAACTCGATTCACTCTGGGTCATAAAATATAGCCAACTGTCCATAGCTTCTTCGAATGCAATGGGGCTCGGAAACTTTGACCAAAAATATCACAAACCTGCACTCCCACTGCACGGAAACTCTATGCCCAATTCCACGTTTGCTAAAAGCTACACACTGAGCCTGTACGTAGCCAGTAATGGCAACAGGTTTCATATAAGGTTTTGCCCTAAGCTGATACAATGTTGGCTGGGCTCTTATGGCAGTGTCCAAGTCTTTGCTGTAGCTGACAGGGACATATATGTCTACAGGAAGTAGCCACAGCAGCTAGAGTGGCTTCCACAGGTTTGCATGTGATTCCAAGCCACAGCCACTAATTCAGAATGTAGCCTTTCATGGCAGAATCCTTCAAAATTACAAAAATATTGGATTTGGATGGAGGGTCTGGTTGATACTGACCGATGGCCCTTGACACAGCCAGTGTTCCATTGACCCTCCAGACTCCAAAGAACAGGACGCAACCTCCCAGCTGCTCGATCCGGCTCCTTTCGTCCTGTGTTGAGATATTCAGAAAGGGGCAGAATTACCGCTTCAAATAGACTGCCGCAAGAATGTCAGAAACGTCAAACCAGACCAATGAATCGCAAGCTACAGGTCTCTCTCAAAGGACGTCACAGCCTGAAGACTGCAACGTTTGTTTGGACCTCAAATTTTTGTGCCGCGCGTTGGCTGTGCCATATTTCAGAGATATTTGGATCAACACGCCCACGTGTGTAGAACATCTGCCCGCTTTCTGCACGTGCGCCTTTTGGCATTGTTTACACAGCTGTAATTTTCCTGCAAAGACGGCATCCAATGAGAGAGATCTATTTTCTGGAAAAATGCACATTCTGCCAGTTTCATTGCCTGCAACTTCCAATGCTTTCCACAGACAACATGTTCCCTTTGATGTGTGAAATTTATTAGTGGGTGACGGGAATTGTCAAAATCAGAGTTACGAACTTCAGCCCAGCATGGAGAAATTTGATCAAAAAAATTACAATAACGAAACTTCTAGGCCCATATGGTTTAAGTGAAATGGCCTCACTCAGTATTTATTGACTCTGTTGGGAATGAGAATAATTTTGACTGTGTGACTCTCAAAGAAATCTGAAAACCTAATTCATTGACTTTACCCAGACTTTCTGGGACCAACATATAATAATTGCCAAGACATTTGTTACCATTTGGCAGAGAAAAGTTGTTTGAAATTTTGAACTGGAAGACTGCAATATCCACTACTATGGACTCACAAGGATAGCCTGTAGATTTATCATTACTCCATGATCACATCCCCAAAGCAGCCCATCAAAAACAGCCCTTGCAGGACTTTCCATGACTTCCTAGGCCAACTTTTTCCAGGATGCTTCAGAAATCCCATAACCCTAAGAAGCCCTAAGAAAAAATTGTCAATTGTTTCCTTGGTGCGTTGTGGGGAGGGGGTGACTCATGAGGGACTCCCCCATGATACCATGCATTTCCTTCCTTGTTGATCAATTTCTAAACCAGAACCACAGAGGTTATGGCTCACAGCCGGAAATCAACACAAAATATAAAGCCACATATTGCTCAGTCTGAAACAAGAACAGCAGAAAGTTGAGCATCGCTGCCTCCTCACGGAACAGCGAAAAAACTTCACATTATATTTGGAACTTGGTGCTCTATTAAGAACTCTACGTTTTGGGGGGTGGGGAGGGTGGCTAGGGACTCAAAATTCTCTTTAGAACTCTGAGTCTTTTGACTCCTGAGACCAAGTATCAAGATGGTGGTGGATATGGAACTTGTGGTCTTCTAAGAACTCGGCACACTTTTTCGAACTCAAAATGAATTATGTTTGGAACTGTTGAGTAATTCACATGACAAAAATCAATTCACCCCCCTTTCAAAAGTCACAAGACTAGACTGCTGGGTGCTGGCAAATCACATACAACAGTGACTCTGAAGGCTTTCCCAAGATTGAATCATATAACACACCAGGAAGTCCTCAGCTGTTCTAAGTTAGGAAGAGCAATAGTTCCCAATTAGAACTGTCATTTTCCCTCCAGAACATTCCAAATATCTTTAGGTTTGTGATCTCCAAAATGCTGACTGGATAGAACATCTACATCTAGAAATGATTAGGAAACGCATGTAATTAGATCTATACACACTGACGGTGGAAGCAGTGGGCCAAAGTCACCAATCGTCCCCCCCCCTTTTGTGACTGTGAGGACCCCCTTTGGTAGGTCCTACAATGGAGCTGGGATTACTGCACCAGTCTATGAATGGCTGATGCCTGATGGTCTGCCCCCCTCTCCCACTTTACAATCTGTTTTACCACAGCTATCTATGCACCAAACTCATAAGTTAATGACACATGCTGGGCTACACGCGCACACTGGGGATCAAATAACATCTCTTGTGCCTAGCTACAGGTGCCAACGCGATCCAGTCAGTATACAGGGATTGGTGACCCTGCCTTACCGGTCGTTCTGGTTTGTGCGGCTCCATGAGCGTGACAGGCTGACCCTCTCTCATCAGATACACCTGGGAGTCCCCCAGCCACGATATGTGCAGCGTGTCCGATTCTATGATGACCGCCACACCTGTAGTGCCACTCCCTAAACCCTACAACAATGCGCATGGCAAAAAGGGTAGATGGTACATAAACAAACAGGAATGAAGAAATCGTCCTCGAAAGTCAATTCACACTTCAGGTGAATGCAAAAGGAAAGCAAATTTGACACCATAAAACAACCCTTGGAGCAAAGTTGGATTGCGTTGTTGAAACTTCTATGAATTCACAGCACAACTATCCTAACTTCACAAAATCGTGCCCGTGCTTGCCTTCGCTCCAAGTATGAGCTGGCCCTCATTCTCTTTTGAACTTCATAATGAAAACAAGATTTCTGTACCACTTTTCAAAAGTTCTATTCTGAAACAAACTTTAGAGCATTTCTTTTCCAAACTGGATCCATTTTCATCATTAAACAAATTTTGCTCAACAAATTTATGTACTAAGCAACCATTTGTACAGCACCAGGCACAAGCAATATACATACTGTGCCTCTCAGGCGGATAACCAGCTTTTGCTGAGCAAACTTGTTCTACACTTGGCAAAATTCTAAGCGCAGCAGCTCTGGGAAATTCAGTGGGGCTTGTTGCGTACCTCCCTACGTGCTTTCTTCAGGAAGCCCTCGTCGGTGATCTGGAATGATTTGGCCAGCGCCTTGGAGGGGTCGTCCAGGAAGCAGTCTTGCCGGATGGCGTTGCCATGGAGATGCTGGCAGGCGTACATGGCAGCGTCCGTGCCCCCGTGGCCATCATAGACGGCATAGAAAGACCTCTCCTTGTCATTCTGTCAAGGAGAATGGTGACACTGGTTAGCTGGCATGTGGTACGCTTGATAACATGTGACAAACTCACTGTCACAAAATCTTGTCTTGAGTTATTGGCTCCAAATTTTTCAACAATATGATCATAAAGAGATTTCCAGTCTTTATTTTCAACTGTCACAAAGAAAATTACAATATTGGCACCTCCACGTAAACACTGAGATATTGGCACCTCCACGTAAACACTGAGACAGTGCAACCTTAAAAGCTGGATTTTGTTTACCACCATCAAGTTAAAGAAGCTTCCTTGAAGTTGCTTTCTAAAATAGCTGAAACGGTTTCCTAAAACCCAAGTGAAATCATATTCTTTAACTCAGCTTTTCGATCTACAGTATCAGTTTTACACGTGAAGTAGTGTCCTGAATTCAGCTGATATCCGTTTTTCCCCAGGTCAGCTAGAATCCGTATCCTGAAAAAGCAGATTCAGAATCTTCTCCAAAAGGTACAAAGTGCAACGAGGGCCCCAAACCAATGTTATTGCTCATCTGGGACAAACAGCATCAATGTCATAGTACGCTGAGGCAGGTACTGCCCACAGTGCAGAGCCCAGCTTATCTGCAATGTCACTAATGAGCTAAACAGGTGATCCACTCTGTGTACTGTGTCACATGCAATTTAATGCGCTGATACATCATGTATGTAGGATGTGTTCCTGGGTAGCCCCTTGTGGCTGGAATTACTGCACAAGTGCGTCATTTCTTGTAACTGGTCCATCAGGCCGCAATTAAATTAGCCCAGACTTCAAAGAGACCCACGCTGTTTCTAATAAGTCTGTGAGGACGCACTGATGCGTACATGAACAGTACAACCTAGGGGTGCACGTTTGTTCAGGATTTAAAGATACGTGCCCAGAAAATGAACCAGGAAATGCATTTGAACCCCCCTTTGGGAGAAGAACTGCATACCTGCGCTTGAATTGGTAGGCATCAGAAAGTTGAAACAAAGTAAATCCCTCAAAAAGGTTGTGCTCGATGCGCTGATATAAAATGTATGTGACTTCAGTTTACTGTTCCTTAAAGTGTAGCTGCAATGAAGTTTTCTAAGACAATTTTTCTGCACCTTAATACTCTTCTTCAACGAATGAAAACTATTTGGCATCCTGTTAAGGTTAAATGCATTGAAAAGTGCAGTTTTTTTTAAATTGTTCAATTATTAATGCTTTCCTGGACAACTGAGGGCACTGTTCCTGTGATGTCATCCAAGGAAGACATGGTTCAGTACATTTACTTGCTGATATTGTTTCTGTGGGATAGTTGCTTGCTTGTTGCTCTGCCCTTCCACAACTCTGAATCACCAAAGAAAAGAAAAGTTGGGCCTGCAAAATCTAAATAAAAGTGCAGGAGTTTTTCGTGCATCAACCAATGCAGCACTGAGGTTTCCTCCTGGCATGACTTCACAGTTTTTCTCACAAATATGGAAATCTCATTAGCGTAAAAAAAAAAAAAGGTGTTCTTCCTGGGATGACTTTACAGTTTTTCTCACAAATATGGAAATCTTGAAGTGGACCCGCCAACCTTGAGATTAAAGAGCGCATTTAGGTCGGGCACAATGACGTGCCTATCCTCCATCCTCTTGCGGGTGTTCTTGACGGCGTAGAGGGAGACCTGGTGGAGGCGCGGGGGCAGACGCAGGTCGGGCAGGTCCGTCTTCCAGCGCTCGCACAGGTCATTGACAGTGGTCCACACCAACGGGAAGATCTGACCCGCATCGTACACTGTTGCCGAAAATTGTTAAAAATGGAAAAACAAGGGGGGGAGGCTGGTTTCCATTGTGGGAGGTTTTCAGACAGCTGTAAACTGAAATACTCGAGGAGACATGACTCAGAACTAAACTTGACACCACTGTGAAACTGAAATTGCGTCAGACAGTTCAAAGGAAACCAAAAACATAAGCAAGTGTACAGGTGGGTGAATGATTTCCATTTTGTGTGAGCAAGTGCAGCTTTCACAGCTTTGAGATGAGGTGATTTTTCTCATCAGGGTGCAGGCAGTATTAAATCTACATCTACATGTCGTACTGGTACATGTACTATTAAGTGGTTATACTTCAAAGTACATGTATATGTTTATCCATCTGCACTTTCTTCGCTCATTCACGTACATGTTCACAGTGTGTCATGACTCAGGCTTACTTTTGGGTTGAAATGCTGACCTGTGGAAATTCACAGGAATTTCCATCCATTGAAACCTTTAAATAACCTGTTTCTCAACAATACCACCAAGGTGCATTCATTTTTTTTAACCTTCACGATCGTATCATATTCAGGGACTGTATGTACATCACATGTTCTTCTAAATACAATGCATGTATCAGCACATGTAGCCATCTTCCCGGCTTGTTTTTCTTTTCATTTTGTTTCTTGTACGGCGTGTCAGCGAACCTTATATGGTTGTACAAGTTTTCGCATATTGTCCTGTCTCTTTCCTGACTTCCTTAATGCTGTAGTATTTAGATTCCTCATCAATTTATCGGTTATCCGCATCATATCCACCCTTCCCCATGCTAAATGCAACAATGGTCACAGGTTTTTGTATACTATGGGCCCCGAGCATGACCAAAAGAACAACTATGAGATGCATGCGTTGCGTTCGCGGCGCTTCCAACAAAATGAACACTCCCTGTCAGCATGGCTCTTCCCAACAGATGATGGGGGGGGATGCTTCCGCTCAACGCGGATTGGATCCAGCAGGCCAGATGAGTGGCAGAGCATGCTGTGCAACTGCATCACGCTCAGGTTGAGATTTATCCAGTACAATGCAACATGCCACAAAACCCACAGTTGGGTTTTGTGGCATTCTGTTGCACTTTGTTGCATTCTGTTGCATTTCGTTTCAATTTTTTTTCATTTTGTTGCATTAAGTGGAGTTCCCCTTTCAAATTCTATGAACATTGGTGGATTATGAACCATCTGGACAGTCGGTGGTGGTAAAATTGTTTAGCACAGCACGCGCAAACAGTGGCTTTAGAAATGACTCAAGGAATGACCACAAGAACTTGTCACAATTCCCACGACGACAAAACATAACACTGACTCTCTTAAAATGAGATGAAAGACTTCCTTACATGTGCATGTGATGTCATCATCATCACCGTATCTTCCTTCGTCATCCACAACGAATATCGTGAGGTCCTTGCTGAGGACGATGTCCACAGTGGCCCGAGCAATGGCTGCTGCCAAAACGTAAGGAGCTTTGCTGGAGAAGGTAACAAAAAAACAAGAAAGAATTAAGACCTGCAGGCGCTGTCTTGATTTCTTGTGCAAAATTCAGTCCTAAGGAAAATGTATGGAAGAACTGATGAGACAACTTGTTTTGCTTTGTTGTGCTCTGTCGAAGTCCGTCTAGGATGAAACCGTTCAAGCTGATGGGACAACTCATTCTGATTTCTGTTTCTCTGTCCCTCTTTTCAACATCTGAAAAATTCCCAAGCAGTTTGTGGTAAAGGAGAACACTGTCAATATGATGCTACCTCAGACGGACTTTGCAGGGTTGGGGAGGTTTGCTCAATAAATTATGAACTGTAAAGTACATGCAGCTCACTGAAAGCAGTTGGGGAATGTTTGTTACTGTCCAACATCAATTTTGAAACATGTACATGTAAATGTACTTTAATGTATCTCAAATACATATACAAAAAAGCAATTCACACCCTGTTTTGCCATTTCGGTAAGACTTTTAATCGCATGCAGGAAATGCACATGTATACAGCTAGCAAAAAGTTGGGCCCGAGGCAATCTGAAAACATCAAAATGGCACATGTATATATACATAATTTACAGAGGTGCAGTCTACATGTACATGCACATGCACTGGTACCATTAAGTACCATTCATGTACTACGGCATATACAACACATGTCTATACATGTACATGTACCTTTTTTTTCAAAGCACATTAACATTCTTGAGGCTAAAATCTGATCAAATACCGGCACCCGGTACCAAGGTGCCTCTAAAGATGGGGGAAATTTACAACCTATGATTTAACTGGCACATTTCACAAGAACGTATGTCTGAAATACATGTACATACCAGTTACATTCCGTAAATGTACAAGACCATGGTGCTACAAAATTTGTGTTCTGTTTGCTTTTGGCACAAACTGTGAACAGACTTAGAATTTGTTTTATTTTGACATTTAAACGCTTAAATGCCACATCCATTAAAGAGAAATTCTGTGACATGATGCCTTTAAGATTGCACCGCAAGCACGTTTACAGATGCTCGAGATGACCTCCAGATGATTGACAGCCTTCGCGGCCAGGCGCAGAACGAGGGAATGTCCGGCCCTTTTGAGTGCCGGCAACTTCACTTTAATATCGGCCGATTCCCGCTGCAGCGCTGGCATCTGTGTCAACAAACTTATGTCAATTAAAAAAAAAAAAAAAACTGCGAATGAACGAGACTCGAATTTCCATTCCATGACCTAGACTGACGCATGCTGGTGTAGTTGCCTCCATGTTCCAGTAATTGAACATGAAGGCTACTGGGTAAAAAAAAAATTAAAAAAAAATATAGAGTTGATCTTTATAAAAGGCAAAAGTTTGTTGGTGCTGGAAGTACATGCACGCATGTAAACAGCTGTAAAACTGCTACAAATCATCAATCTTCTGAAAACAACATTGCAGTGATCTTACGCAACTACGGTACACATACATGTAACAATACACATGTACATGTATGGTGACTCATAATATCACAGTGCACCACCAGGAGGTTCCATGGAAGGGCCATTTTTTGCAGTGAATGGTGAGAAATGGTTGACAAAATCTATAAGCCGGCTGCTATAATCCTTTTTTCTGTCTACCGCATGGATGTCTCAATCTATCATTAATTTCCCTAGGTTGGCGACTGACATTCGCTCAAGTTGTACAAATCACAGCAAGGCAGCCCTGCTTCTGTCTGCTTCTGTAAACTTGAACAATGGCATCTCCATGGCAACCTCTTGGTGATGCACGTACATGTACTGCAAATCACCCCTAATACGTTTGCATTTGTCCCCAAATTCTTCTAGTTTGAGCAGTCTCAACACAAATACAGCACAAGTAGGCCTACCACACATGTGTATGAAACTTTAACTCGGGGACCAAAAATGTGACAGGAACTCATTAAAGTTCCAATGATACAGGAACTCATTAAAGTTCCAATGATACAGGAACTCATTAAAGTTCCAATGATTCAGCTGATTTAAACCTCAAGTCAAATACCAGTTTGGACATGCGTGTCTCTCTTGTAAGTACATGTACATGTCCTTGCATGTACACATGTATGGTGTCTGGATCTAAATTTGAAAACAATTCCATTTTGTCAGAAACTGACTGAAACACACGCGCAACTATAAATTCTAATTTTATGAAGTGTTTTTCAATTTGGGATGGTAAGATTAAGATTTGAAAGAAAATGAAAAAATCGGCTGATGTGAGAAGAATTTTGCGTGCTTGCAACAATGCCAAATAATCACACCTATTCAACTTCAAACACAGACATTCCAAAGTTCGCTCGAGTCCCATATCTCCACCACAGACCTACATGTACATGTACACTGTCGCATCCCCATGCACGTGTTGTGCCGATACCCCACCCCAATGCCATTCATGTTGTCTGTTTACTGCAATCATTAGAGCCCTATTGTCAGGATTATTGACTATCTGGCACATTGGCACAGACACCCCTACATGTACCTTGGCTCTAGCCCTGGCCTGGTCGCCAAGGCTACAATCAACATGGGACTCTGGGACAGACTTTCTCAAGTCCTTCTGGCATTGGACTGGCATTTTTCAGAGGATCTGTGGTCAAATGTCCTTTGCTGGAAAGTCATGTGAATAATTTGTAAGGGTGAGATTGCATCTACACCATGACGTACCCCACATGTACAGTGTACATTTACATCACCTCACCTGAATTAGGGTCCAACTTTAATGGTGTGCCAATTTGACAATCTCTATTGATTTTTTTGGCAGCACAATGTCCTTGTCCTGTCTGTAGATTTGTAATCCCTCTGAAAAACCTAAGGCACCACGCACTGGGATGTGAAAGGCTTCATAATGCACTCTGCATGCGTTGCTTTCAATTTTTTAGTGAGTGTGGTCCACCTACTGGTACAATATACATGTATCTAGGAAAAGCTACCCTTAAAGCCCCTCGAAATCTACCGCACGTACATGTACATGGAGGTTTCATCGACATGTTGGTTTCACAATTTGAGCAGAAACTCCTCGAAAATGAACAGTGTCCCCCTACAATGACTCACAGCCACAGCGTCCTTATATGTCAGGAAATCTAAGGGAAAATTTTGCATACATGTTCTAAAAGACCAGTGCGCCTTCTGAGACGACCAACGAAACATTGAAGACAAACAGAGAGCTGCATGAAATACATGTACCGGTACCAGACTACTCCGGAGTTAAATTATGTCACACGCTCTAAATTTCACAAATTGTATGTACATCGGCAGATGATGGTACATGTACCATAGATGTACTGGTGTCAGTCTACCATGGAGTAGTCTGTACAGTGAATCTGCAGATGAACATGCACATGTACACTACCAGCACACTGTACATTTCTACCTCAATGACTGCACAGTACCAACAAGACCACAAATACCTGTTACAGCGCCTGCTTAATCAAGCATGTGAGTCCAGTACCAAAGTGCAACAGTGCATTAATAAATCAATGCATATAATTCTGCACAGGTTATCAAAGTACATGTAGAGTACATGTCAATGTACAAAGCATGCATGTGAACGTGTACAATCAAATCAATAGGCTTTTGGCTAGGAAAGATCATGAACATATTTCAATGAACTTTTCTCATGGGCGCGGATGACAGTTTCGCAGGCATATACGGTACTGCAAGAAAGGATGTATTTTTGATGGTTCATGACATGTGCACAAGAAATGCATGTACTGTGCATGTGTTGATAAGAAATAAAAGGAAAGTATACACGTGTACAGAGAACATGTCTACATGTCCATGTAAGCACCATGTATTTAAAATGCCATAAGCATTACTCAGTCTGAACTCCCCTCGTCAACCCAATCCATCCAAATGCATCCATGTATGCATTTTCACCTGTTTCAACCCTAAAGCAGGGCACATGCTCACACTGCACAACTTGCCACGTTCAAATCTCTACACGTATTTAAGTCAGGCCCATCGGCAAGGGACGGGGAGGGGGACCTGAGGGGATCGGATCCCCCTGGTGGGAAGCTGTCCTCCCATTGGTAAAAAGCACAAGCATAACAACTATATTGTGTTCTTGTGATATGGCCCCCCTCCCCAGCTGATACTGCGGGCCCCCTTCATTAAGTTCATGCCTGAAGCTGGTGGCAGGGCTGACTTTACGTACATGTACCTCTATCTGTATATGGTAGAAAATTTGGATTGACCCCAAAACTCCTCTAAAGTCTGCATAAAAAAATGTGGGTCTCCGGGTCATGTGTTGAATACTCTTTACGTACACATGTACATTGTAGCTTGAGGCAACATGTACCGGTACTAAAGGATTAGTGAGGTTATCTACACGCTAGTACAAGCTTATTCAGTTGTGCACCAGACCCAAAGGAAGGAACGGGATTCAAATGTATTAATTTATGTTTTTTACTTTCTGGAACTTGAAGATACAGGTATCTACATGTACATGTACAGAATACATGTACCAGTACAATATCGTCAATAACTAGCTCTGATGGCTGTCATAAATCCTAGTCCCCTGTGGTGCAATGGGGGAAGGAAAGACCTTGAGCATCATGAGCTACATGTATTTTGGGAGGCACCAGTAAATCCCAGTCCAAGCCCCCTCCCCCAATCCTGGGTAGGCCACTGCATTTATTTATTGGTTAACATCCAGGACTGGATCGTTTGTTTTCTTGCAGCACATGTATCGTACATGTCGTGTGCACACAAATGTGCAAGTACATGTATGTGTGGTATGTATATGTACATGGACTGTACATGTACCTGTATACATGTGCAAATAAGATGGGCTCTGTACACACAGCAATAATCATCTGCCTTCAGTACTGCAGAGAAATTCTCTCCCACATTGCAAACTGCATACAATGCAGGTCGGTATGTACGGATCAGAGCTGTGCAAGCAAACCTGAAATGGACTTGACATCCATCTTCATTCCCACTGTCACTTTCCATTTCTGAATTCCCAGCTCAAACACATAGCCAGTCCCCTACTCTCACCCCCATGTCAATCCATTCCGCCACACTCGGATCCAACCCCCCCCCCCATTATCCCTTTACAGCCCACGCCATGGATTGAACTCTGGAAAGGTTCCCTGTTGCCCCAAGCACTTTTTCGCTTGCCCTGAACCGAAAGAACGAAAGAAGACAGTGGCTAGGGACTGAGAGAGATGCAGGGGAGTGAGAGTCTTGGCACAGGCTGTACAGGCATAGATCAAGGTGTTGATGCAGCACGTAGGCAGGTACTTTGTACTTGTACACGCATATGTACACAGCACACATGTTCATGTGCACGCACTCTAGATGGTGTACAGAGTACAATGTAATGTACATGTACATGTACACTGTACATATACTACTGCAATATACACTCTGTACGGGGAAGTCATTATGGTTGTAAATTAGGAAAATATCCCCAGCAATTACTCTTGAATGACAAGCCCCAAGTCAGATAATCTACCTTACTGTACCTTCCATCATGTCTGAGACATGAGAAAGTGATTCCAGTTATAATTACCCTACATGTGTCCACACGTGTACAATACACGTACATGTATGCAAGAACAAGCACCGGTACAGGTATTGTTAGTTATCACACGAGTGCGAGTTGAACACAGAATAATGTACATGTAGTGCATCTGTGTCTTGTATGCCTCGGAGAAGAAGGCCGACTGGTACACGGGACGCAGATGCACTATATTATTCTGTGTTCCACGGGTACAATAACCAATTCAATGTATCTTCAAGCAAACTTGACATGCAGTGCAGATGTTATAGGGGCCTAATCCCGCAAATATGCCACCTCTGAATTTGAAGTAATTTTTGCAGTTGCGAGTTTTGCTTTTAGCGTTAAAAAATGCAATGCGTTGAGTTGAAAGAGCACATTATGCAGGGTTTGATATGAACGATGCAATACAGTTATAAATCACACTGTTTGTTGTCATGGACTGACCAATCGGAATTGAGAATTCAAGTCTGCCTGAGATACTTATAAATGTACATACATTTTATAACCCTAATAAATGTACATGTGCACGTATGCCATGCATACCGGTACCTCGTACATGTACCGTAGGCATACATGTACATGTCCATGTACATGTATGTGCTGAGCATGTTGTACTGATGTTCATGCAGACTCCATACCAGCATCACGTAGGTACAATGCACACCACATGTAAACTGTGCAATGCATAGTACACAATTGCAAATTAGTGCTGGTATCATTACCGCTCTAGTACATGCTCAGACCTGTATAAAAACATGGAACCTAACATTGTAAAAAGCACATGCACACGTATGCATGCATGTAGGGCACTTGTAAGGTATGGGTGTTCCAATCAGTGCAATGTCTACAGGGCTCTTTAAGACCCCAGTTCATATCATAGCGGTACATGAGCTTTTTGCTAATCACTGCGGTTATGGTTACTCTCACAGGCACCCCGTATTTCTCTTGAAAGCTACCTGTATGCTGGGGAGGAGGGATCAAGATGTTCAAGCAGTCATCCACCCCCTCCCCAGCTTTCCTTTCCGATGCCATCGCCTACATGTACATACAGTGCTAGGGACAAGATCCGCTGCTCGCCTTGTTCCTGGGGTCAGGGCTGAGGACAACAGCAAGGGGGGGTACAGAGAAGACAGGTTGACCGAGGTCACTGCACATTACTACGTGGCCTCCGATTTATTGATCTCCAGATCCTATTGACCAGTGTATTTCATGGTCATCCCTACCTAACATGTAACGTTCTTTTAATCTCTTTGCTGCCAGATTGAAAAAAAAAAAAAGCCACTTCTCAGCCACTTGTTATATTGATTTTCTGCCTTCTCATCAGCACTGGCTGGCTCTTCTGGGCAGGTGGGGATTTTGTAGTTGTAGGTACAGAATCCACAGGTACACGTACATGTACATCTGCATATATGGATATGAACACGTAAGAATTGGGTATACATTTGCATACAGAGTGTACAGACATACAGCCGTACAAGGCACAAATACGTACAACCCATACCCCGGTACAACGTACCTTTCTCCAGTCACAGACAGCCAAAAATGTTATCCACTGCCCGCCCTACATTAAATAGACATGCATACATGTACATCACACATGACTTGATTCTGACTGAAAGGGCAGCTCTGGCTTGTCCATCCGCCCTGTTTTCATGTTACATAATACACAATATAGAATACAGACTACAGTACATCAAAACGTAATTTCGTCCTCCACGATGTTTAGTGTAGATGTACCGGTATAATGATACACCAATATTAAGGTACACCTTTGTAAATATTTACATTGGTAATCTAATGCATACAGCTTAGTCTGCCTTAAACTTTTGATGATCTGGTAAGTCCAAATTAAAAGCTTAGACTCCGAGAGTAATTTTGTAGTTTTTCCAATACACAAGGTGGACTACTGACCATTCATGTACAAGTATGTGTATTTCACCAGAATTATATGGTTTTGTTGCTGGAATCTGACCATGGAGTTGTATTTGAGATCCGGAATTAGGGAGGTGACTGTACATCATCCATGCGCGCTGTGCCCATGTACATGTCCGTACATGTAGCCCCCTGAATCATCCAGTGGCGAGTTCCAATCAGAAAAAAAAAGAAACGTCCCAGAAAAAATCATTGCCCCCCCCCACCTTTGAAAAGGTACCGTAGTTATTTGTCCCCCCTCCCACTTTATAGGACTACCAGCCATTGGAGATGCATTGCAACTTCATAAATATTGTATCATATTCTTTTCAATCTAATGGCCAGGGTTTACCCCCCCAAAAAAAAACCCCATTCCATCGCTGTTAGTACACATACCAGTACAGTGTACACAGAACATGTGCTGGCACCATACATGTACATGTATCCTCAGAATGGTGGGTTGGAGAGATAAGACTCTAATTGGCTCAGTCTTCACTGCCTTGGTGTACAATGTAGTGTGTCTGGACCAAACAGCAGGATTCCAAGCTGCGATCTCTAAATACACAGTACATGTACATGATGTACATGTATGTATTGTAAACCTGAAACAGCTCTCCACCAACTGAACGCAATACATGTACTGTACATGTACATGTACTGTCACATCCCTGAGATTCTACATCAATGTACATCTACCGGTGTGTGTAAATGAAAGGCAGTATGCTATAAACTTGTCAAAAATACCTGATCAACAATTTACTATGAAATGTTTGTGCATGTACATACATTATACATGTACCGGTATGTAAACTACATAGGGCCCGTGCATACATGCCCATGCAATGGATTTTTAATAACAATGATGAAAAAAAAAAAAGCATCCATGCACATGCAGCCAGGTTTCTATAATCAATCAAGATCTAAACAGAGAAATTGCACTGGTGTGACCAATTCAGATTTCGACTATTATTCAAGGGTATTCCCAACTGAAAATAATCTGTACATGTACAGCAGCTATGGTGTAATGAAAGGATATTATCCAATTTCTAATCGGGCCATTGTGCTTTGCCATCCAGGTCATGTTCCATGCATGCTCCATAATAACTCCCCCTCCTCCCTTTTATTGTGACCGATCAAATGTCGCAGCCAGGCACGAATCTCTCAGTTGTTGGCTCACAATTTGCCGGGCGGATGTCAGGTGTGGGGGCTCCACTTTTAGCTGATCACCACAGACTGAAGTCAACCAAAATACCGGTAGCTTCCAAGTGTAGATTTGCACTCAAAGGGTAGTCTGCAAACCCTACACTCAGTTTGTTTTAGACCTTCAAACTGCACCTTTGTGTCTCTGTTAACCTTATTTTCAACCTTTTTTTTGTCAATATTTCAAAAGGTACTTTTTACCCTTTTTTTGTTTTTATGCTAATGAGATTTCCATATTCATGAGCAAAACTGTGACTTCATCTCAGGAAAAATACCTCAACGTTACAATGGTTTCTACACAAAAAAGTCCTGCATTTTTGTAGCTTTTGCTAAAGTCAGTTTTCTCTTCTTTGCTGATTTACTGTCATTTATGTGCGTAGCAATAAGAAGGCATCAATCCCTTCATCAGGAATGTTAATTCTGGGTTTACAATTTGAACAGAAAAGCCTATGCAATGGGCTATGTCTTCCCTAGAGGACTTCACAACAACAGCACCCTCAGTTGTCCAGGATAGATACATGTACCAGTAATTTAAACTGTTTTAAAAAGTGCAAAATTCACTGCAGTTCCTGATACACTTTAACATGTAAATTCATCTACATGTACATGTAACCATGGTAACTGGGTAAATTAATTTCAACTACATACATGTACATGTACATGTACTGTACATAAAACAAATGTTCCAAAAAGCACAAAATACCGTGGTACCGGTATATACCGGGTACATTACTGACACGGGGACATTGTAACAGAGTACTCCGTACACAATGGCACCGTGGGCCACACAGTGGTGTGACAAATTCAGTTTGTGCACTGATATTGACTGATTATGGTGTCGCAATGGTTCATGTAAAGTATGATATATCATGGTCTTTCTTCACATCTCACAGACTGAGATACTCCCTTGACGTTTTCTCACCATCAACTCTCCCCAAAGGGAGGAGAGAGACACTGCACCAAATCTGTGCAAGTACAAGTACATGTACAATGTAATTTGGTTAGCTTGGGGGAAAGTTGAGTGCCTTAACACATCAGGACAGTGAGTGGGATCCAGTGACCTTATCTGTACCAACAGCTCCACTTCCCTGGATTTTCAGGGAAGCCTCTGTCTGTTTACTTAAGGGAGTTTTTGATGTGTAACTGCAGTGTGCATGCTCAGGTCGCAGAGCACATCTTTGGGGCAGAGAGTTTGTGCTTTCACATACATACATGTGCATGTTGTACATGTTTATACATGTACTTACACATGTAAAATGAAGTTTATCGTCTATGATCGGACGTACATGTACATGTCCGCTATGCAAACTCAGTTCAATTGATGTGCTGTGGTACCGGTACATACCGGTACCAACAGTAATCGGTATTTATACTGCAATTGAAATAAACTTGGGAATGGGAAATTCTCTTCACTCTTTTTGTCTTCCTCTGGAATTCATTTTCATTTCACAAAATGTTGAAAACTTTTCCTTCAGCAGGAAACGATTTTCATACTTTTTCACGATAACGGGGAAGAGATTTTCACACCTTACACCTTTTCACACATGGGAGAAAAAAAATTCATACCTAAAATAAATGGGAAAGATTTTTATGGCTTTTCACACATTTGGAAAAACATTTTCACACCTTTTCACACATGGGAGAAAATATTTTTACACTTTTTCACACAAGAGGGAAAACATTTTCACATCTTTTCCAGTACGTGGGAAATGATTTTCCTGCATTTTCAGTTCACACAAGTGGGAAAGCATTTTTCAACCCTTTTCACACAATTGGGAAAATATTTTTTCATGCCTTTTTTCCACAAGTGAGAAAACACCGTCACCCAAGGGGGGGGGGAATGTGAATGCAAATTCATTTCACAAAATGTCCCATTCATGGTGTTAACTTTCAATACCTTATGCATCATGTGCACTTGTGCAAAACAGAAATTACATGTAGTATGCGATAAAGGAAACGGTGCACCATCACTGTGATCATTACAAATGCACAGGATGTGGTTTTTCAGTTGAGAAAGCACTGTCCTGGTACCAGCTCATTCCACGATTAACGCACCGTTATACCGGGTACATGTATGTAGACCTACCGAAATATGGATCACGTCAATGTACAGATGTATGTCCCAATATTTACAATGTAGGTCATATACCGCTACAAGTAGATCCTGAGCTTTTTTGGTGCTGAGCACCATCAGGGTAAATGTACATGTACCTGACTTTGACTGATTGGCATGAACCTTCATAAATTACATACCGGTAGCGCACCTGTTTCCTACGCAAAAACTGTGTTAACCTGTCCAACAGCACAGCAGACTGCACCCGACTTGAACATGATTGTTGCCGTGTTACAAATTCCCCAGCAAACCCTGAAATGACCCCCCCCACCTGTATTGCTGATACTGTATGTCACATATGACATGTATGAGGCACAATTTTCAGCCAACGAGGAAGCCCTTCCGTGACTCGCTGGTGACCCACAACATGACGGTGATCTCTGACCGAGGACAGGAAGTGTGACAAAGACATCCAGAGCCCCATCGCAGTATGAAGGAGTCCCCCCCCCTACTACGCACACTTATCATGCCCACTTTGGCTCACAAGCTAAATCACATCCCACAGGTGACTGCCTGACAAAGTCCCTCACCACAGTGTACTTGTAAGCGTACACGGTACATGTACATGTACATCATGTATACAGTACAGTACATTACTCAGCACATATTACACAGCTACGACATATGTACAGTACATGTACATGTACGCATAAGGCCTACAGAATGTACAGCACTACATGTACATGTATACATGTACATCATCGGATTATGGATTTCAATAAAGATATGAGTCTTTGAATAAAACACACACGTACATATAGGAGTGCTGGTAACTGGTTCTACTTGTATGTCACGTTAGTGGCAGACTCCAGTGAGTTTTGCTTTTGACAATGAATATGGAATGTGTGCATGCAATTACAGGCTTCCAACTCCCACTCACTGGGGTTAAAACGCCCATGAGGGTCAAAATCACCCAGGCATCCGCTTGATTTAATAAAAACTTACAAGATACCGGTGCATGTACTTGTACGAGTGCAAAAATTACTGAACAATGCACATAACGGTAAATAGCAAAAGGAATTACATTCACTGAACTACTTTAAGGGTTTGGAAGCGCTGTTGAAAATGTGAATAAAAAAGTTGAATTTTAAAAAACGACCAGCAGAAGTTTAGCCACATGTGGTACATAAGGTCTTTTTTATTTGATACATACGGTAAGTTAACTACATAAAAACAAATTAATAAAATATTTCTGTCAATTTTAATATTTGCTTTAAAAGGCATTTTGAACTGGAATTCTTAAAAAATCCCATAACCTGGGTAAAAATTCTCCACAGACTCGCCATAAATGTTTTTCCTACAAGGATCTGGAAGCAAATTCACCATTTTTCTTGTATAGTGGCAGATGTAAGCATCTCTTTAACATGAAAATACCACCTTTTAATCTTAAGAGGGTATTTTCAAGTTGTTGATGCTTTGTTGATGCTAATTGTGAGTGCTGACGCTCGTTGACACTAAAATACCACAACCAGTTTTGCACCCCTTTGCTGGCAGTCTATACGTACATGTATTTACATGTAGAAGAAAGCTGAGCCGTTTCCCTCATTTCTGACCAATCTTCTTTGCAAAAAAAACATGTACATGTAGGTGCACCAAGCACCTGTGCTCTAGGTAATCCAGTAATCCAGTATGAACTGGCTTCTATCCAGATTGTGAACAGGTATGGAAAAATCACTGGTTTGTGACCTTGATGAAGTGCAAACAGTCCTGGAAAGATACATGAAGATAAACATATGTACTACTCAGTTGCCTAATTGCACTCATGCACAAAATTAAAAAGGTAGTCTCATATTTGCAGCTGTCCAGAAAGTGACAAAATGACCACATTGATAAGTATTTGTTTCAGATATAATCATGGAAGTTGGAACCAAGCGTCCAATGGAGTAATTCTTTCCAACAGGCAAGCTGTCATTTTGAAGAGAGCAATGAAAGACGACCATTTCCACCTTTCGCCACTTTTAACATGTTTAATACATGCATGCACGATGCACATAGTACTTGTGCACAATTGCTATCGCATATTGATGCAAATTAGACCTTTCTTACAAAGCCAAAATTGAACACAACACAGGAACCGTAGTATTAAGTTTGCAGCATGACAATTAGCAAGCAAGTACACAGCATATCACCTCTGGTAAACGGGTTTGTTGTAAACACTAACAGTACCTCCACTCTGACTAAATCAAGTGTTCCTCAAACTAGTCAAAGTTGAGTTTCCTCAACCAATTTTACTAACTCATGTTTTGGGGCAGTAAATTCAACCTTGACCTGGCATGTCCTCTAGTAGCATTCAACAGACTCGCGGGAATGTCTAGCACTCTGGTAAAAATGCACGCCTTTTAGGTCAGGGCTAAGTTAGAAAGAAAAAGCTCGACTCACTTTTGGCCGACAAGGCAATTGGTGACCCACTCTAAACATTCGCCCTCGATCTCCTCCTTGGTCATGTGGCAAGTCAGGCTAGAAAACGGCAGGTTGTCCGTGCCTGCGTGGGTCGAGCTGAACTCCTGCAGAAACTTCTTGAAGTTGGCCACGTCTAGGCGTGGGTCGGAACCCATCTTGGAAGGGGTGGAAATACGGGGGCCTCTGCAAAGCTGCAGAGTTTGGCTTTTGAAGGGAGTTTTTTCGCGCACCGAGTTCAATTTTCGTCTACGCTTCTACTGTCCCGGTGCATGACACTGCGATTCAATGAACCAGTGCAGCACGCGTACTGCATGCACTACGAACAATAGTACGGCTACGACTTTCAAAAAGACGTGTTCTATGGAAGCCGCTAGCAGCCATTTCCCATATCCTTGTGTACCATGGGCGGCCGTAGCCAAGTATCCTGACAGGGTCGTATTACATGAGCGTCGGCCACGTACAAATTGTGTAGATTGGATGTCGGGTCAAGTATGACGTCACACCGTGGTTTGCAGATATTTTCGTCCCGATTAAAAACTAAATCGAGATGGGAGAGATTTTGGGATTAAGATTTTGCGGTTTTTTCCGGCTAAGTAGAAGACTGTATTTTAAGCTTAGGGGATGCGTCACTAGTTTTCGTTTCGGTTTTGACAGTAGCTCAAATATTAATAGCAGCTGCATTAAATTAGTTCTTTGGTTTTTTTTCTTGCCATAAGGCCTAATGCCTACCTTGGTGATGTCAGTCGTTGCCACAGTAACCGAGCGTGTATCCTTGTGAGTCTGACCAACAAAATGGACAAACATAAACAACAACCCTTCCGACACTGAAAGGGCAATGACAAATAATGAATTAAATGAAAGGTGTGCGGGAATGTAGTAAATATGATTTGAATTGGTGCAGGCTTGGTACATTTTTGTGCAAGATGCACAAAGTATGATTACACCAGCACTGTTACCTTACCGTCCCATCCGAACAACACCTCCCCAAAACAATCAAATATAATCATAATGTAATATAGTATGGAACCACAATTTCACGTACATGTAAGCCTTGAGCCAATTTCAAGGGCCCTTAGGATAACAAGCACTAATGAGAGGCCCGGGACATTCTATTTCAAACTTATACATTTCTACTTGTCCCTCTTATAAGTTGACACAAATGAAACCAGTAGAGTGTTGGGGAGTGGGGAAGGGATCATAAGTCCTAAAACAATTGCCCGACCGTGCAAATTCAAAACGGGGGTATAACGTTAGAGGGCGCTCGTCATGATAAAGTCGTGTTCTGTGCATTTTTATTGTTGGGCAGCCGGTCTAAATGAAATTCCTTTACTGGCTGCTATAGTGATTTGCAGGCTATTTCATAAATCAAAATAAGATAGCTTGCAACATCCTCTATGCACACAAAAACATACAACAAAGAACTGTGGTAATGTTTGAATGGATCCCAGGTCACTGTGGAATACCTGATAATAAAAAGCTAATATCTTGCTAAATCAGCAACCCCCCAAAAGCTCAAATGATTACCTCCGTCCCATTATCAATATCAGAAAGTAAAGGTAATCTCAAATCTGACCTCAAACGAAACTGGAAACAGTCATTAACTGGAAAGAATGACATATTCCTCATTGAAGATTCTCATGAACCATCTTTCACCATCTTCGGTTGGGGCATTAGCAGATGGAATGAAGTCATCATGATCCTTCACTGACTTCGCACTGGCATGTGTAGGTATCTTAAGACCTTTTTGCATAAAATGAACTTATCCCCCGGTAACTTGTGTGATTCATCTGCTGTTAAAGATAATGTTTAACACTTGCTCACTGAGTGCTCAAAATTTCACTCTCAAAGAAAACAACTTAAGAAAGTACTAAACGTATCTGACTCTGAAATGTTCCTAAAATTTGTAAGGGGAAAATCTAACTTTTGAATGACACTGAATTACAAAAAAAGCCTATAAAATCAAAATTTAAGCTTTCTCTCTCTCGTGAAATTTTTCTATTCTAGCTGACCAACTTGAAGTCACCTCTGAATAAGATGGGCATGTGCACTGTGCTTGAGGCACGTACGGGTTCTGCGTCTGTGACCATTTGGTCCGCAGCAAAGATCGTATAACGCCGCGCTGTGTTTACGTTCATCACCCATGCTATGTGAGCATGGGCCTTTAACTGCTCAGGAGACGGCTCGGCCCTAGAGGGAGCCCTTCTGTGACACTGTAATGTACTATGTGCGGCTGGACGGTTACGGCACGGGTGCAGTAACCGCTCAATTTTCCATTCGATTCTCTGAGGTATATTTTACAGCTGTGGCACACAGGGCAAATAGTCTACCACAAGTGCCAACCTGACCTACACCACCAACAACCAAATGAAATTCACAACTGATGTTTGTCACCCTTGAAAAGTAATTTAACGGCATATTCCTCAGTGCCCAAAAGTCAGGGGACTTATCGCCCCCCCCCCAGTCTCGCAACGACTAACGCCCATGATTAATCCCAAATCGTAGCCACTTTAACATCGGCATACATGAGCCGTAGACATCAGAGGAAACGAAGTCTGATCTGAAAGCAGTCAACAATCTGTACCGGTACTGAAGCTATTTGACGCCTCTTTGCTGTGAATACAATTCAGCGGCGACTGATTCAAAGGATCCCGGCGGCCCTGGTGAATCTAGGTTTTGAGTGTAAGAAAACTACACGGGGATTTATTTTTTCTGAAACGACCATCCAGTTGTTTTCATCCACGAGTGTTAAAAGAAAAATCATCCCCAAAGAAAGGTGCTCCTAGCCTAGTATCGTTTCTTACTTGTTGGCTTCAGAAGGTTTGGCACTTTAATAAGGCATTATTGATGATGGGTCAACTGATCCCTCCTCCGCTGGATACACCACTGGGCTCAAAACCAACACCTCCATTGCCGAGCTTTCTTTTTCCTTTTTTTTTCTTTCTTTTTTTTAGCGGCTTCCGTCTAAAGGTTGCAAGAGCCCCTGAAAAGGATAAACCCTGGATAGGTTTTATTTGCATATTGATCGGTTAAGGACAAAAGAAAGATTAAATGGCTTCAACATCTGGGACAACAAAGTTTCCCCCAGAAAAAAGCCTGGATCCTTCCTGCTGAGGCAGCTAACAACATTTGGCTATTTTTCCATGGGTGGGGGGGGGACAGTTGGGAGTAAAGAAACCTAAACAGTGTGCCAGCGAGATGTTGTTTTCAGATATGTAACAGCTATAATTTTTGACAAAGCTTACCCAACAAGTGCTGAAAAGATGCATTCTGACATTTTAGGTGAATTTATCAAGATGTTTTCCTTTCACTCTTGTGCATGTCTACTATGGAGTATCCAACTTTCATTCGTGGAACACGGAAGAACGCATCTGTGTGCGTCCAACAGAACTACATCGTGTTCCACTCAGAAAAGAGGAGAACTAAACAATACAATTTGCACTCGGCAAAAGGTTTTACTGTGCTGGCTCAGTGGAGAGTCTGGGTTTTTTTTACTGTTGACTTGCTGATGGCAAATTAGGCTAGAGACCTTTTCTTGACCATAAGCTGGTTTTGTGGAAAGTTAGACTAATCTCTTTATGAATGTCAAGCAACCTGTTTAGGACTGTGGACTCATTTGAAACTGAAGCAGTTAATTTTTCTTTGACAGTTGGCAACTGTTAGGTTCACTTTTTAAAAAAGTTAATCACCTCCCATTACAAGATCAAACGGTCTCTCAAGGTTGTGGCAAAAAGATTCACGGTAAAAGTTCAATGTTTACACTGCACTTAAACTGGGAGAGATCACTGCCAGTTGGGCACCTAAAAGCAGGATGAGGCAGGGAACTGTGAAGCTCAGAATGTGGGAAGAAACTTGAATATATTTTGGAAATAACTTTGCAACAACTACAATTTGTGAGTAGTAAGTGGTTTGTCCAACAGGTGTGATTGTGACTTTGGTATCGTCACAACTGACGAAAGACTGTTGAAGGGGAATCGATGGTAATACAGGCTCTATACGACAATTGAGAACAATGTGAGAGTGGTTCCAAGAAGCTGCAGCTATAGACACACAGCATGCCACTGATTACAAGTTGGGATACCAGCTCAAATATGGCTGGCTCAGATAAAATGTTCTACACTGGCACACTGTGGACCTATACAAACTGACAAGGGAAAGAATGCACTGCTATTCTCAGCAAAATATTTTAAGTTACAGTTTTTGAAAGCACTTTATGATGTTTTTCAAAATGTTCCCAGCTTCTAGTTCCTCCTCCAGCATGTACATACTCAGATCAAATTGAGAGACTTTTCCAATAGGTGCAATTCAATAAATGCATTTTTATTATGTATTTGTTTGCGTTTCTACAAAATGGCCACTTCCATAGATCCAAAATGTAAACCTACCGGAAAGTACTTCATTAGCACGAGTGCGAAAATAAAGTCAGGATACTCAAACAAGGTTAGTCTTCAACACTGCTTTGCCCTTTGAAAGTTTAGAACAATAATATCATCTCCTATGCTGTATCCATAAGAATGATAATGTTACATACATGTAGAAAGTGCACATATCCACCTGTACATCAGGCCTGTAAACCTATTTCTGAAACCATCAGCTTTCTTGGCAGTGTACAGGTCAATTCTGCTTATTTTAACTGCAAACTGCTAATGAAATGCAAAGACCATTTCTGCCCTCAACAGGCACCCATCTGTACTCCCGGCTGGAGAGAGGTATTAAGTAGGGTTTAAAGTGCCTTGACCCGGGCCACAACGTGTCACCATTAAATGGATTCGAACCCCTGACCCTCATGACGGGGAATTACAAACTCTCGCCACTAAGCACCACTACCCCTGGTAACCAAGTGTCTTTACGGCAATGATCTGGTACCTGGCACTGCACTCTGGGGAACTTTTCTTTTGCTACGGAAATCTGATTGGATTGTGGGGACTTCGGTGTGTTCTGGCAACTTTTTTTAGGTCATCGCAACTATCGCCAGTGTGCAACACATGGGGTTCTCACAACTAAGGAACAGGCATGCCTGTCACCGTGTGTGTCCTCCCCCTGAAAATGTCCACAAGACTTGCCGCCCCTCCCCTCAGAAGAAATCTGCCGCTGTTGCACGGCCTCGGGTACTCCGCTTGGGTAGGTCCAGCAAGTTGTCCGTCAGGGTCTCTTCCGACACGTCCCCGTCACTCCCTAAGGGCATTTGGCCGGGCGTACGGGAGGGGGTTTGTCGTGGAGTGCTTCTCAGGATAGGGGTCTTGTCCCCAGCAGGGGTTCTGGTGGGTGAGGGTGTGTAGCTCTGCCTCAGGGCCTTGTCCGTTTTGAAGCCTGAGAGTCTTTTGTTGACGAGTTTTTGGGCGGCAGGCGTCAGAGTGCGTAATCTCTCAGTGGTCCCGAGTGTACCCAGTCTCTTTGGTGACGGGCTGTTCAGAAGGAAAATTACATACAAAAATCAAACTCAAATTAAAAATGCTTCCACTTATAAATTGGATTTAAAAACAAAAAAATCTTGCAGTTAAGATGTTACTTACTGACAAGTTTAAGAAAAAGTAACGACAGATTAACATAAAGCCTTGCACTGACTACACAATCAAGTCTGCAGTATTCAAGATTGCTTGCTGAAAAGAGTCATTACTTACCGCAGATATTGATTTTTAACCTTACTTTTTATGAAATCACTATTACATCTGTATAGAAATCACCGCTGCACTTGCACTAATGAAGCAGCTATGAATGGAATGAACGACAGCCAGAGAATTAAATGTTGATGACATTGCCCTAGATATCTGGATGCTTGATTTGTTATTTATAAATCACAGCATATTTGCTCCTTTCTCAAGAGGTTTTTAGGGGAAAAAAATTTTCCAGCTTGCTCAAGCAGGACTCAAACCCACTACCTCCTGTTTACAAGTGCGGATGTCTTAACCACTGAATACAGACACACAACCGGTCAAAGGTAACAAGGCGAACGATGAGAAAAGATTGCTTTTGTTTGGATAAACCATTCGTTTGGATAAACCATTCGTTTGGATAAACTGTGACTTGAATACAGACTGGAGGTCTTGCGTTGGTCTTGTGATGGTCTCGTGGGGTATCGCCTGCCGCACTGATGCCACGTTTGGAGGGTTTTCTCTGCCTACCTGACCAGTGACTGGGTGACCTTCTGCAACGCTTTCTCCTTCTTGGCGCGGTGTTTCTTTGAAACTTCCTCCACCAAGGATAACCCCAGTCGCTCCTTCCTGGGAACATCTGCCATCTTAAGACAATTGAAAAACCCAGACGGAAGTCTGTCATGTTTACAACTATCAAAATTGGCTCGTATTTAACATTTGTTGCACCCACCAGGCTGTTCTTTGAAGAAACAAAATCTTGAAGACATTTAAAAACAACAGACCCTTGGTAATCATGGTGATAATCGGATGCACGGTGTCAGCACTTGATCAGAAAAACTGTCAAGGGCAAATTATTTGGTATCGCTGTGCTCTGACTTATTCTGAGGTGATGTTATCTGGAGTGTAAGTATGGACAGCCTATCAGAGAACTACAAATGAAATTATGCAAGGTTCAACAAATGAGTTTCCACTGTTTTTCTGACAAGGCGAACAATCGACTGAACTGAAACATCACAGATTTTTTTAGTAAATACATTTAGCTTTGGACTTTTTGAGTGCTAAATGCTGCAAGTTTACACAAGAAATGCACAAGTTCCCACACATGAAGATATGTGCGGGTACACTGTTTTTATGGCCTGCTCTACACGTGTCTGACCTAAAACTGTTAGCAATGGACAACTCACTTTGAAAGAAGGGCCGCTTGTATTGCGGGCCGGTGTGTCCGATCCGTCAAGTCGGAACGGCGTGCCTGAGATCTCGCCCCATGTCATCATTGGTGACTCGTTGTACGCGCCTGCCGACCAATGCAAAAATGTCAAAACTTGTGAGTAGAAAAACTTCTCGTACAACACTGCCGTACTTGAAATTAACCAAGTTTATGAACAAAACATGAACTTGACCGATCCCTCTAAATCCACCACAATTTGTAGGATTTTGAAGGATTCGGGAAGAATTCAGGATTTACATGTATGCACGAGTCGCAATATGCATCCAACGCCTTCAAAACATGGGCGAGATTGAACGGAGGAAGAAAGATCAACAAAACTTCAAACCAGCATGGAGGATGTAACAATGACGGCATTGAAACTTTCCAAGGGCTTTTACAGCTAACAAGGCAATATTGTAAGAAAATTACTCGTTTTTGCATGAACTGCTAAAACCTCACAAGAACTTGAGGAGTAAACCTCTCTAATCCAGCGTTCGGGGTCAAAAATCCCGAAATCTGGAAAAAATTCCTGAGAGTGCAATATCCCTGACAAAACTATCAGTGAATGTGCTAAATTTTGGTCTCGAACTTGGGTCAGGATTCTACTACAGTGCTATCGCACAATAAGAATATAGGTCGAGGCCGTCAACCAGCATACCTGGTGCAGGCGAGGGCGTTCCCACGAAGCTGTATCCGTTCACCTTGGGCGTCTCGGAGGACGAGGCTATCTCCTTCCCGTCGTGCCCCACCCGGCCCGACTTCTGGGCGGCCTTGAGGGCGGCCGACTTGGCCAGGGCCGAGCTCTGGCCGGGTCCGGCGCTGAAGGGACTGGCCTGGAAGTGGGTGTTCTTGTGCACCACCTGCTGCACCTTGGGCTTCTTGAAGATTTGCTCCTCCGGCGTTTCCTCCAGTCCTGAAGAAAAGTTAGGTGAAAAATGGATTTGGTTCGTAACCTGAGCTTTATTTATAAAGCTGGGCTGAACTTTGACAGATTTTATTAGGCTCCAGTCGAGGCGCTAGTGATGATAAAGTCAGTCCACACATACAATATACACGTCGCTTGACAAAAGACTATTTGGCACAAGATACACCCCCCCCGCCAAGAACACATTTTCCATCCCATTTTACAGTGCCTCATAGAATGCTAATGAAATCTGTGGTATGACTAATCACATTAAAACAATTTATGCAAATTTCTTTGACTGGTCTCAGGTCCATACTGCCCAAATGAGAATTTACTGTCACAACCAAAGTGTATTCTCCTTTCTGAAAGTTTATTTTTGTTTCTAAAGTTGCTAGCAACTGTTACGAGAAACACACGTGAAGGTCTGAAACCAGAATGTGGCCTTTTCGCAATCAAACATGGTATGCACCTCGTGACACATTTAAAAAAAATTTAAACAAATATCATTGCAATAAAAAAGGTGCTTACAGATTTATTGTTTAACATGTCAGTCTCTTTTTAGGCTTACATTTCTGGTTAGCAGCTTTACACATTTGGGCTCACACTCTATGACCGAGGCTACTTAACACAAAAGCTAGGGTAAGCACGTTTACCTTCAGGGACGTACATCACGGCGTTCTTGGCCTTATAGCCCCAGGTGGTGACCGAGGAACCTTCGGCAGGTTTGCCGGCCTTTGGTCCTTCCAGAGCCAGCATGTCCTTCTGCTCCTGCCCGTGGACTCTCTCCGCCTCGTACAGCCAGGCGTGCTTCTGCTGGTGCTTCTCGGCCGCCGCCGCCATGATATCGTCGAAGGAGGCGTTGTCTTCGCTGGTGTGCTTGGCCAGGTACTTGTCCAGGGTGAGGGAAGTATCACTCTTATCTGAACGGCAAAACAAAATCCGACTCTGCAAGTATCCCGGCATTACTACAGTTCACCTGCCTCGATGCTAAAAACCTCCACTGTGCTAGAAAGTAACAAAAAATACCTTCTTGTGCTATGACATTCAGGGGGCCTTTTGTAGAAAAACGGT
>NW_019091515.1:17380-41157 GCF_001949145.1 Acanthaster planci | reverse complement strand
TAAAAAAGGAGGTTTACCGCAGTTTGTGGATCGAGTTTGAGTTTACCAACGATTCTTATGATGTACTGACAATGACAAGGAACACCAAGAGTTGAGTGCAGCACGAGTCTATACGTGACGTTGCGTTATGTAAGGCATGTGTATTGGTGTGGACTGGTCCCACTCCTCCCGTATAATGCATTTCCAAAATGTAGTAGCATTGAGAACCAGTTTATTAAAGTAGAAATTCCTTAACGCAGGAGGACGTATTAATCGGAAACTAGGCTGGGTCTAAATAACTTGGCTACGGCCTGATGTTACGCGCGAGTCTATGTAGAGAGGATGCAGCCAGTTCCCAATTCGTCAACGTGTAATTTAAAGCCACAGCCAATGAATGATTCGGATCTCAGATGTCAGGTGATCGTTGGCTGCCTACTGTTATGCATAGTCAACCTCGTGTCCCGAAAAACCATTTTGTACAAACTCCTTTACTTTTATATGAAAACATGTGTAATCTTCCATCAGGTATATTTTCATGCAAACTCAATAAAATGTTGGAACTTTAAAATTGATAGTGAAAGCATAAGTCTAGTTATAGGCATCTTATACTTGGGCATAGAGCAGTTTTGACAACAACAAGAGATCTTCATTAAATACGTATAGAACACAAAATTGACAAAATTTACCATGTGAAGGGTCTCCCCAGATCCTATCACATTATTGTGGGTGGACTAAGAACCCTGATACCAACTTCAATTTTTCTAATGGCATGGATGACACTTAGGTAACCTTTACAGGTTGACGAAAGACAGACCTTTCCTGTCCTCTCCTTGGTCTGCATTCTGTCCCCTTGGTAATCTCTCCCGTACTGGGAATTCTCTTCTCTGGTTCGAGGGTGTCTGCAACCTCGGGTTAACATCCGGTGTCTCAAAGGTGGCCGGTGTAGCTTCCGCATCTGTGTACCAATGACAACAAAAAATCAACGACATATTCAATAAATCAATTTACATACCTGTGATGTTATCTCAGTGCCAAAACATATTATCTCGGTTTTGAGTAGTTTTGAGAAAAAGGCATAAGTAGGTTAGCGGCCTCAAAGTAAATTCTTTGTGCAGAATGAAATCACAGGAAAAATGGAACTTTAAAGCAGATTATTTACATACATGTACACATTGCCTTTGGGTCTTGATTAATTTTAGATAAATGATCTTTGAAAGGAACAAGATCAACATGGGATGATTGTGCTAATTGGAGTTACTTGATAGCAAGTAAGTTCACTTTAACCAATCCCACAAAAGCGTGGTTTATTTGGATGCTAGATTTTTTCTTGTCTTTTTAATTAAATATTTCTTGTATATGTGTTTCTTTAATTTTTTTTTTTAACTGTATCTCATTGCAACTGTGTTACTGTTTTTTTCTGCTAATATAAAAAATGAATGAACTCCACACGTGTGGCCCTGCTTACAAGGGGTAGGCGTGTCTGCGTCAGGTCTTCTTGTCTGTCCAGTTCCTGCGTACTTCAGGGCCAGCTCTCTCATTCGTACCAGGTCGTTGCGCTCCCGGGCCTCCAAGTACTCCTTCTGGGCCTTCAGCTTGGACAGGTCCGGGAAGAAATCTCTCTGGATGATCTTCTCAAGATCCTGGGGTGGGCACACAGGACAGAAAAACGACGAAGGGTTAGGCAGCTAAATGGGTGAATGTTTTCCCGTGCACCAAACCACGTGTTTTAAACACACAATCATCACAAATGCCATTGACCCTCAGGTTAAAAGCGTGAAAATTCTTAGGAGAATTCTCCACCCAGATGCCTGAAAGTACAGTGAAAAACAATGGAATCCATGCATGTCTTTTAGGGTAAAACCTTTATTGTGTATGGGGCAGCGAGTACGATCGACATCTTGGACTTGTTATATCCAACTCTATGGACTTGTGCCAAAACACTGCACTAGCATTGGCTACAGCAAGTAAACGTCCAGACTTACGCACAGTGTACATATGCATGCTGTGCAAGAAACCTTCAGTCCAGACTTCTATTAGAAAACATTCTTGAAATTTCATTATTTTAAATATGTTTGTGGGGATTTCTAACCGCCTCCATATATCGGTGATTACACACGAACCATGCGACAGAAAAAAAAATGAAGGATAAAACTTTGTGACAAAACAATTAAGAGCTATCAACCATACTCCGTAGTTATATGAAACTCTACAGCGGTGAAAGTACATAACCTCTGCACAGAGGACTTCTTTTGCGAAATGGAATGACGTACCTCCAGAAAGGTTTCTTCATCCAACACTCTCTTGGCTGGTTTCTTGTCGGCATCGCTAGACTCATCTTTAGTGTGATTCTGATGGGCACGAAGGGTCTTGCCTCCCACTTTCACCAACGCCATGGCATTTAACAAGTGGCCTGCTGACAAAGGAAAAACAGAAAAAGGTCTGACAGAGGAAAATGATTGCAGTCATTATTTAATATTTACAGATTTTTTTCCTTGCTTTTAACGACACTAAAACTTAATTCACAGTATCTTTTCGGTGGCTAGGAGCCTTTCTTTAGGTTTCTGTAACTCATTTAGCAACTAGCGAAAGCACAAAAAAGTGAAGGGGGAAGGTCTCCTCTTCCACCGCCGGTGCTGCAGATGGTGTGCCTGGCCACCGTGTACGGCGCATCGCCGTCATGGCCTTGCACCAAGATGGTTGGGAAGGACGACATTCCGCCCACCAGTCTGTGTGTGCATTCCCGGGTCCTAGGGCTGTGCCGAATATCCAAATAATTGATTGATTAGCGAATATTTGAATAATAGTTTTCAAATTTGAATATTTGAATGCAAAACTCATGAAAAGGGAAAATTTTGTTTGGTTTTAAATGAAAAAAATTGCACTGTGGAGGATTGTTTCAAGCAGGTTCAAATGAAAAGCGACAGAAATCTTACGTGCCAAAAAGTACACTGTAAATTATTCATTAAACCATTTTAAAGGAATAGAAATCTTGCTAAATCTTGGCCAGAGATACTCCTAGATGTGGGAAACTATTATATTGATTATAATGTACAATTGTGTACGTTATTGCAACTGATTTTGTATGAGGTTTGTTCATCAACAATCTGCCGGTAGGTATGACCGAATACATGTATTCGAATATTCGATCAAATTGAAGGTCAGATATTCCAATAGTGAATAATTTGAAATTCGGCAGCTTTTTTCTTTTCAAGTCATCACTGCCATGCTATTCTGCATGTGTGTTGCATGCATGCTGCACGGCACACGTACACCACCCTGTGCAACGCAACCATGACAACTCCTGCTTTCGGGCTATCCTGACTGCTAATGCAGACCCATTCATGGACAGTCCAATTACTGACTCTTTCCAATATCCATGTGATCACACAAAGTGATGTCATCAGAAAACCCAAATGAAAACAAACTGAAATTCTGTGGCATGTCACGCCAAAGACAATTGGTGAATAGAGTTCCATCTTGTTCCATGTCAAGACACATCTAAAGTGCTGCCAAAGTTTTGGAAGCACCCATTGGTACATGTAGTATCTTATCGCTCAGTCCTTGTATTAGACATGTCTTGACATGGAACAGCAGTCGAGACGATGAGGGGTCAAGTGACGTAATGTTCAACGACCTTATTTTAAAGACGCAACTGTGAGAGCGAGCCCATGAGATTGAATGGGTGAAGGCAAAAAGACCATAAAATGTCAGAACAACATGAGTGAAATCATTCAATAAATGGCGCTAAGAAAGCGGAGAAGCTTTCATCTCTGTGTACAAAAGAAATTGCGCCCACGATAAGTGGGTGAGACGAAAATTTTCAGTACGCTGACACGAAATTGCGTATATGGATGTGTGGCTAAGGATGGAGCGGGAGTGAGACTCCGTGCCACACTAGTGGGGCTAGAACTGCAGTTAGGTCAGAAATGAATTACGCACAGGCCTAAGGCGCAAATGACCTCATTTCATTGTACTTGCAGAGGATGTTCCTTCCTCCATCATCTGACGATGATGTATGACTCATACACATGTAGGCCCAGGCCTAACTGCTTGCTCTATGACTGATGACATTACTGTACCATGCTGACCAATGACATAGCTTTAGTATTCCTCTCAACATTCGAAGAAGAGGAACGCTCCACTCAGTTCAGCTACAGTAAAGTGACAGTGACATGAATATACGGGGAAACCAATAATACGCCAGACTAGTCGACTGACAACCTTCCTGGACCTGGGCACATCAAAACATGTCAAAATGGGTGACACTACCAAGCCGGAGATGCAAATTTCTTGTGAACAGAAGCAGATATGACTTACCGAGACTTTCACATCCAGCATAACTGGACAGAATTACGAAATACGGGTTAGTTTTCTTGAAATCGTGAACACCGTTGATATACTGTATTAAGTCCACTTGTTTTGCTTGCAACGCACGCACGAACGAACGACATGCGTTTTCGACCGTGCTCACTCCAAACGAACGGTGGTGGCGCTGCGCAGCATTATGTGTGCAACATGGACAAAAATAACCTGGGTTATTTATGTCTGTGGTGTGCAACGACTGCCGGTTGGCTTGATAATTGAGTATATGAGTCGTTCATGTCATAATAACCGACAGCAGTCACGGTGAAAAAAACCACTGGCAAGACACTTAGAAAAGACTGTCGAAATTCTGAATCATCACTGCCCATGTCTATGTATAGATTTAAAAATGTTGACGTTACTTACATGTAATCATCTTATTTTCCCGGGCCATGTACAACCCCTACCTCCATGGTACACTGAACTTGCTCTGTGTCACTGAGAGTTCATTATGTTTATGAAAAAAAATAGATAAAAAAGAAATAATCTTTTCACGAACTGTTCAGACGAACTGGGCAGATGGAATTTTGAAACTGCAGGGTGGAAAGATGAAATCGACGATACACAATGCATAAAACTGTAGAACAGAATGGTGCGAAATCGCCGCATTGGATAGTGAATACATAATCGAATAGTGAATCTACAAAATTGAATCATGTCTCATAGCAGAACTGAATGAACGAAATCACCACCTAGATTAGTGAAACTGCTGAATGGAATAGCGAAATCGCCGAATGGAAAGGTGAAATTGCGAGATTAAAATGGCAAAATTGCTGGGTAGTAAGGTGAATTAATGAGCTACTGCAGAATGATGAAATTGACGAATTGAGTGTCGAAAATGGTAAATCGAATGGGGAAAGTGCCAAACTGAATGGTAAAAAAAATCATTGAATGGACAGGCGAAACTGTATAACGAAATGATGGAATTCAAGAATTCAAGTCGCCAATGCGGTACTTTGTTGGGCCACCGAAGATAGCAACGGTGTGCCGCAAATGCAATAGGGCCTACTCTCTTATCTAGTAGTTTCTAGTGGTGGCGCTGACAAAACAGCGCCACCACAACACACGCACGGACACGGAAGTCACCATTATTCATTATCTTAATTCATTATCTCAGTTCACCTATGATAATGAATAACATTCATATTGCGCACGATTATTCAAAGTGATTACAAAATACTTATTTTCCTTTAAGACATATCTGTTATTTAATCCGAGACAGCTACGTAGAAATTGAAACCCAAACGAGGCGCCTAGAGGAAACAAACGAACACACACAAAAAACAAAAGGTAAACCTTAGTATACAAAAAACATATTAACATGAGGGACATAGAAAGGCGCGAGAGGGATTCGAACCCTCGGTCTTCTGTTTACGAGACAGACGCCTTACCACTTGGCCACCGCGCCTCATACCAGTTCTCCTCAGGGTAACATATACTCAACTTAGAATATCAAACGGATTTTCAAGTTGATTTTTAAATTCGGAGTGACGCGAAGGGCTATTAGATACGTCGAATGTTATATGCAAATATTTACGGACTAATTCGGAAATCGCGTGTCCATAAATAACAATATGCAACCAGGCTGCTATTAAAAAACGTTCCAGGCCGGGACACATTCAATACAAATCACATTTTGAAGTTCGTTTTGAGGATGTTCACAGATCTTTTGTACAAATTCTCTATGCTCATAGCTAATAGTTTTTTAACCCGAAAACACGTAAAACAGAGTGTTGTTAGTACCATGAGCGAGCAGCGGCCGACAGCGCAAGTACGTGTATGCCATACGTATATGTACATGTACATCGACCCACATCGCTTGATAATATGCGTCCTTCTCATGCAAATTCAATACATGTGTATTAAAAAAAAGTTAAAAGAGACGACGCGTACGTTGGTGAGGGCTAAATTTTGGCCTAGTGGGCCTGACTAATGTTATGACTGTGTCGAGCAAGCCCGACAGAAAGTAAAGAGGGTACCAGTCCCGCCTTTTATTTCGCTAAACCAAAGTTTTTTCGCCGATCATTAAACTTGAAAATATCATCGCAAAAAACTGTTCGAAACACTTTCTTGCCATCAGTTTATAAACAGGTTGAAGTACCGAATGTATTACATAGATCGACGGATAGTGTTTCAGAATAATCCAACATTGTGACGTCCATTTGCTATTGACTCTGTAATGTTGACTGTCTTAATTGACATGTCTGCAAACTCAAAACTCATGATGTATCAAGGTTATTGCGTTTAATTGATAAACAATTTTTAGAGTAAAAGCATCCCTTATTACTATCAATTTGAGTGCCGAATGTAAAAAGACGATGAAGATGAAGTAAAAAGGATGCTTTTAGTCCAAATAATACCTCCAAAATAAAGCCAGGTTTACTTTATAGAGCGTAATCAGAGTGTATGCATTCCGACAATTACGACGGTCTAGTCTGTCCTTTCGGGAACACCATAGGAATAATCCTGCCCAAAATGCCCAAAGTCACACTCTATAAACGAGTTGGTTAAGTCAAGGTTGCCGAACGAAACTGCATTTCCATACCCCTGTGATACCCTCCCACACCTGCTGTTTGAATGTACATTTACATGCACAATGTGCATGTAGTTTTCGACCACACAAAACTGCCTACTCGTAAACTTTTGGTGTGCCTTTTATAGCCTTGAATGCTATGTAATGCTGTAGTCGTTGTGGACAGAATTTACAAGCTGGGTGTATGCATGGTTTATGTTTGGAACCATGATCCGTTCGTTCATCCCCATCACCGTGGCCTCTGCGTTGGGGTACAAGTGCTTCAACTTGCTCTTGGACTTTGACATTCTGTCCCCACCCAATAAGTACGCAGGCAAGGAACGCCACCGATGGCGGAACGCGGCAACGTCGCTGGTCAACGCGGTCATTGTTGCCGCACTCGTCATGTATTGGTGAGTCAGACCATAGAACTAGCTGGGAAGACGTGCGCTGGACGGATCGTATTTTGTAGCATGTACTTTTACACATCCGTAGCCTACAGCCTCCCATAAAGACCAGTTGTTGAGTCGTCAGGTTTTCGGTGGTCAGGTCAAATCATAGAGAGTGACCCAACACCACAATGTTGTATCGTGGTTTGTAGCTCAACGGCTGTGTATAATCGACCTGTGGAGTCGCGTACATGTGTGGCTAAATTAATCATGGTTCCTTTATCTCGGGCCACGCCCCACTGTCACTTGTCAAACTTGTGGACAATCTGTGGTGTTCACTGTTCAAGTTTTGGCGTGTATTTCTGTATTTTTGTCCCTGATTTTGAAGCGTGTTACGCCTAACTTTCTTCGTACGAACCATGGAGAATAAGGTGGGCATACTGACCATGTCATTGATGGTCGAATTTCTAGACCCTTGTTTCGCGCAGAAATTGGATCAAGCATCGTCTTGCATTCTATACGTGTTCAAAAAGCCATGTATACCCGTACGTGTACATCCAAGAAGTTGTGCATACTTATGCCCTTTCAGGATCAGCATTATTGTAGATTTTTTTCTATTTTGTTGTTTTTTTTTAAACCGTAAGTACCAACTTACTCGAGGTAAAGCAATAACACAAGCACCTCGGAGTGGGTACTACAGCATTGCATTGATGATTGAGTTGTCTGTATATTCTATCTAGGGGGCATGATTTCCCTTGTCTCTTTCCAGTTTGTTCACCCAGCCGGAACTTTGGAGTGAACCCGTGACTCACTACGCTGTGTCGGTCGAAGTTACCTTCGCAGTAGTTTCGGGTACGGAACTTTATGCAATACAGAAACTGATAATGCAGTAGTATTATCAATTCGTTGAGCGTTTCAGATATTTTGATAATAGTGTGAAAAAATGACAATTTTTGGATGGGGTTGCAGGAAAAATGGCATTCCCTGTATTTCTCTTATGTGTTCTACTCTTTAAAATCATACTGCACTGGTAAAATTGTTATGTTCACATGTATTATTTTCTATGTGACCACCCCGACAATCGACACGATGCGCAGGGGATCAGTTTTCCCATGGGTGTGAATCCCGGGGAATACTCTTTGGGTTTTTTTTTAAGAGGAGACTGAGTCCCCCACATGCACACTGACAGTGAAGAAGTTTTCGGACTTCACGTAACCGACATGTATTTCAATAGTACCGGAAAAGGGTGAACCACAAAATGAAAGCCATAGATAATGCCATTCTGATGCAAGATTCTGCAGCAGTGTAATACATAGTTACGAATGTACATCTGTGTCATAAACATCGCCCCCTAGTGTCTGATAGTGTCAGCACCTCCTTGCTTTTCAAATTTCCATAGCCGGGCAAGTCACCCCCCCCCCAGTTCCCCACCCCCTATATCCGGCACAAATATTCGGTACTAAGTTTTCCCCTTTCTTACCTGTTTCTAGGGTATCTCATCTACGACACATACGATTTGCTGACTCACAATGGCTTCGGGAAAGTTTGGGCACTTTTTGTACACCATACCATTGTAAGTGTTACTTTTGTTTACATAACGTGCTGGGAAACTCGACCTGGATAAAGGCTTTAATCGTGGCTCTGAAGGATATTTGTCCAAAGGGAACCAAAGTCCGACATTTTGACAGGGGAAGCTTCCACGAGGGGAGAAGTCTCCTCTCAAGACCGGAAATGAAACCATTTCCCTTTAGGAAAGTACATGGTGTATCCCCAGATAGTTGTGTAATGGCAAAAGCACGCATCCCACCTGGAGCCATGTTTATTCACATTGCACTTCTAATGCGTGGGGTATCCCCCCCCATAAATTCGTGTGACTTCGACAGGCACTTGAAGATGGAAGAGCGGTCAAACTTCAGAGTGGCACATTATTTTGTTGTCGGTTTTTCTTCTCTTCCAGCCCTTGCATCGTCATCATAAGAGTGATTGAAGGAATAAACTGTTTGTTATTACATTTTTGCGAATGTCATTTCAACAAGTTGTCATCGCAGGCCGTATCCACAGTGTCGGGACTGTCTGGCCACGAACCTTGTCTCTCCCTGGTTCAGCTCTATGCCACTGTTTCTCTTTTCCTGTAAAATTATGCAAGAAGTTTAATCCTTCAGTGCAAACTGGATGGATTTTCGCTTACACTGAAATGCCCTGCCGGCTGAGGTGTACTGATTTGAGGAGCGGTTTCAAACAAATGCAATGAAGTTTCTGAGTGTTTCGTGCACTTTTAAACCTAAATAGCCTGGCTCTTTTGGGGGTTAAAAACCTTTTCGCGCATCCATTATGCATGGAGACTGTTTTTTTCTGGCATTATTTGTTTTGAATGGCAAACATTCTTAAAATCTAGTGTGTGTGTATTTTGTGTGCTTCTCCCCGAAGATGACCTCCACTTTCTTCGTCATGAGTATCGAGCACAAAGCAATGGGCATCTTGACCCTGGGCCTGTTGAGTGAAATCAACGCCATCTTCCTTCACTCGCGCCAGCTCCTGCTGATGCATGGATTCTCCAAAGACACCCTCATCTACGGCGTCCACCGCCTCTTTAACCTGGCGACTTACATTCTCCTGCGCCTGGCCCCGCTGATCTACGCCACCTACTGCTCGTACTTCACTACCCAGCACTTACCTGCCTATCTGGCGGCCGTTTTACCGTTCATGACCACGGCCATTACCGTTATTAACTTCGTCCTCCTGTGGCGGTTAATTTGTAGTGACTTCTTGTCCAAGGATGGAAAACATCGACATGTCATGGACAACTAGCGCATTTCTAGCTCAAAACGTTGGCTTTGCTTGCGGTTTCAGACGCACGATTTCTTGGTGACTGATATGGCAGTTTCCTTGAACGAAGTGGCTATGCAGTCACGGAGGCGTTAATAATTCCACTTCCAAATTACAGTTGCGGCATCAATCCAGCGGGTCCATCGTGCCGGGTTCGAGGCCGCTCTGAACGACAGTTGTAAAAAATTTTTGCGCTTAGCATGCAGTGGTTACGCCATGCCATTTCTCGGTATTGAAAAATAAACAATTTCCATTGATGCCTCCCCCCATTCTCACGCTTGTACTAATTGAAGACTCACGTCACATGTGAATACGGGCGATTCAAAATAGTGCGCCTCCAAGAGTTTGAACACGTTGGCCAATCACAACGCGCAAAATTTGTCGACCATTTCCAAACGCGCATTTGGTCGACAGATTTCGCGCATTGTAATTGGCCATGCGTTGCAAACTCTTGGAGGCGCACGTTTGTGAAACCCCTGTATTACAAGTGTATATGTATTAGCTGCAGTTTGGATTAAAATAAAAAGGTTCTACAGTAAATACGGAAACGCATCGGTATAGTGTAACCTTTGGCAGACACTTACACGACACGAGTACCCCGGTTTTGAATGTTGGCATTATTTTCCTCACCTGAAGTGTCTCGAATTCAATCCAGTGCAACGAGTGTCTCGGATCCATAGCTGTACAGAAACAGAGCCGAGGACTCGATACGTCGCCGTGTTTGGTCGCACGTGTTTTGCTCGAAAGCAATATCTTTTCTCCTACTAACCATTTTTGGAGGAGAATCTGTAGGTGTCTTCAAGCTCAGTAGATAGTATGTAAAGGACCTTTAATATACGAAGAACATATTCCAAAACAACTTCAACCACTGAAGTATTGTAATGTTCCAAGAGCTGATTACTATTTTGCCGCTGCCTTTCTACGGGTATTTTAAACGTATGGGTTGAAAGTTGCACAGGAAATGAGTACGAGAATAATCTGGTCTAATAGCAGTCCCTGCATTATACTTGGACTGTGGGATGGGGGATGAGGGTGGTGTAACACGTGCTGACAACACGTAGGCCTAACACTAGGGGCGCTATTCATGCAATAGATGCACTTTTTCAGAACTTTTGCGTAGATCATAAATTTCAGAGTGAAATCGTACACATTCATGTTGGTAGGGCTAGTTTGAAAGTTTCGGAGGTCCTCCGTTTTTTTTTTGTTTTTGGCATCCTTTTCACGAGAATAAAAACGTGGTTTTTTACTCTAACCTGTCCTCCTGGGATCGTTCGTATGAAAATAATGATGGTCGACCATCTTGATTTCAAGGTCCTCGTTTCCTTCTGAAGTTTTTGGTCCTGTTCTTCAGTTGCGTCAGTCGATACTTTGTGATGAATTGTCTGACTAAAATGTGCCCGCCTCTACGAAGGACAATAGAAAAACAGCAGCAGGCTTGATGTATGAGAAATCATTAATCATATCTGGCTTTCGGGAACTAAAGGTAATTCAGCATGTCGTGCAATTACTGGAAGAAATCCCCGCGATTATGGTAATGTCATTTTTTATATTGTCCACGTGAATTGATTAATTGGGCTGGTTTCCTATCAGTCAAGAGCACGGAAAATTACAGTTGACAACCAGTGAAAATAAAATACGGATGAAGGGATTTTCAACAAGCTGCGTTTGTAACCACTGACTTATCAAATCTAAAATCTCCATTCAGCACACGATGTACCGTTGCCATTTAAAATATTGAAAAAAAAATCCGTAGATGGTGCATTGCATTTATAATCGACAATTAGTTATCTGCATAAATTTGCCGGTCATTGACTATCATTAATAGGTATGAATAACCTGCAGTTTCGGCCATCATAAAAGGTTGTAGGCAAGATAGAAGACTCACTCTTCACCAGCCAACTCCAGTTATTCTGCACAGCTTCACCCAGTGTTTAGTCGGCCACTCCCACAAGTAAAATTGTATTGTTGCAGACAGCGCAGAAAAAGCACGTTTGTGCGTGAGTAGCAAAAGCCTTCAGTTTCCTTTGGTTGTTAATGAGCAAACGTGTACGTAATTATGCTTTTTTGGGGAGGGGGCAAAGCCTCGTTAGAAAAGATCAAAACGATGCTCAATTTTTGTTCAGACAAATTAGGTGCTAAATATCCGCATAGCTCTAAGAACACTTTTTCACTTGAAATCCGTGAATAACGTACGTAATACGTTGGTAATACAAGCAGGTTACACTAGGGCAAAATGAATTCGGTTTCGGGATGGTCTGTAAGGAGCTCTTTCGTCACTCATGTTTCAGACTTGCAGAAACCGATTGGACATTTGCAAGCAGTATGGAGGCTATTTCAACTTGGTATGTTGATATTTAATTTGTTCGGCTCGTTTGGTCTTTTTCTTCTTTAAAATAAACGGAATACAAAAACGCTTTACCTGTGCTAATTATGGCAACTGGATGTTGTACTTAAAGAGCACCTCTAAGGAAAACATGTTTTCTCTTATTTCATCTATTCAAATAATATTGAAGCATTGAAATCGAACGCAGTGTCATTTGTCATAGTGGATAAACCGTCGTGCATGCCAAACAATGGCTACATGCATTGTTTGGCATGCCCAAGGGATTATCCACTACCAACCCAGGTCGAGGGTTCCCGTCGTTTTCTCTGAAAGACGCAATCTTCATTCTGAATTTGCATCTTGGCACGAACAGAAAAGGCCATTTCTAGCTTGTTATAGTTGAGCTCCGAAGACAAATGACACTGCGTTCGATTTGAACGCTTCCATTATATTTGAACAGGTAAAAATCAGAGAAAACACGTTTTCCTTAGTTGTGCTCTTTGAGCTTCACCCTTTTATAAGGCATTGTGTAAACTGACCGTAAGTTAAGTATAACTCCACCACACTTAAAGAATTTATTCCGTTTGTTGCAGCTTGATGTTGGTTGGCCTGTTAAGTTTTAATGTCAGATTTTCTGCTGGAAGCGATGCCGAGTTAGGCACACTGAAGCAGATTGCAACAGGGCCGGAACACGTTTGGGCTGTGAACACCAATAACGAAATCTTCAGTCGACAAGTGAACAGCGCCACCAGCTATGGAGAGTGGATTAAGCAACCTTGGTCCAACAAGCAAGCCATTTCTGTCGGCCCTAACGGGCACATTTGGGCACTTGGTACCAACAATAATTTCGTGTATCGCAGAGAAGGAATAACTGATGACAAACCTGAGGGTAGTAACTGGAAATCGTTGGGGACCTTGCGGGCGGATAAAGTTGCCGCGGGGAAGTCTGGTCTCTGGGTGGTACAGTTCTTTTCGTCTGGGCAGAGGCTGTACCATCGAATAGGCTCGTATGGTGGTTCAGGTAATCACGGTAGGATCACTGCGTGGTCTCAGAAGAGTCTTCCCAAGATGGCGCTTATCATTAAGTTATGTGTAGGTCCGAGCAATGTGTGGCTTCTTGACAGATGGGGCAAAATCTTCAGGCTGCCCGTAATGGGTGACACCAACTTTGGGCTGTGGCAGCTGTACGACGACAGTCGTGAGAGTGTACGGAGTCCCCAGATGATCAAAGGGATTGCGGTTTCGCCAGCGGGGAACATGTGGGCAGTACTGTTTAACCAAGTGAGCCGGGGAGCTGGCGAAGATCCCGATGCCACGGGATCCAAATGGATCCTGGACAACGACCAGCTGAACTTGATAGATATTTCGGCGGGAAAGGTTGGTGTTTGGGGCACTGACGGCCGGCATGTTTACTATCGATCCGAAACCTACAGCGATGAATATGAAATAGCTGCGCTCACTGGTTCCTGGGATGTTGTAAATTAACCTTAGACATTTTAGTTAACTTTCACGAAATCCGGAGAGAGGTAGTTTAAGACCAGAAGCTAGGAATATTATGCAAGTCCAACCTTCAATTTTGTTCCTTATAATCAGCAGAGTCGCCAGCAAAATAAAAACGACGTCGAAGAGTCATTAGGCCAAATTCCAGAGACGTTAAACACCAACAAATTGCGCCAAAAACGCTTAGATATTTTTTTGAGCAGAGACCAGACCTTTGATTGCTGTGAGTGTGAAGGATTTTTTTAAAGGTTTATTTGGGAGACGTAAAGAGACAAAATAGTCTACAATCTTAGAAGCATCCATTTCAGTGGACATGTAGTTATTTTGAGTCATCGAATCGACTTCAAGCCCGGCTTTAGAATTGTGTTCCATGCGTCGGTGAAACAACAATTCCATCGTTAATTTTTTTTTATGTTCAGAAAAAAAAATGAATTCTAAACTTCAAATTTGAATTTAACTGATTTTAAACATAGCTAGGTATTTCAGTTTTGAAATACAAACATCACTCATCATGGTGAAGGAATTATTAAACGGAATATTTCACTTCTGCTTTTTAAAGTTTAATGTTCATGTTTTGGTTTGGATATGCGATTACTTACTGTTCCAATGACGAATGACAGAAGATGCCTGTAATAATTATATTCTGTGGTAACGGATGTGGATAATTGGTACAGCATTATAGTACGCGTATGTCGATTATTCGCTTTTGCTTAGCAATTCTTTCTAATAACTCCCAAGATCCATTTTACAGCCAGATGGTCAATTCAAGGTCAGTTCATACATCATGCAAATGAAGCAGCGAAGCAACTTTGACGGTCGGGTTTAGGGAACAGTAATTATTTGGCATTCAAAGAAACTCCTGCGATTTATTAGTTTGGGGTTGAAGGGTTTATATTTGAAGTTTTTTTTCAGTATAAGAAAAACATAAAATTGAAAGCTTTTTAATGTCACTTATGTTAAAGATTGCCAGGTACTGATGTTTTCAAATATCTCAACTTTATTATCGAGAATAAATATGGATGAGGGATTTTCAACAAAGTGCATTTGTGATCACTGACTTGTTAAATTTAAAATCTTGTGTTCTTATGTTCCCCGCGCGTTCGTGTTCGTGAATTTCAGAACTGAGTCTATGACTTGGTGACACCATTATTTTCAAGCGAACACTGTCTTGAGAAAAAACACCCCCTCATCGGTTGCAGAGAGGCATGCTGGTTCGTGAGTGTTCATTGTGTTGGTAGCGACGCGACCGCAACGCCTGCATTCCATAGTCGTTTGTGAACCAGCGAAGTGCAGTTCCAGCCAAAGGAGCCTTCGTTGCTGGGAAAATTGCGCCCTCTCGTGGTCCAGCTTGCGGCTCATAATGGTACATGTCCAGCTTAGGATGGAATAGGTATACAGTTACATAAACAAATTGCTCTGTATTTTTATAACAGTCTGTCTTCATTGTTATTAATTTTCCCCTACGATGATTTTTTTTGTAAACTTTAACAATAGATTTCATAGTCAAGAGGAAATTTAAGCACTGACATGCTCTGTATCTGTAGGAAAAAAAACAGGCAGTTTTCCCATATGTAACATGTTTTTAATTTTTTTTTAGGTTTTGGCGTGTGTACTGATCAGTTGCTTTAACTCCTCAGATTTTAATGGAATGTTCTTTCCCCCAATTTGTTTAGAGCTGAATTAGAGGTGGGAGTCCACTAGGAAGTTTTTTTCCCTCTCCTGACTGGTTGATTAAATGTTCACTCCAAACCATTATTGAAGGTGAACCTGTGTCTGTGCCTTTTTCCTTAGTAAATTAGGTTAGCCAGGTTCTGGCAAAAAGCTGCTTCTTTTATTATTTAAAAATTAGCTTGAGCTTATTGGAGTGACGTGTGAAATGGAAGTGATGTGGAAAGTAGCATAGCTAGGCTGAGAGTCAGAATGCCAGATGATTCTGGTATGTCAGCGCGACATTTGGGTAGCTCCCATAAAGCGTTTTGTCGTTGGCCACGAGACACAATTTAGAGGCACTTTTGCCCAGTAGGCACAAATTCAGGTACCTCATGCCAGAAATAATCTACCACGCTTAGAACAGAATCGAGAAAAAACAGATTTTATTGTGAAGGTCAGCAATGGAGCAGAACCCAACCACCTTAAGTACTTCTCACTGAAGAAACTCCCAAGTGTAAATACCTTATTTATTTAGGCAGATTATTCTACAACGTTCATTGATGTTGTGATAAGATGAAGTTCCTTTCCTTCACTGAAAATATCAATAGAATTTATAGATGCAATTTGATCTGATTTTACAGTCATATTTGTCAAGGGTGAAGGATTCAGCATGTAATTTAATTTAAAAGCTAGTATGATCATTTTGAAGTTTGAATTATAGCCAGGAACTTACCTTTTATTTCCAAATTAGAAATGTAGCACTTATACGGTTTGGTCATTTCTTTATATTTAGATGGTGAGTGGTCACTTTTGATGTCAACCACACTACCCGTGCTACCTGGTGTCACAAACCGATCTGGATGACAGAAACCCTACCAATACCCGAGTGCAGTGCTGAGAATTGAGCAGAGAGTTGACATATCGTGGGAGCTGGAAGTTCACTTAATTATAAGGGATGTATACACTGAAAACTGCATATTTTCTCAATGAGAAAGAATAAAACCTTTTGTGCATTTTTATGACAACGAACTCTAATCTTCTATGTGATTGTAAAGAGCCTGAAATGACTTGTAAAAGGTCAAAGTGATTTTGTATTTCACTGATTGAATTTGAATTTGATTTTTGTTAGTAACAAAATACATTGAATGGGATAGCTGACAATCAGGAAACAAAGAGGCAATTTAATAGATGATTGTAAACTTCATTTCTTTGCCCACAACCTGATAAAATCCTTGATCAAATCTTGTTCTTTTTTTTGCCTATGTATAAAGTTTTGTAAATAAAACAGTTGTAAACCAGAACACTTTAAAACTGAGACAGTTTCCGCCTTATCCTTTTGGCAGTCACAGTCGTACACCACAAAGTTAACATGTTGAATTTAAAACCACGCTTTTTGTTGTATCATGCATGCTTTACTGTCAATAGGCCTTCCATAACATATTTTAAAACCCTTTTCAAAAAGCACACACATTTTGTTAAAGCGAAAGCACTTTGCCCCAACTGTCTTCACAGTCGTTTACCAATAAGTCTCATTTGGAGACATTTATCAGAAGGAAAGACAGCACTGCAGGAAACGGGATGCTACGAAAGTGGTCTTCTTAATGTGCGAAAAAAGTTCGTTTCACACTGTTAAATACTACTGACACCACTGCGTGAACATGAACATAATACTAAACTACTGTTAGATCTCCAGCGATGAAGGGAAACTCGGACAAACGAGGGTAATTTGCCATCTGTCTGCCAGGTTCAGCTGTTTATCTCAAGAAATTAAACCAGATTCCACAGCTAATAGTGCTAATTTGTGAATTTTTCAAACGAACCAGGATTTGTTCAGCTGTCATTGGTACTGAATCTTGCAGGAGAGTTGGCATGACAACCAACTCGTGCCATATATGCCAAACTTCATTCTGATTGGAAGATATCCATTACGTCACGGCAGACACTTCATTGCAATTGGTGGAACACAATTATCTGGTGAAAAATCATGTTGAAGCGGTACGGTAGCGAAATGCTACTAGAGCTGTTTCCGTGGCAAGGGTCTTTGCTGCTGCTATGTAATGATGCAATATAATGAGCAACGATGCCCTGCACCGGCTCGTTGCTCAGAGCGACTCGTACCGACTGCGCGTCGATCTCGAGGACTTCGAGGGCAACTCGAGGTATGCCGTGTATAGCACGTTTCATGTAGCTGGTGGGGGCGACCAGTACCGGATGGGAGGCTGTTCAGGAACGGCCGGTAAGTCAGCAGGTCGTTTCAGTTTGCTTCCTGAAATTATCCAGGAAGCAAATGAAGATTTTGATGAGGCAACTATTTACTTCGCGCCATCACCTTCTCCTTTCACACTAATGGACGTCAATCCTCGGGAAGGATGGAGGTATATAAATCCCAACACTTTTTGACGGGGGGTGGGCTATTGAATCCACGCCTCCTAACTTTTCATGGTGAGAAAAAAATTAGGTGGATTGTGAAGAATATTTCTGGGACCTCCCAACAACTAACATGTCTTTAATAGAATTCAAACAGGAAAACCAAGTTTTAAAAGCCTCAAATACGCTGGTTTGATGTGAGGTTCTGCACGAGTGTAATGCAATACAGGTGTATATATCATGGACCTCGCTTCCAGTGTCACATGGTTTCAGCAACCCCCCCCCCTCCCGCTTTCAACTTTCCATGGCCGGGCAAGTTACTCTCCCCACCCACATCCCTCCAGCTCTCGGCACAAACTTACGCCACTGAATATGATAAAACGATTGACAAGGCCGCTTTTAGAGGAGGCCAGATTTAAGATGTTTTTTTTTTCATGTGTTAATTTAATTCGACAATAATCTTTCTCGCAGGAGATTCACTTGGATGCCACAGCAATAACCGCTTCACGACCAAAGACCAGGACAACGACAACTCGAGTTCCAACTGTGCCGAGTTGGCTACAGGCGCCTGGTGGTACAATTCCTGCTCGGTTTCCAACCTGAATGGTAAATATCTGAAGGGTGCTGATGACGGAGATGGGATCGAATGGCATGACTTCAAGGGCTATAACTACTCACTCAAGCGTTCAGAGATGAAGTTTAGCATGACAGGCTAAAAAGGAACCCCACTTTAATGTGTTTATATCGTGCTTATGCGTCCAGGAAGGAAAACGAGAATTGTTTAGGCTTTAGCTAAAAGTTGTTGACAGCCAATATTTATGCAGACTGAATAGATGGCGCATTAACTAATCCTTGATTATCATCCATTTCTCATCGTCACTGCTTGTTTGGTTGTTTTCTTATTGTTTGGACGTCTGGTAAGTTTGCCGGTCGCTCATTGGTTGCCTAGTAGCTTGTTGCTAGGTTGACTGTCGTTGTCGTGTAACTCATAATCGTGCTCCTCGTCTTAGAGGAAGAATTTTGGTGAGATTTGCCACCCTTTTGAATTTCACTTTAATTTTAACCTTACTTTGTGTAGGAAATGCTCAAAAGAAATTGTCACTGTGTTTTTTTCATAGTTTCTCTTTATTGAGCTTTAATTATGTAAGGTTTCAGAACACTTGTGCTATCACAGACAATCCCAGAAAAAGAAAACTAATACCAATTTCAAAGCCAAAATAATTTACCAATGTTATTTTTTGCTCATTATTTACAAGGCACTACAAGTTGTTAAAAACGTACATTTCACGGATAGCAAAAGCGAATTTATGATACGCATGTGTCATGGATGAGAAATACGTATGGATGCTGAAAACGTGCAACTGTTACGTTGTCCTTTTTGCTACACCGCACGTGACCTTTCCTCGTAATTCATTGAATTTCACTAAAATTGAATAAAGTTGTGATTAAGTTGCTTTTGAGGTCTTTATTGAATTCTGTTTCAAGATAACGTCTCGTATTTTAAAGTTGTTTCACAAGCTTGTGAGGGCTAGGGAATGGGCGTAAATCCCACGTTTTGACCGGGGGGTGGGCGTAGTGAATAATGAATACTTTGGCAAGTTATTGTACCTTGGTAAATATATATCACGCAATTAATAAGGCTTAATAATTATACAACAAATAAGGGGCGGTGATCACATCGGTGAAGTTTGGTCCAATCCCGGTCGGTTTCTTATCGATAAAGTAAGCTGATATGTTTGGCGTCGCAGGGGATGTTTGCCCCTCAGAAAAGAAATTAGAAATAAAAAGGAGAAAAAAGTGAAAAAAAATAAACAAAAGATATGACAGGGAAAGTCAACCGTAAATTCGCTTAACAAATCCTCATAATCTAGCCCCGTCCATTTTTAATGGTTGATTAGTTCTTTACACCCCGCTGGATGTTTTCCTCCTGGGAAAAGGTGCTATTCCCCAGGGAAAACTCACGGCGACGCCTATGGCTCCCATTTTATGTGGCGATCAATTTACGGCCACGTCAATTGTCAGCACATCTCAGCTCTGCGTAATTCCAATGGAGCAAAGACCTAGACCAGGCTGCATACAACATTCAGATTCAGCCTTTACAAAACAGAAAGATCCGTGGTTTTAGGAATGTAATTCGCCCAAAGTTACCCTCGCCCACCGAATCACGGTTATTCTTACAGAGTTTTGGGGGGGCTCAGGTACATGGAAGTCAGCAACACTAAACCTCTGTGTCCCAGCTCTGAGCTGGACTGTGAGCTTGCGTATAATGCATGTATGTAACTCCGAAATATTTGGCCAAAATGAGCCCCTTTAGATGAACTATTTTGCAGTGAAGTGGAGGGAAGTGTTGTGACGGGGCTGCTGGATTACTGTTTGAGATGATCAGCTTTGCAGGGAGATTTCATCAAGAATGACTTGCCAAAACTTGAAAAGAAATTTACAAAAACCAAACTTTAATTTTATGCGCGCGTTGATCGTGCTCAAATATTTCGCCCATGCATTTTATATGTAGGTCTGTATGAAATTCGTAATGTGTCGACTTTATATTCGAAACGTTTAACCCTGAAATAGCCCGGTGTGTGCTGCGCGTGCGATGCGGCGAATGACGAACACCCTGACCAAGGCTACTCTCAGCCAGGGGACAGATTCACCTCCCCCCCATAGACACACACATTTTGTGATGAGCAAAAAAATTAAAGCGGATTGTGAAGAGGTTTCAGGATTTCCCAACGAATATCACTAAAACGGGGAAGCAATTTTGAAAATACCAACTTTGTAATGATAAAAGGGGTCTTTACATGCATATCACATTTTAATAGAAAATCAAGAGAGGCACAGCCGAGTTCTCGGGGGGATGATTTAATAGCCCATCCACCTCTTAACAAGGGTGTGAGGGGGTATATACCCCGATTCCCAGGGATTTACGCCCATGTGTTTTGTTATATACAGTCATTTGAAGTTCAAGGCTGCACGCGTGCCGGCCTGCATGCTTTGAACACCGCTGTGGAAAAATACACATTTTTGGCTGGCCTGTCTCGCTCGCATATATGGCTGTTGCATATAAACGGTACATTCGATTTTCACAAAATTAGTGTTGAAATGACCGGAAAGAGTTACTCGAAGGTACCCTATCGGCTCGGCTCCTGAAAAAAATGCACTACGGCGATATCGGAAAAAATTCGAGGGGTTAGATTGTGTCCTAAACATTTTAGGGTAAAGAAAATTTTAATACGTGGATGCGAAAACGTTATGTATCAGTTATCCATTATAGCGTGCTGATCACCTTTTGTTAAGAAATCGCTGTAAAGCAACCGCCACAACAAAAACCAGTTGAGGACGAAAATAATCGTGACCATAAGTGGGAAGCCTACGACCAAGGAGGCGGGCAAGTGACTGCTGGTCCATGCTATGTACGACACGTACCCGATAGGAACCAGCCGCAGGACCACAAAAGTTACCAGATTGAAGACCTTGTGGATACCGTAGACCAAGGAGTCTTTCGGGAAACCATGCATTAGCAGGAGAAGACGGGAGTGGAGGAAGATGGCGTTGAATTCGGACAGTAGTGAAATCATGCCTGCACCCAATGCGCCTCGTTCCTTATTCATAATCATGAACACACAACTCATCTAGAACAGAAACAAAGAACCACTTGTTTATTTTAAAAGGACAGAATATACACTGCAAAATCTGTGGTGTTAATTTAACGCCCAAGGCGTTAAATTAACACCGATCATTTGATTTTTTTAAAACTAGAAATACAGAAAAATAGAGGAAATACAAGGTATCTTTAAGATTATATATTTGACAATATTTGTTACACGCACAGTTCAGTTAACACCCCAGGCTTTGCAATTAAAAACACATTGCAGATAGTGTTACTTACACACACGTGATGTATAACAACAGACCAGACTTTGAAAAAGTGGTTGTTGGTTATCATATCGTAGGCATCGTAAATTGTGTACCCTGTGAAATTTTGTGGGAAAAGTATAGAAAGAGGAATAAAAAGTAGTTTGTTAAAATAAAGCCTTCCTGGAGCAGACTCCACACTTTATACATATGTATATAAAAGTGGGGGAAAAACAAAGAAATTTTAAGAAATAATTAAAACAGTATTAAAACTAAGAAAATGATAAACAACTGTTTGTAAATTTGAAGTTCCTGTAGTGAATTCTTACCAGATGTGGAAAAACGTCTGTATAGTGTAGAAAAAAGTTCAAAATTGCGAAATTACTTGCGCTTAAAATGAGTCGCACTTTGAAACCGTTCTAAAAAATCACTTTTGATTTATTTAATTCCTTCTGGCACTGAATGAAACCGGCTAGAGATTTCTTTCTTTTCCTCAAAGGTCACAAAAGCTGCAACTGAACCTTGACAACCTGGAGATTTCTTTTAAAAAAAAATGAAAATGACACTTCTGAAATTGGGGAAGGAACATACACTCCACCTTCTTTGAAGTCAGTGATGGCTGTACCGGACGAAAAACTAATATCGTTCAGGGGAATTGCCTACAACAGTGGTTAATAACATCGCTTCGAAAAAGATGCCGAAATATTCTCTATACCAGCGTTATTTAGAAACATCTGTTTCCACCTTCCTGCAATAATTAATAGGCGTCCATGTATGCAAAGTATGGTCGTTGATTTTTTTTTCATTTCAAAGGCGTACACTTGTTCAGTTCTATCAACGTTGACCATTATTAATTTTGCTAAACGTTCCACTCGATTGCCCGTTGTACATTTTCTGCGCTGAGTTTGAATGTCAATGCTGCGATGCGTTTGATTCCGTGATGGGTCGTGGTGTTTTCCAACAGTCTAGCATACCCAATTTCAAAATACATACATGATAAATACCAGTTACTGTCTTAAGCCCATGGTTTTTTGTTTTTGTTTTTATTTTAATAATTTGTTGATTCTAGTCCGTGCTGCGTTTGTTTAAACGATACGGTTTGAATTTTTTAGCAAGGCGTATGCTGTTATTTTGCACTCAGCACAACTTGGGTACGAAAGTTCAAGGAGATGCAAGGTGAAAGATTTAACTAACTCTTACCAGAAACAATAGCCAAGCAAACGTCCGCTGATGAGGAGTAGAAGGTTTCAGGATAACGCCACAGGTCTGGAGTGCTGGACAAACTGTACCGAAAAATGGCGAAATTACAAATCACATTGGGAGTTTTTCTTGAATATCCCTCTGGCTACCCAAACCAACACACCAATCACGCGACACGTGCAAGTTTCTACACTTTCCTCTCCCCACATTTATGTGCAAAATATCGTAGGATTTCCTCAGCACACAGGACTTTTTCTTGAGGATTTGTAAAAGTTTATGAACATGACCACACAGAAGTAATGCCACCGTGGCTGTGGATGGTTGTCAAAGATGACGGCTTCTGAATTACTGTTTTCGACTGTGGCTTTGCCGTTGAGGCCCCCCCCGGAATTACTCCGATCTTATTGTGACCTTTTTCTGCGGGTTTTTATATTTGCAGGGGCTGGATGCCAATTACTGATCAATTTAAATGCCATTAGAAGGGATTGTGGGTCTGTAATACACAATAATGACTGCTGCCAGCAGCCGAACACTGGGGATCCTGCATACCCTAAAATAGGGAGCGGTGCAGCCCATGACATTTTCTGCGTTTGAGCAGCAATTCCATACGGCTGCTCTGCCATCATGTTGATGGTTCCATTAAAAATGATATGCATTATGCATAACCAATAAGCACCGTCTGCTATTCAATACATATTCATTTTCTGCTTGAATTGAAAACTGAATCGAAATGCAAGGGTATGGAAAAACTTCTAGGTTACTGAACAGCGAGAGTTCAAACAAAAAAGGAAAACGTGAATAAGTTTAATATTATATA
>NW_019091515.1:0-17273 GCF_001949145.1 Acanthaster planci | reverse complement strand
TAATTAAATAATTAACATCTCCCCAACGCAAAAAATACATCTTGAAAGTTTAATATTGCAGGAAAATGACCTTAATAAGCTCATGCAAAAACTGAAAGCCAATCATGGATAAATTTTAATTCATGTGTCGACAACGTGGCTGATTCTGATATGGACGCATGCTTGGAGTGGGGAGGCCTAACGCGAAGGCTGGACCGCGTGGTTTCTGCGTGCACACCGGTGTTTCAACGTCCCAACTCTCACCCTGGACATAATAGAGTACCGATTTCACAGCGCTGGAACATACGTGCTGCACCCTCGCGTGTCTTATCGATGATCGACTTCACCAAGCTTTAAATTAAGCCAGTTTGGAGCTCCCCAAAAATCGAAAAGGCAAGAGTGACGCCAAAACTCAAAACACAAAACCATCGTCGCCTCAAAAACATTTCTTGCACCTGCGTGGTCTTTGATGTGGATGGTTGTTTTGTATCACTCTGTGATATATTCAGAGACCCTCAAAATTTTCCAAGCCACCTGAATTTTTTGTAAGCCCCCAAATTGAGGTAGAGTGTTTACCTAGCTTACTGTGTATACTTGGGCCCTGGCAGAAGAGCGCCACCACCCTACAATTATGAGTGCTTGGAACATTGACACACTTGCCCACTCACTGCGTTCTCTCTAAATTTCTAGCGGAATGAAACACGACATAGGTGGACAGATCTCTAATCGCGATGACCATTCAATTGTACAATCGTTTGGCAGGCTTGACAGGGCTTTGCAAATAGGCATCATCCAGAATATTATAAAATCTGATCTAGCTAAAATTTGGTATAACTAAAGACAATCATCGGCGGTAAAATGTCATGCCGACGATGGCACTGTGGTATTTAGCTTTTACATCAGTTGACGTGTTAATGACCAACAGTTCCCGTACGTTTCAGAGGGAAATTATTAACTGCGCATGTCTCGTTTTGGGGGTCATTTGCGTGCGTAATGAGGGCCGTGGGAACTTGTGCCAGGCAACAGCTGCTTCATTTCATGAAATTTACGTCTTATTTTCACTTTTTGGAAATAAAAATTCCTGCCCAAAATATTTTCATGGTAAGATGAGGCCTTTTTCTAACGTGCTTTGTGAAAATAAAATGGAGAAATAGTATCAAAGTGGTCCAAACTAGTAATTTTTGTGAAAACCTCTTTTCGTAAGCCGTAGTTTGTTCACGTTTTGATGCGATTTTTGAAGGCTTGAAACAAAGAATTCGCAGTTTTCCTGAAGTTTTCCAAAGTGGGCTGTGGTGGAGAAAGGTGTGAAGGTTTTAGATTTGCTGATGGTTTTGCGCTAGATTTTTTTCCTTTCCCGACCGGACACGTTTGCATATCGACCTGACTCAGTACGGCCTTACGAGCGTAGGAATTCATTGACTCAGGAACGAAAGACGAACACAAAAGTACAGTAAGTTAACATAACATTTATTATTATAACCGAGGTCTATCTGTCATTATAAAATTGTCAGGAAAATATTGAAATTCACGGTATATATCCCCAGTTTTACATGAACCACATGAACATGTACATCGGCTCTGTCGAAAATTCCCATGTACCTGTATATGCACATGTACGCCGCGGTACGCGTGTAACAGGCCGCAGTGTGCCGTGCACGGTACGCGGTATACGTGGCCAGGTGGCTGGATCGGTTTTGTGCATGTAAAACACATATCGCGCTGCGCACAAGTATCAAATATAACCCACGAAAGTCGAACAAAAAAATCTAGCTAAACAGAACTGATTGTTTTGTGTAGTTGCCATTATGGCTTGTCGAACGCAGTGTCTCACTGTACTGGGAAAACTTCTAAAACTGAGAAATTTAGTGGAAAAAAGACCCAGTGACCCAGATCAGTTCATCGTAGCAACCACTTTGAGGCTAAATTTCATATTTAAGTAGCATTTCTTTTCACGACTCTGTAGTGTTTTACTCGGCTTTTGCCTTGTAGAGCACATACAAAGAGTTTCAATGTGATCGTTTGTTAACTTTGTGCAAACGAAGTCTTCAAAACGAGAAAGTTCAACAGAGGATTGGTAAGTTGCTAAGGACATTTCCTTATGGTTCATGAGGGTCCGGTCAAGTAACCGCCGCGCACGGTCGAAGTCGTTAATTTCCACACGTAGAATTGGGGTGAAACATACGTGAGTTCTGTATTTGCAGACGAAAATCTATTGTCTTGCTTGTTCACAACAACTGTGTGCATTTTTGCGTTTTTAATCATTCCACTTTCTCTCAAAATAAACGTCCTCCGATTCAAACCAAAACAAAACACACATGGAATTGTTAGCCATCATTGTTCCCATACGATAAAACAAAGAAAGAGACGCAATACAGAGTAGTTGTCCATCGGGCGACTCGACTCACCAATACACGGCAAATGCCGAAGCCATGGTGGCGTGGACCAACGACGTGACAGCGTTCCTCCACCGGTGCCGTTCCCTGCCGGCGTACTTACCCTGCGGCCGCGGTAGGCAGCCCCAGTCCAGGGAGGAGTTGAAGAGCTGGAATCCCAGGGCAGAGCAGGCAGCAATGCGAAGGAAGTGAGGAATCATGGTGCTGGTTAAACACCGAACAACGGTTTGATAAGAGTGTTTCGGTAGTAATAAATTTATGTACTGAGATGAGAACCAGGCATATGGACGTTGGCCATGCATGAATGACGCTGGGGGGGGGGCCTGGACGCAATTGTTTTTTACATAAAACCCTGGAACTGCAGACTTGAATAAAGGCTATAATAGTGGCTTTGGGGGCTTTCTTTTTAGGGAAGTGAAGTTCGGCAGAAGAAGCTTCCACAAGGCGAGATTAGTCTCTTCCAAAGACTAGCAAAGTGAAGCAATTTTTACGAGCGTTTTGATTTTTGTTGACATTGACGACAGTGTGTTGCATGTGCAGGTACTCTGTGTCTACTTAGAGTTATTTATAGCTATCCTTTCCATAATCAATGTCGTGCAAAAGTGGAAATCAGTAGGCCTCATACAGAAATCTAATGGTAAACTGCGCAAAATACAGACACACATTTCGCCATTTTGTGTAAAATAACATGTTGCATGGAATTTCAGCGAAGATCTGATTCCACTTGGGTGTTGGCTTTTTCTTTTCCTCAAGACAATAAACGACCTTTATCTAACTTTCTGCCGAACTGAGATATCAACCTCTCAAGGCAATAAAAATAATGAACAGGAGGGCGCCATTTCTCACGTGTCTGGTACTTTTGGCAGTATAATACACATTTTTACAATCCTCTTACAAAAGACAGTAATGTAAAAATCATAAGCCTTTCTACGTTCATTTCTGAGGTGCAGATATGTCCAGTCTTTTTCATTCCCTTGGCCGTTGTCTCTGCTGCCGGCTACCAGGGTTTCAACTCGACGCTGGACCTGGGCTTCGTGCCGCTCCTACCGGGGAAGTACGCCAGCACGGATCGCCACTGGTGGAGGAACGCAACCACGTCGCGTTTCAATGCCGTCGTCATGTCGGCTTAGTTCTCTATTGGTGCGTACAATCTGTAGTGCGATCAGCATATTTCAAAGTTTCCCTACTTCCCTGAAAATAAGGGACTTTGAGTCGAATGGGATGTTTAGGTTGTCATAAATGATTATTGACTTCTTTTGAACATTTAAAAGCGGCTAGATGTATCATTAATTGACTATTATAATTTGGTCGTCATGTTCATTTCATTGTGGAGTAAAACGTCACTCAGTACGGGTGCTTTGGTTGTCAGAACTCCCGCTCTCTACGCTTCCGCTGCTGCAGGACCGACAAGTTTCAAGGTTGCCTTTATGTCAAGAAATTATCCTTTGAATCATGATAGGCATCCTGTCCGGATGCTGATGGGAAGGTTATTGGTTAAATACCTTCAGATATAGACCTTCGGAGTGAGTGAATGAAGTATCAATCAGCTATATTCATGAACGTTGCCTGAACGTTACGTATGCGTGTCGTGCACCAACTTGTGTACTTACAGTTATTTATTGCAGTAAGTGCATGTCTGGGAGTGAGGACACGCTGAATTTCTGGTACGCAAATTTGGAATGAGTTGTGGGGACATTTTCTTATCGTATCATATCGAATGTATGTCCCCACAACTACGGTGGTCTTTTCATTCTGAAACTGGTATAGTTATTTAATTATACCACTGGTTTAATTATATGATTTTGGCATTCATTTTAAGGGGGCAGTCTAATGGAATATCAGACAGTTAAATAAACGTGCACAAAACGGCCGCTGAGTTCCATCAAGGCTGATCCAGGAGGCATGGAACCCCCCCCCCCAAAAGAAAAATCCCCAAAATGTTTACAAGGAGCAAATGTAGCCTTACCCTTAGCCCTTAAGGGTTACACTGAAAAATCATGCAACAGCACCCCCCTAAAACTGTTCTGGATCCGCCCTTGATTTTAGATTAGGAGCTCGAGAAAGTCATATTCTATGTAGCAGTCAGTGCGCCCTCCCCGTTCACCTGTTCCGCGCTAGCGCTGTCTACTTTGCCTAGTGACTTTACATCCCGAAGGTTGTCCTTGTTGCCACGAGGCTCGCCATTCCCCTGCCGCGGACATGTCCGGCCTGTTCGTCACCGTGGCTGCGGCCGCTGCCGTCGGATACAAGGGTTTTAACTCGGCGCTGGACCAGGGATTGGTGCCGCAACCGCCGGGGAAATACGCCAGCACCGATCGCCACCGGTGGAGGAACGCGGCTACGTCGTGCCTCAATGCAGCCGTCGTGTCTGTCCTTACGCTGCACTGGTACGTCCAAACTTGGTCTGGTGTAGGCATTAAACATATAGAGTATATTCCTCTTCTGTGGTTCGAACTTCAAAAACCGTCCAGTTTGACACTTTACAAGGGGTTCTGTGAAATATCATCGGGCAGTGAGATTACGGAGAGTAGATGCTCTATGGCTGAACCTCCGTGGGTGAAAATATTTTGGCCAATCAAAGGACAAGGACGCCCACTGTTTTGTAAGTCTGTAGTCCTCGCTAGTTGGCTTGCTTATCGCCATATGGTGGCCGTCTATCTGTACGTCTGCAGGTTTCTTTGAAATCTAACATCTGTAGTGAATTGATTATAATAATCTTTGCACTGAAATCTTCCTCTAAACTTAACATTATGTATGCGTGACCTCCTTTCAGTTTGTTCAGCTATCCAGATGCCTGGCATTCCCCTCATTCACACTACAGCGAGTTGGCGGAGGCTAGCCTGGCTGTGATGACTGGTGAGTTATGTGTGTGTCTTTCAATAGGCGTGACTCGATCAGCTTTCTTGTCAAGGTCAGATGCTTCAGTAGGTGCGCAACACAATAACTTCAGTGCAATATTATATTAGACTCGGAATAAGCTGTATACCCGCATGCTAGTCTCCGCGCAAGACGGGGTTGGATTGTAACCCGTCCTTGAAAGACGGCACGATCAGACACGAAGAACTTGTTGACGCATGGTTCGCATGAGATAGTGTGACGTAATAGCTCTGTCTGTCAGTGATGGGTTATGACCTTTCGCAGACAATAGCGTCTTGCACTGAGACTAAACCTACGCAAGTCGAGGCAGTTACCGTAGAGGTCACTCTTCAGTGTATATGTATTGGGATCAGTAGTTCACTTTGCATAGAGATTGTGTGACGAGTGTGTTGTTTGCGGCAGGATTTGTCAATAGAATGTGATTGCTGAAGCAAATGGACAAGTGCCACTGAGTACATTCACCGTATAACTGTCGACAAACACGGGAACGTCCTTCACACGAAACATTTTTGCAGTTTTGGTAACTGGATGTTTTCTTTCAGGCTGGTGTAAACTCGTTTGTCCTATCTTCGAGGAGAATTTGGACTCATTAAACGTGTTACATGTACAGTCAGTACGCACTTGGTTTTGGCGAAATTCCGGTTTCAACCATCAGACATCTACTGTGGCGAGGGATACTTTTTACTGGCTTTCGTATGTTCGCGGTCAACTTCCAGTTTGAGTCGTGCGGTGACAGGCTGTTGTCATTAAATTATTCTAGCCCTGATCACAAAGTGAAGGAGTTTTTTTGTTTTTTTGTTTTGTTTCTTTCAAAAAGACCCTGCGGATTGACTGTGAAAACTGTACGGTAAAACGTGTCAGAAACGCGCCGGAAAACAGAATGTTTGATATAAACTTTGATGAGCACTTTTTCCATTAGGCGTATGGAACCATTCCAGTTGTATGCCTCATTAAAATTTAAACTTTTTAAAAACATCTAGGAATTTGTAATGTGCACTTAAAAGCTGCTGATTATTCGCTCTCTGTGTACTTTGTTTGCTGAATGTATCTCTTCTGGAAAGCTGAGCACCAGAATTTTACTATTTGTAATAAAGCAAAACATCTTGAATTGAAGCAGGCGCAGATCCGAGATTGGGGGCGGGGATCATCCCTCCCCCACTCTCAATGCCAACACCGCTGAAAGCGCAAACCATGTAGGGGTCTTAGTTTTCTCGTATCTGGTTAAGGAAACAAACAAGAGATTAAATGCATTTACCATGCATCGGCGACAACTTTGTAGCAATCCCGTTGTATGACACCCCCCCAAAAAAAACCTGGATCCGCCCCTGGGAAGATTACCGGAAGCAGTGTAATCGACAAACTTATGTATACTTTTGCGCCTGTTCTGTACATAGGTTATGTCATCTACGATACATGGGACATCATAATGCACACAGGTTTGTTCAAGCAGTGGACAGTCCTGCTTCACCATGTTATTGTAAGTAGATGGCCGTAGCGCTCAAAACGCGCCCCTTTGGGGGTTGTATAATCGAGGGCCGTGTTTAATTCACACAGATCTGCCTCACGATCAGCGATCCGTCGTTGGTTTACGGACACCAATACCCGCATAGTGGATGGTGCGAACCAGCGTCAGGACGACTGATCGAGATCCAGATCCGTATGAAACAAACGGGCCCCTTTAACAACGTGCAATGATCTTAGAAAGAGCACTCAGAATGACGGAGCCTTGCAGTTATATTGCCGCTTTTGCACTCTGTGCAATGAATCCACAAATGATTCAACAATGGAATTCAACACATTCACGACAGTATATAATCACAGAGCATAACCACATAATGGTATAAAGAAACTTTTCCCGAAAAATGAAATGGTCAAAAAACAAGCTGGAAAATGGTTTCAAGGTTTCCATAAAACCATTCCAAAAAAGTGAACTCTCCACTTCCCCAAGGAGCTGTCCTTTCATGGCTTCTCTTTTAGAATGATTTTCACTCTTTTTGAGTGGATCTATAAAGGACTCGCTCTTGCTGAGAGTGAGCTCTTCTTTCTTGTGCCTTTATAAAGTAAGATTCCAGCATAAACTTCAGGCTTCAGTTTCATAAATTCATGAGTCCCACTACTCCAATTTAATGTTGGCGTGAGGCCTATACGTTTGTAACAGTTTCATTTGGTCGCAACATTTCAAAAGATTTAGTTAGCTTTGAGAAAATAACCCTGGCTTGTTTCAAGGCTTAATCCCCGGAGGTGTGACGTGTGTGCTATCACAAAACGTTCGTGCTCACTTTGTTTTATTGATTGGCGCTATTCTATACATGTATTATTATGTTGTTTTACAATCCAGGTAGGACTGGTTTTCTACATGCTCAGCAGGGATCGGGTGGAATTCGGTTCGGGCATGATCGCTTTGCTGACGGAAGTCAATGCCGTGTTCCTGCACTCCCGTCAGCTCTTGCTGATCTATGGTTTTTCCAAGAGCTCCCCCATCTACCGCGTGCACAGAGCCTTCAATCTGGCGACCGGCCTGTTCTTTCGTCTGGTGCCCGTGGCCTACGTCTTCTTTATGTCATTCTTCATTGGCGGCCGCGGCCATGCGTCGGTCGCGCTGCAGACGCTTCTTCCGTTGCTAACTTTCTCTGCGCTGGTGATGAATTGCATGATGCTCATGCGATTGCTTCGCAGTGATTTTTTTAGCACGAAGACCGACAAAGTTGACTTTATTTTGGAAAACTAGGCATAAAATGGAGCTTATTTTTGCATCTCCTTTGGGGATAGGCTACAGTACCAGCGGCTTCGTGGGTAAACATTTTGATTTGCTCGTTCCAACCGCTGTCTTAAGCTTAGTATCCATATGGTCGTGTAACGAACACCGACGGCACGCAAAATGTCAAGACAGTCGTTGAAGAGACGCTGCGTGACATTATTCCACCAAAGAAATAACCAAAATGGCGTCGAATATCTCGGAGAAATTTCGCGTGAGATGCCTTTTTTAGATGGTGATACTTTTTTCAAGCGAAAGCAAGCTGCACTTCTACGTATTTTGCTCATGGTCAGCCATTTTGTTGATGATTGGGGCGGCATTTTTTTAGTTATTAGGAGGGAATGTACTAACGCGTAGTGCTCTGTGAGAAATACATTTAAAGGCCCACGTATTCGGTGGTAAATAGTCCCCCGTAACTAGACCTGTGTGATTGCAACCTCCATCAAACCAGAGAAGAAATTTTCTCAGCCCAACGTTCACTGGGTCAAGAACACGAACGAAACTACTGGCAACGTGCTCAACCGCTCAAAGATAACTCAGTTTTTTTACACTACGCACATTATAACCTACGAAAGCCTGTTCGTGCCACCCCTATTTTTCACAGTAGATATATATTTTTTCAAAAGTAGCTATTTTCATTTTCGTGAGTAGTTATTTTTATTTTCCAGAGCAGGTATTTATATTTTCAAAGGCGGCTGTTTTCGTGAGCAGCTATTTTTATTTTCGTGAGCAGCTGTTTATAATATATTTTCAAGAGCTCGCTGGAAAAGTGATTAAAAACAGACTTGCGTGGCCTTGTTGAAACGGGCTGCAGAATGAGCCTCAGCCATTCGGCTGCAGGCCAGCTGTTGTCATTGTACGTAAAATAAGCCACAGCCCGCGACCAAAACCTTGTTTCGTAAAGTTTTTGAAAATATGAATAGCTCCTCAGGAAAATAAAAACACCTACACGTACTTTTGAAAATAAAAATAGCTGCTTTTGAAAATTCGAATAGCTGCTGTGAAAAATAAAAATGGCATTAATAGGCTTTCGTAATAATAAATATTTGTTATGAACGCTTTTTATACAAACATTTCTACAGTACCTTTTGAATGTTTGTGTTTAATTAAAAGAAGATCACTGTTGCACAGACTTACATGCACATCTTTCTGTGGGGATTTCGTTAATTTTTCATTTTAGTGGATAACAACCCTTGTTTGGTTTTTTTTGTAACTTCTGAGATTATCTATGGATGACTCCAAAACAATTTAGCTGTCGACAAAAATTTTGGGGGCATGATTCCATTCTTATTCAGTGGTGCAGGTTGGAGTTAATTAGTTCTTAAACAGACTTGGGCATTTTCGTTTACTGTCTGAAGTTTCGAAGTTTTCTTTTGAACTGTTTTGTGGTGCTGTGTGTATATATTAACTGTGGAGTGTGGAGTGTCATGGCCTCGTGGTTAAGAGTATTGGATTCGTAGTAGTTGCGGGTTCGAATCCAGCTTGGGATCACGGTGCGTGTGCCCTTGGGCAAGGTACTTCGTAACTCATTGCTTCTCCCCACCCAGGAGTAATTGGGTACCCTGTGAGGGCAGAGATGGGTAGTGTGGTTGATTTAGCTGCTTTGCGCAGCAATGGCTGCATGAAGCCGTCTACTCCCAAATATACTCCAAATTGTATTTGGATTATTTTGTGGGCCCAATGAGCAGGGTAAGACTTATGGGAAGCGCCTTGAGCAGCCTCTGGGTGGGTATTTTGTGTGTTATATTTTTTTATTATTATGTTTCATGGAACATATCGGTACTTCTACAAAATTACTCTTGTGTTATTAGACGTTGCACGTAATGTCAATGGGACTGAGTTGCAATTTCAGCGTTCTTTCAAAAAGACAGTCCACGCTCTGTCTCAAACGTTTAGATATTCTAAAGCACAAATTTAAATGATCCGTGAAAAAGCAGCAATGGAGTGTTCTAATGTTTTGTACTTTTTGCTGGGAATTTACATTTGATATTGACATGCTGTTAAAGGGTACCTGCAATGGAGTTTTAAAAATACAAACCTCAAAATACACCTTTTAGTCTCGGTTTAACTTCATCTTCTGTTTCTGTTTTACCATGTAAAAGGTTGTTGTACTGGCTTCTGCACAATGACCTTGCTTGTTTGAAATACCGAGCTCGCTCATACGACGCGAGTTACATTGTAATATTTGGCGCGAAATGTGTTTTCAGTGATTGATTGTGACATGCAACTCGTTTGCAACGTACTCCCTGTAAAACGCTCTTAAAATTGTGGAAAACATATTCTACTCCACAACAGATTGCGTTTCACTTCGAGAGCAAGTTAAAAGATAACTGTTTGAAATCTTTCTAGAACAATGCGGTGCACGTGTAGAAAACCAAAGTGTAGGGGGTTTCCAGGTGTATGTGGTTGCCATCTTGCAGGCCCATGCTTTCAGTTGTTCCACAGGGTATGTACAAGGAAGTTTCCCTATGGTTGCAGCCCAGTAAATAGGTCCAAAATCGCCTGCACGGACCGAATCACGATTTGTAGGTTGTCAAAATCTCTGCTATTAGAGCCTTTCGTGGCACGTTGACTGGGTGGTTTGTTAAAGGATGGAATCTAAGGGCAGGACTGTCAGCTTGGATTTCTGAAAGTATCGGACCAAACGGGGCCCTCCAAATCGCTGTTTTGCAATGGAGTGTAGGCATAAATTTCAAAATAGCGATGGGCCTCATGACTGTTTCGACGGGTGATTTTCTCTGGAGAGAAATATCTTCAAAAGTCAACGGTTAAGCTGTTGAAAATTGAAAGAAAAATGCAAGATGAGGAAGTGAGCCTTAGTTTGATATGTGTCTTGAACACCTGAGAAACTTTTTTTCCTGAATTTTTGAAGTGGGGATATTTATCATTGTTGTCTATGGCGGCTTATTTACTGGTCTGCAACATTATGGAACAAAAGACTTGCCTTGCAAGATGGCTATCACAAAAAACCTCTATTGTGCATGCTTTAACTACTGAAGCGGTCACTTGCGCCCTCACGGTCCGCCGGAAGGTACTAGTCTGTGGCCAACCCGTCGTAGGCAGCGGCCGTCGTCTGCGCCGGTGAGCGCTTCTTTTTGTTAAAATCTGAGTCGCAGTCATGTCCAGGTTCTTCGCTGCCATGACCGTAGTCTCTGCTGCTGGTTACCAAGGTTTCAATTCGGCGCTGGACCTGGGTTTCGTGCCGCTCCCGCCGGGGAAATACGCCAGCACGGACCGCCACCGGTGGAGGAACGCAACCACGTCGTGTTTCAGCGCTTTCGTTCTGTCCGTCCTTGCTGTGTATTGGTAGGTTATGGTTATTAGCAGTGACGCGATACTTTGCCCGGTCCATGTCTGAGCTATTTGACTATGGCCACCAGCGTCGCAAGCATGAATAAGAAATGGACTAAAGTGGTGCCTGCCATGGGTCATGTTATATTGTCAGCCGGACACACTGTTGCGCTGACTCCCCGGTTTCTGTTCTTGTGAAATAAAGCTAGGCGGGGAGGGGGGATTAACTTTCATCAAGACACTTAAAAGGGCGTGAAACAGACGATATGCAGGCGTCCGATTGTGTAGGGCATGAATTCCATACCGGAACATCACAATTTTCGAGTATCATACACGAGGAAGGGCTTTTGAATTTTAGGACAATTTTAGCAAAGAAAGGAGGTCTAACACTTTAGGGAACGAGTTTTAAGAAGTAGGTCTAACGTGATGTTTTACATGTATATGACACAAGGAACTTGTACTGTTTCCAAACGTACAGACAACTGCAAATATTGACCGACTTCGGTTGGGACTGATCGGTTTTTGACAGTCCTTTAATGCTCATGAACCAACTCATGTCGACAGGCTGGTAACTGTTCAAGCTCTTACACAATGGCCAGAAGTGCACGCTGTCCAACTTTGTACATGTACACTATACATGTACACGTACATGTACATGCCTGCGCCTGTACTGCAGTCGATGGTGTGTTTTCTTATTTCACGGTACGTAACCCCTAATCGAACAAGTTAGCTTGGTAATGCACTGACCCGCTTCTCTCCGGGCCTTCACACACGTTTTGTAGGAAGCTTGACAATAACTACAAAGAACGGTGTGCAAGGATGGGTTCTTTTGTCCCCTTTTGTACTCTCACCCGAATCAGCAAAAAAATACTCATTTTCTTTTCTATATTCGGTTGGGAGGCAAGCATTTGCCCCCTTTTGCCTATAAATACGCACTGGCAGAAGCCTATGTACTATTTTCATAATGCGTGTTAAAGTGATTAGATACTTCAACTCGCTTTCAGTTGTGAACAGGCGAAAATGTTAAACGTATATTAAGAGGTTTGTTGGATGTGTTGTGTAGCCACTGATAACTGTTGTTCAGGAACTGGACAATCTCAGCATGTTGGTAGAAAGGTTATGTTTAATTGCTTGACTGCGGTAAAGACAACACTGTTTTGTCCCAAACATATCTTATTTATGTTTTTTTCAGTCTGTTCACCAAGCCCAAACTCTTGCTATATAGCCATACATACTATGCAAGCACTGCCGAAGCCAGTCTGGCTATTGCAACCGGTAAGACTGATTTTTGGTATATTTATTCTCCGAAAATCACCACTTCATCGCTAACCCTGACTCAATGCAATAAGCGTAGTTTTGCTACCTTGTGGGTGCTATGCTCTACTGACGGAGGTGATATATAGGTTTTTTTATTTTCCGACAACTGTCTTTACACGGTTGATTGCACACGTAAAAATTGAATTGGTTGGCGTACCTGACATCAATGTTGCTTCGAGTTTCCACATACACAACGGCCCTGTATCTGAACTGCTCAGCACCGTAACCAGGGAGTTTGTTTTGTAATTACATGTACACAACTGTCTGGGAATACACAATGCACTTTGAAGGGGAAAATGGCTTTATTGCCAGTCTTGAGAGGAGACTAGTCTTTACGCCTTGCGGAAGCTTCCCCTGTCGAAATATCGGACTTGACCCATCCTTGAGCCGCGATTAGGCCTACTCTAAAGGCAAAAGAGTGAAGACCTCACTCCCGAAAGAGTGAGTCTCTTATAAAATAGACTCCCAAAAAGAGTGAAAACCACTCTTAAAAAATGAAAATCACTCAAAAAAGAGGAGCCACACAAAACAACCTTCTTTTTCTTTATATGGCTCCATGGAAGAGTGGAAGTTCACTCTTTTGGAGTGGTTTTAAAGAGGACTCACTCTTTTTGCGAGTGACTTGCCTTAATGGAGAGTATAATATCCTTCATTCAAGTCAGGTTTCCCCAACATGTTGTGAAAAAAAATACGAAACCGGGAAAAGGAACAGACCATTTGAATCGAGTTGTGTGTCTATTTATTCCCCACCGATCAGGAGAAATTTGTTTTCGTTGTTATCACAAACTTTGATGAAGTTATTTTGTTTTCTCCAGAGGAAAATAAGGACCCCTGGACCAAGTTGCCGCCGTCCAACTGGACGGCTCTGCAACTATCGTTCGGGCATTCTGTTGTCCCTTATCTGTACATGAGATGGATTGTGTCATCGTGTCCAGTTATTGCACTGTATAATCACGGACGTATATAAAAGAACTTGAACTTCAAACGCCTTTGTATGAAAAAGAAGCCAACCAGCGGCCATTTTACCGAGCCGAATACAAATGCGTGGGTTGGCTCCCTTCTACTGACGTCAGGAAGAACAAAGACGGCATTGCCAGGAAAGCTTTTTATTCGGCTCGGTGAAATGGCCGCGAGTGGATTCAATGATCTCCGGCATTGCGAGTCCAGATTTTATTATACACGTCCGTGTGTATAATACGGGCGATTCACAATAGTGCGCCACCAAGAGTTTGCAATACGTTGGCCAATCACAATGCGCGAAAATTGTTGACCCCTTTCCAAACGCGCGTTGGGTCGACAACGGCCGTACTGTGACCGACTTGCGTTGAGGTCCGTTTGTGTGCATCAACGGCGTCTTTAGATGTCTACACTCGGAACATAAATTGGCACGCCGAGACGACTTGATATTTCCCCATAAAAAGAACCCCCTCCTCCCAAAAAGGTTCCTTGTGTCAAGTGTGCCATTTCAGTGTCTGCATGTTATTTTTGTTTTACATTTTGCTTGTAAGGAGAGCAGTCTGTCTTAAATTGACATAATCCATTCTTCTTTCTACCTGTCGTCAGGGTATTTCTTGTACGACACGTGGGACATTCTGATCCACTCTGGCGTATATAAGAAGTGGGGCGTTCTTCTGCATCACGTTCTTGTAAGTAAACTCACCAAACCTGACGGCTAGTGCATCCGCTCCCATAACTGCATTGTTCGAAGAAGCAACCCCTTGTCGGTCGAGATTGGGAGTGTACTTTTGTTGGTAGCGAAGATTAACACTAGTGACGTGATCATAACGCTTGCATTTCATACGCGTTTGTGAACCAGTTAAGTGCGGTTCCTGTCAAAGGAGCCCCGGCCTGTTGCTAGGAAAAGTGCGCCCCCTCTTGGTCCAGTTTGAGGCTCATAATAATTAAATGTATGTGAAACAGTCTTGTCCGATATCCAGCCCATGTCCACAACAGACCTCCCACGTAGCCTTGATATTCAAATTCTATTGATTTTAATCTTAAACTTGTTGCAGGAAACATGCAACGATTTTTTTGTTTGACCTTCAGTTCTTTGCATCTCTGTACTCTTCCTCAGTGTATGGAAACTAGTTGAATCCTTCGGGAGTTAAGTGTATCTGCTCCGAGCGGAACAAAAGAGGGCGTGTGTTTTTGGTACTCGCCACACAGGCGCGTAATGGAGATTAATAGTACGGCTAACGAATTTATTCCTTAATGTATAGTCTCTTGGTAAATGTTCCTTTGTTGGCAGCAATACGATTGTAAGGTTTGCATTTCCTACCAAAGACGCCTCCACTGCTTGTGAAATTGCGCCTTCTCTTGGTACGGCTAGGGGCTCATATCGCTTGGCTGGGGGCGTAAATTTGCATAAGTCCATTGAAGTATTGCGGACACAATAGGAAGGCGCTATAAGGTTTGGGGTAAAATCTTTTGTGTTTGCTAGAATTTACTCACTTCAAATTGCGCCCTCCTGTTGTGTCCACCATACTTCAAATAAGCTTGCAGTGGTACCTGCAATGGCCACATTTCCGTAGTTCATTAAAACAAAAATAGCTTTTTAAGGTAAAGTAGAATGACCTTGCAGAGGTTTTAATTGTTGTTTTGAAAATACTTTTCAGGTAGCTTTGTCATACTACGTGATGGCAACGTACCGGGCAGAAATGGGCTTGGGAATAATATCGCTGCTGCCCGAAATCAGCGCCGTGTTCCTGCACTCTCGGCAGGTTTTGCTGATCTACGGGTTCTCCAAAGACTCCTCCCTCTACCGCGTGCACCGTGTCCTCAACATCGCGACGGCCATCACATGTCGCCTGGCGCCCATAGTGTTCAACTGCTACCTGGCGGCAACCGGCGTCCACCCGGAGATGCCGCGGGCGTTGGCGTTCCTGGCTCCCTTGATCCCACCGGTGATCTTGGCCATCAACAGCACGATGATCTGGCGACTACTTCACAGTGACTTCCTGAGCACTAAGATCGAAAAAGTTGACTTCATCATGGAGAACTGACGACAGATCGTAGCCTCCGTGAGACCCTCTAAAAAGCATGGAATCCTCCATTCTTCTAAGATTTGTTCATAGGGTCAACTGCCCGAAACTCGTCTTACTTCGTGGCAAATCCTACGATTGGAGACGGGACCACTACTAATAACGTCTGCAGAGTCGTTACGTTTGCGAACGAGCAAAATGCAGTTCCCACCAAAGGAGCCGCCATTGCTAAGTAGTTGCGCCCCCTCTTTGATACATTTAGGCCTCACAGAAACCCCCCCCCCGTGCATTCAAAGACAGTCTAAGTTTCACAATATTATTAAATCCCATAATCGTGTTGTAAGTCCCAGATTGCACAATCCCTTCATTGGCATGTAGCCGACTTGGCAGAAACCACAGCTGTGGCCCACTTGTGAACAAAGTAGACTTTTTAAAGTTTCTCCCTATTTCGGGTGGAAATATTTTATCTCACACTATACATGTACATGTCGTCAGGGGATTTTCCTTGAATTGGGACAGTGCACCCATGGACCGGAGCTGCTCTGTGATCCTTCCACAGTGTCTTTCCATGGTGGGTGGGAGTGCGTGCGGCCAGGCACCATGCGATGCCATTGCCAAGAGACATGCATAATTCATGTTTCGCAGTGACGCCAGATGACCCAAGGAGCCAATTAATAGTGACGTAAGTGTAAATCATCATAAGTACAAGTGCCCCTCCGGATGTGAAACTTTCTGAACAGAAGTAACAGAACGCGTTCGAGTGAATCGAATGTATTTTAAAGGCGGATGAAATAAGATGTGTGATGAAATGCATGTGCCAGTTCGAAACCTATGTTTTATGTCGGGGAAAATGAGTTCGAACGACGGGGATGGTTTGTTCGTAAAACTTCATTCGGTTTGGAAATGTACATTCGACGTTTAACAACACCTTTTTAATGTATCAGATTTAAAAACATTTAAAAGACTTCTGTGAGCCTACCTGCAACTCAAGTCATGTCTAATTTGGGGTATACAGCAGATTTCATCATAGGTAGACCCGCCCTCAAAATAATGTTGAATCAGTTCGTCTCTTATGAAAAATATTAAGGAATCAAACATTGTAAATCATTTATTATTTACATTCAGTTCTGTGGGATTTCGTGCAGGGCCAGGGAGAGACAGAAATATTACATAGGCTATAGCCGTAACGTCAGGCCGTTAACGAGTAAAGTTACGTCTAGAGTAACTAAGTTACCAAGAAAAACAACCTACCCTAACAAGAGTCTATTTTGTTATTTTATTTATGTAACAAAATGGTATTATTTCATATACACGTCACTTTACCCATGTCAGTCTTTTTAAAATGAAAGGATATTATTTCTTCTTTCAAGTGGAGTTTGGCGCAACGGCAAAAACGAATACATCACCTAGTTCTAATGGTAAAATGAGAGTCAGGCATTATGGATCGATCGAACAAGTACATGTACATGTGAAACGATAAAGCGCAAGTGTGAAAAAACGAAAGGACGACGGGCGATATGTGCGACGGGCGACGCAAGACGGGCGACGGCAGATATGGAATTCTATACTACTGAGACTTTCTTTCATGCTGTCTGGTATTTGGTATCCAAATAATTCAAAATCGAGTTTATGAACGTATTCATGTTCAGGGCTTCCGCGGTGGCGTTCTTGCAATGCATG
>NW_019091514.1:625775-686593 GCF_001949145.1 Acanthaster planci | reverse complement strand
CACTTAGGACCATTTTTCGCCGGAGTTTTTAGCCCTTCTGCTCTGTTACGATAGCTCAAAGACCCAGGGAGTTGATCGTGTCAACGATTTACACAATTTTACCAATCTGGGGGCCAAACAATCTCCTTTTTCAAAAGATACTGTGGGGGCACTTTTAATGCTAATGAGCTGGCCAGAAATTCTCACTTAAATTAGTGGTCTGCACCCATAGGGAGCGCGTACATCCTGCTCTTTGAAAATGCTGCACGCGCACACGTGATAACAACCGCAACGGTACACCACCTCAACTGAAAAAAGAGGAGAGTTACTAACATCCTTTTTCATTTATTTTTTTATGGTTCACCGTTGGAATGTTTCATCTTAAACCTAATCAGAAAGTGAAAAGAGGTCGGACAGAATTTCGTGCTCATCATGTAGCCATTTAGCCCTTCAGACCGAATACAAAACTTCATTTAAATAACTACGGATTTCCATATACATTTTGGGGGGGTTGTTATGCTCCAGACAGAACATATTACCACACCTTGCCTTTAATAGTCATTATTTATTCCTTTCCTATAACCATGTAATGTTTACTGCACCACACGGCAGCGCCCGAAACAGCAATGCGGCAAACCCCAGCCCTCTCAGGTAACAGACCCACACTCGTGACACCCACTGTCCACTCAGAAACTCAGACAATCCTGGACCAAAATAGTTGGAACACCTTGTGGGAAGCGCGTTGCAAAGATCCCCCTCTCCCCATTCAATGTTGGATACGCCGCTGCTCCCATCCTTTAAAGTTAAATGTAAAGTTTGCTGACTGCACTCATCCTCCCACGTGAGGTCCGACATCAAGTTACCCCTGGACACAGTGTCCCTATTCACGTGACTATTCATTATGAGATGACTCGCCCTTTCCTGGTACATCTACATATCGCACACGTCCGACAAGCGGATCTAGTATCCGTTACGCAGTCAAAGAAGCGGTTGGAAGAATCAAGAAGTGCACATTTCTCCAGGTTCAAGTCTGAGTTATCAAGCATTCCTGTGTTTGATGAGACCATCTATGGCACTTGTATTATTACTCTAACAGCAACTTACCCTTTGGCAGGCATACTTGTTAATTTTCATAAGTAAACCAGGCTAGTTTTAGGATTTAAATTGGTTTTATGATTTGAGCAATTTTGATCTCTACACACTAAAAAAAAGGCGCTTAAAGTTTAAGCCAACGACATGAAACGCGTTCGCGAATGTGTTTAACTTATAACCGGATATCACAAAGCTGAACGTGTCCAAACGCATTTCAGAGGAGACGTCGTGGGTTAAGCGTGTTTTAAAAAATGCATTTCAATTGGGGATGCTGTTTACAGTGTTAAAAATTTATTTGCCGCGCTTTTGATCATTAAAAATAGAAACAGTGCATTTACAATTTCAAATTTTTATTACGAATTATAAGTGTTGTTTATATCACTCTGGTTATTGGTCCAGAAAAAGCTACATTACCATACCTGGTCATTTACCCCACACCGCTAGTATAAGACGACTCTAAACCTTGCTTTCTTCTGACAGAGAATTTCCGTTTTAAGCGCTATTGCCTACTCACGCCATTCTATCTAGGCATTGGAAGAAAGGTGCTAATCAGAATGAGGAGAAATTCCCTTGAGAATATATTGGTACTGTCTAGTTAATAACTTTGCTGGAAATTACAGTGCATGCGATAAAAGGACGATGCAATGCAATTAAAGTACTTTGCACAGAACAAAATCGTTGGAGTGATATTTCCATATTTACTTTTCTTTTGCCCATCCCAAATATACATACCATGTCAATTAGCCCCTCTTAGAGGTTGCTCAGTGTATGAACTACGACAAAAGCTTCTCTCAATGTACGTTGTCCTGATTAAGGTAATGGGCGTTCGTATCTTAAGGAATAGAAATCTAAGATTCGATACCTACACTCCTCCTCCCACGTGATGACTGACTTCAAGTTTCCCTTGAAACAACCCTTTTCATTGGACTTTTCCTCACGAATCGGTCTTTCTTGGTACATTTATTATTTTCATTACGGTTTATTACAGACGCAAAGGATCAAACAGCAAGTCATAAAACTAACAATGCCTGAGCTACATATAACAATTAAGATAATTTGAGAACGAAGCTAAAACTGTAACTATAAGCGAAAGTCAGAAAACCGCTAAATTCATGAAACTTGTACGTTTAAGCCTTGATTAGCAATGTCACACAATCTTACAATAACTTTGTAAACATGCTTGAATGCTGAACATCTGGTGTCTAATTCCTTAACATCAATATCCAATGGCTAAAACTATCCATCAAACCCTTAACACATGTAGCATATAAACATGTTTACAAACTGATAGCAAGAAAATGTTTAGAAAATTGTTCATTGACTAACCACAGTTTTTGCAGTGTCATAGTAGTTCCTGAAATCTTTTCCACGATTCTGTCTGGTCAGCCTACCAGGCGCCATCGCAGGGTCAAGTCAAAGAAACAATGATAACTGTTATAAGGTATAACTGGTTTCCGAAGCGTCGCGGAAACGACCAAAAAGTGCACCTGTGCAGCCTAGAAACGACAATATGCAATGTAATACCAATCATTTTCTGTGTAGTTTTCCATATTAAAANTGAATCGCCAGAATGTACATTAAATAGTAATTGAATTGAAAAAAATTACAATAAAGTGTATATCAAGTTGGGACTGTATATCTAAAGTTGGGACGAAATACGAATCGAAATTCATTGTTTTTTTCTTTTATTTGAACCATCAACGTATGTTGAAACTGTGTTTTCCCGATTAATTTGATACATACAGTACACGTGTTTTGACAGAATGCTACTTCCTTTCTTGTCCCAGACTTTTTGGGAGCTTAAGTGAGGAACTTGCATCGAACCTATGCCATTATCGAAGTTGTCCAATATGTGTCATGTAAAAGTGAAATTGACCCAGAAAAATTAAGCATGAGATGGTACACCGAAAACGGCTGTCGCTGTATGGACTGATTTAGTGAGAGTGAGATTATAACAGGTTTTAGAGCTCGATATCAAAACATAGGCCAATGTCAACAAGGTGGACGAAGAACTGTTATAACTTGAAAAATGAAGTTCTGTTAAAGTCGCCCCAACAGTTACTGAAAATGCACAGTAACAGGCTTGCCCGTATGTTACCCCTTCCGCCACATTGTAATTTTATGTCAATCGTAATTTGTTTCATCAGTAAGCTTGTGATGTAATCTCAAAAATACCGGCTTGACCGTTGCTGGCTCTAGTGGTAAAGGATGACTTGGGAAATGTTACCTATGACCTTGAGCATATCTAGCAAAGGAAAACCACGAAGTAAGAATGTTTGTTGGCCTGGCCTTGAAACGCGTATTAGGGGAAGTAACAGGGTGTCGAATTTTGCCGGATTTTCCTCTATAGATCAAAAGTTGTAAATGATTGAAAACACATATGGCAATTGAACTATTTTCCGAAAAGAGTATGAACAGAAATCAAACGATCCTTAACACAAACTAAGTTTCCTTTCCCCTTAGATTTCAAGGCACGTCGAGCAGTCGAGCAATGTGGCAGCTCGGTTTCTTGAGGAGTAGGTCGATAGCTTCAACCGATGGAGAAAGAGTGGGCCAAGATGCCACAAATCCACAGAAAATTGTTTTGTTCCACCAGTGAAAATGCAAAACAAACATCGGTAAGATGATGATGTATCTAAATATCTTAAAAAGGGCAATGAAAACTATGTTGGTTGTATGATGATTTTGTGACAGGCACATTACAAAGTAAGTGGAGTAGAAGGCTTGTGGGAAAACATACCCAAAATTTAGATTTAAAGTGGTATATTGTCATCTTTCTGTAAAAATTATGAGCCATGGGCCAGTTTCCAATACTCAACTTCGGCTCCGTCTCAGGCTTCAACTGTTTTTTTACTAGCTGACTTTGAAGCTGTAAGCACAGTAATCGGTCTAATAGTGCCACAGAACATTAAATAAGATGCAAGAAAGCCAAAAATTACAATAATCCAATGTGATTTAAACGCTTCAGGCCCACAATAGGGGATTGGTTTTGCGGAAACGAAGCCTGAGACAGAGACGAAGTTGAGTATTGGAAAACGCCCACGATGTCATCGATCGGTGTTCGGGTTATCAGACGTGGAAGATGATCCAATATAGTTAACCAATCAGAGCATCTGTATTAATATTCAGACCACGTGTTACCTGAAAGATCCGTCCAACGTTAATGTGACCAATCCGAGGGATTTATGATGTCACTTATCAAACTACAACCAATCAAAATCAAGCTTGAAGTTTTATATGGACTTAAATCCTATAAATATCCCGCGCGGTTCGATTTTGAGCTGGTATACGCTGTAGACTTGGTAAAGCGGCAGTGGTTCATTCCTTTGTAGACTGTGAGGTAGGCACATTCGATTCTTGCTATGCTAGGCTTTTTCTATTTTCTCTCCTATGGTCACCAAATTTTTTTTTTCATACTATACCACGCTCGTTTCATTGCCACGGCTTGTGAAGTGAAGCTGGTGAAGAAATTTTTTTAATTTGGGCAACAGTGCGTCTGCTAGAAATCGAGCCAAATTGAGAAATCGGAGGCAGGTATTACACTGTCTTAGCTACCATATAGTACCATGCAGTACGGGCATTAATCAGTTTTATTTAATTCAGTGCTTCAATAGTAATAATATTTTTTTTCGAATTCTCGATGATGTGATCAACCATAGTTCATGCCCATTCAAAACATTTTCTCTGATTATGTTGACTGTATTCTTTTTTTAATAGAAATTTTGTTTAATTAATTGATTACCTTTGTGTTGTATTTAGTTATCAGTACCATGTACATGTTAAAAATGGAGGTGGAACCGTTATGAAGCGGTAGCCACGTGAAATCCCACTTAATTAAAGCATTCCAGGGGTCAGTATCGTCTACTGTTGGGTGAAAACATCTTCAATGATTAGTTATGAAAACCAAATATCTAAAAGGGTACACCACGACGACAAAAACATTGAAATGATTTTCTAAAGAATTTCTTTACTCTGTTCTTGTTCAGGTTTGGTTTTCCCCGAAAAGCAAGCGACAACATGGGCAGCAACAATTCTGTTAATATTAATGGCCATGGCAACGTACGTAAAGATCCATTTTGCATGAAACTTTGAAAAAAAGCTTTGTGTTTTGTCGTGAATTTTCCAAACCTTTTTGCGTATCATCCTAAATTAATCATTTCTATTTGGCTTGGCCAAATACACGGCTCCTTCGTTACTAGACAATAGTAAAAGCATGTAGAAAAAAAAACCACAGCGTGGTATCATAATTCAGTTGGCCTACACGTTGTTGTCACTTCCAGTTTTTGTCAAAATTTTCATTTTTGGTTAACAGAAGGTCGAAGCTTAGTAAAAGAATTATCCGTACGTCTTTCTGCACCATCACAGGACTCGGTGACCATTTTAGATCACTTGCACGACATGTACAGATTTATCCTGGGTTGACATCATCGTAACAAATGCATAAGCGTACAATTTGAGGACGCATGTCGAATGACACGTTACCTTTATTATTTGTTTTCGAGATTGATCGGATCCTGATTTATACACGTTCACTTGTTTATTTTATTTCATTCATTCATTTTGTTTGTATTTCTTGGGTGCTAGACGTTAAATGTAAATCTCATTTTTTCGGAACTGTGAGGTTTGTATTAGAATCCCACGAAATATGACTTGTATTTTCACTAATACATTTTCACAGCACATTAGCTCCTTTTCAAGAGCTCGAAGGGCTGGGTCTACGTCTACCTGTGTGAGCTACAGCGACTCTGTGAAGGAATTTGAAGTAGGGGACTTAGTGGAGGTTACACTATTCGTGCCTGAAAGAGGTCGCGGGTAAGTAAAACACGCACAAAATTCTTTAGTCGGTCAAGCTAACATTGAAAGTGGCGTTAATTGTTCATTTTTTAGAAGTTAAAAGCATCAGTGAAAGAATGAAATGAAATATCCTGTAAATTAAATTAGTACCCGCCTACTCTGATGAATAATTTCATACTTGTGATTAAACATACTTCAGCGTTTTACACCAGATTAAAAAAAATTTAAAGGGAGGGCTTGGAACCCACATGAATTTAAAAATGGCTTGCGATATTATCTCATTCAACTGTTAACAATTCATAAAGCACATTCGATGAACACGATCCAAAATGGCTTCCTCGGGAATAAGGTCCGTTGCGTGAACGGGGACAAATGAAAATGGGGAGGTTTGCATGGTTTTTACCAACAGGAATGACTGAAACAGAGAAAATCAATTAGACATTATGTGAGTGAACGAAATGCGACGTCATACAACGAAAAGATACTGTTGCAAACTCACTGATGCCACCAAAAAAAATTTGTCTTATGTTAAGCTGACTCTGTATATCTGCTTTTTTTGTATGTTTGTATCAGGTTGAACATTGGCTTCCTGGCTGGCATCGACAAACGGGAAGACGATATTGCCCTGCTCATCTCGGCAGATTTCTTCACTAAGCAGTTGAACTTCTATGCAAGGAAGGGGCAAAGATGGGACACGCTGCAAACCTCGGAGAAGTTTCCCTTCGAGCAAGGAGGAAAGGGCGTCATCCAGATCAAGTACATGGGATCTCACAATCAGGTACCTATGGTGAATGAAAAGGTCTAAAAAGATGTCTTATTGGAGCCAATGCAGTCAACGCATGGCTTGATAGATTTGATTACTAAAGTTTAAAGTCTCAAAAAGATAATTTTGATCATTGATTATTTTCTTCTATGTTTCCAGAGCACGTTTTCCCCATGAAGAGTCTTTTGAGCTTTACGAGTGATTTAATACCCATATTTTGATATAATCCTTTGTAAAAAGTGTCGAGGAATTGTTTATCGCCAATTAGCGGTGCATAAAAATGTTCCCTTTTACACATGGTGATTTGAAACACGCGAAAGACGCACTTACTATAATGATAGTTCTCTTGCAACCAAACTTTGAATATGAGAAAATCCAGATTTAACAAATCCCATCTTAATAAGTTCAGTACGGCGTTCGGAATGGTTCAACCGAAAAAAGTGTCTTGATTTAATGCGAAGCTTGCTGGCCTGTTCTTTATGTTGAGAGTTCATAGATTACTTTCGCACCCATTTTATTTCTCAAGGTGTCTGTAAACGGCCAAGAAATCGCCAACCTCAAGCATCGCGTTGACCCCAACTCCGTACAAACTATCTTCGTCGAGTCTGATGTACGCGTCGAGAGAATTGATTACAGGGTAAGTGGATGAAATGAACTTTCCATCTGAATAACAAGATGTGAAACTGACTGGCAATGAAGAAACGACTTCTGTGGGTTTTCAAATAACACTACAGAGAACTGGTGAATGTTATTGGAAAACGTCTTTTCCTCTTTTTACAGTAAAATGATGCATGTTTTCCACTTTTTCATTTTGCTGTTTGACATTACTTTCCAGCCCTTTAAAGAACGTCAGTAAAACGGTGACAAGGACGAAACAAGATCAGAAAGAGATGTGGAATAGGCAGGACAAGGAGCCCATGACTGCCATGGAGGAGCAGGAGATTTAGGAATGCACATTAATTTCTTAACATTAGACTTGATGCAGACGTTAATTTGGTACCCATTTTAAAACGTTCAGTGTACTATGTTTGTATTAAAATTAGACCTTGCCTATTTGTTCTTGGTTGTTGATATTTTTCACTTCATCGTCTAAGTTTTTCCTTCTAATACGGGCGTTTCATAATATTGCGCCTCCAAGAGTTTGCAACGCGTTGACCAATCACAATGCGTGAAATCTGTCGACCCTTTCCAAACGCACATTGGGTCAACAGGTTTAGCGCATTGCGTGATTGGTGAACGCGTTGCAAACTCTTGGAGGTGCACTATTGTGAATCACCCGTATTGAATAGCGTAAGTAACTGTCATTACTGCAAAGAGATGAGAGATAAAAGTTTGAAGTGATATAATGACCCCCATGTTAAGATCTCGATTTTCGAAACTAAAAGGATACTACGACACGCCCCTCTAGGGGTCCGGAGACAGGGCCCAGGAAATATTGAGGCCCAGGATGCTTAATCCCGAGTAAGAATAACACTTAGAACTTTGGCATTTTATTTCTCATGTTATCCATCGGAGGCCGGGCCCGAACTTACTCCCCGTGGCTACCTTTTTTAATATTAAAATTGAAAGCGCCACCCACATAACAACTGGTTTTAACACCCCCATACACTTTTCAATCATTTCTGCCCCCCCCATTTTTTCCCTGACATTTTGTGATTTTGCCCTGAAACCTGGATACGCAACTGAGCTGAACAAAGACTGTCAATCTCTTTTGTTTTCTCTGGCTGGTTAATAGTTGAGCACTCAGAATCTATTTTGACCACATAAAACAAAAATAGGGAAGCAGTGATAAAATAAAACCAGCATTTGAAATATCTTGATTGTTGTTGATCTTCCAAGTACCCTCGTCCAATATCGAGATGTTTTTATTTTCTGGTTTATTTTACACAGTATCAGCTTTTTGTCTTGGAGGCCAAGTTCAGTTTATAGTTGTTGAGCTCAACTTGCAAAAGTGATAGGTTGCAAAATGATTATCCACTTGTTCGGACCGATTTTCCCCCTTTAATTTAGCTTATCATCCGCAGTGGACAAATTAAGTTGTTAACATGTTAATGACCATTACCTGCCTGTTTTCTTAGTCTAATTAGTTTCTTGGTGTTTGAACTTGTCAGTTTCAACGTCAAAGAAGGATTTGATACTGGGAAAGAAATGTGCATTGTAGAAAAAATAAATTAGATTTATAAAAGGAATCATAGAAAGTGAAAATGTTTTACCTCAAACCAACATTTTTTCATTAACTTATAATAAATAAGACTGTATAACTCCTTGACTTGTGAAAAACTACGAGTACTCAAAAAAGTTTTCCTCAACATTAGAAAATATTTACCGTTTTCTGATCGTTCCGATTATGTACCATTTGCATAACCCTAAAAGAGTTAGTTTATCGGGCCATCACAGACGCCGAGGAGGGTAAAATCTGCCACTAATATTTCAGATGTCCCAAGACCGATCCTTTTGATAATACATGTAAAGACACTGATATTGTTAGTTCGTCTGTGAAGCTTTCATTCAATCCGACATTTGCTGTGGTTTGCCACTACATGTATGCTCATTCATGCCCTCACATACTTGCAAGCATTCCGCGTGAAGTTAGACTTGATGTAGTCGTGTTCTGTCCATGAACTTCAGTCGAAATCAATAGGCGCGGCTTTGGTATAAGTAAGACGGTTGGTCGAGTTAGGATAGTCCATCATCCAAGAGTTGGATACGCAACCAACGTCCCGCGCACGCAAAGGCAGAGATGTAATGATCACAGAAATTTCGCACATGGAGAATAAAACTAAGCACGCGTCCAAAGGGACAGTTAGGCCTAACGTCATGCTTGACCTATGTCAGAAAATGAGAATTGTACGTCTGATTTTCCAGCAATAGGTAATGAAATAATAGAAAGACATTACTTAACACTCTTGAAGCTCGGTACAAGGAGTGCACCCTAACGATATCGACGAAAATGGCAAGCGGTTGATTCCGCACCCGTTTGGCTCCGTGTTCAGAGTTTATCGTAGAAAGCAGGTCTGCTGACTTCGACCATTTTAGGCTTATTGGTTGAATAACCATTTTCGTTATTGAAGCAGCAAACTCACGGGTGAAGTAAACCATGAAGATCTGAGTAAACCTCTACCTGCCTCGTACAACGTTGCTCCCACTGCCATGATCTGTGGTTGAATATTCATCTCCAGGATGGCGACCCACGGTGCGCACGTTGCAAACGCACCAAGTGACAGAGCACCGAATTCTTCCGCCATGGCAACATAATAAGGGGACACCTTTTTCCCCGACAAACTAATGCTCTCTTACCATGGTATTTCCCGATGTGCATCTATACCAATTAAGTATAATATCGTCTCCCCAGATCTGCTCCTCCTTGGGGTTGTTCAGCGCAACTATAACAAGATCATACGATGAGCCGTGGAGGTTGCACAGGAGAGAACGACTCAGAGGATTTAATGACTGCACTCATCCTCCTATGTGATGACGACATCAAGGTACTCTTGGCCAGAGGCACATCTGGCATTTGTCGTGTGTGTGTGTGTNAACTAGCTGATGATGCTTAAATCCTCCTCCCCGTTACGCATGCGCCACAGGGGATTCGAATGTTCAGCTGTATCAGAGCCAGCAGTTTAAGGTGAAGTAGTTAAGGTGTGTGTGGTATATCCTCCTTTTTTGAATAAAATATATTATAAAAAAGAAACTCCAGGGGGGGGGGACTGAAGCCCCTGGACACGGCCTTATTCATGTGACATGTCATCATGAGGTGACTCGCCCTTTCCCGGTACGTCTATACCATGTGCACCCCCCCAGTTTCTGACATCTTCACCGCACGCGTCCGGCAAGCTGACCTTGCACATGTACCTGGTACCGTTGCGTGGTCTTGTTTTACTGCCAAGTCAAAGAAACGGTTAGAACATCAAAAGCTAGTTTCCGAAGTCTTTAGGGATATGTTATTCATCATGCGGAAACGACCGATAAGTGCATTTGCGCGGCCTGGAAACGGCAATCTGAAATTTAATACCAACTATTGTCTCTGGAGTCTTCCATGTTTAAACGCGGATAATGCGCCAAAAAATCTGTGTGCCTTTGTAGTGTCTGAAGCACCTGTCAGCCATTTTACCATGCCGGATATGGTTGGCTCGCTTGCCATTTGAACTGTTGATGCCACGAACAATTTGGTAAACGATGGCGAGCAAGCTTTTGTGTTACCTTTGTATTCGGTACGGTATGTAAGATGGCCACCGGCGGCTTCAGACCTCTCTGCGCGTATTTTTTTTAATTAATTAATTTTTTTACACAAAGTCCGTGTGTTTAAAAGGGGAATCCTCAATACTTACAGAGTTACAATTTACTATTATAAGTTTGGACTGACGCGCTAATGGACCACGAGCTGGACCAAGAGAGGGCGCAATTTTCTAAGCTTATAGGTTGAAATTTAATAATGACTCTCCATCTCAATTTGACACATATTTGGTGGACTGATATTTCATTTGTCGTCCCGAGAATTTCGTTGGGCTTAAATGAAGAACTAGCTTCGAATTTACACTACTAAATTTCTTTTTAAAAGTGTATCAGGTAAAATATCTTAATCGTTGTTTGTGAAGATTTTGTCTCGTGTGTATCCGTTAGGGTGTTTTGAAAAAGCGAATTCCCTTTGTAATTCAAGTTGAGGTCTTCCCTTATTTAATGGAATACTTAGGTTTACATAGTTTAGATATTGTGCTCGAAGATTGGTTGTAATAGGCCTAATCCCGATGAATGCATTGGACTATGCATGGCTGGTCGTATAGTGGGAAAGGATGACATATAGGAAATGCTACCTATGACCTTGAGCATACACAACAAAGGAAAACCACGAAGTCAGAGGTTTGTTGGCCTGGCCTGGGAAAGGGTATTGGAGGAGGTAAGAGGGGATAGAATTTTTGCCGGATTTTCCTCTAGTTCAAAGGGTGTAAATGATTAAAAATCATATGGCAACTGAATTCTAACGCGCGAAAAGAGTTTAGAGAGAAACCAAACAATCCTAGATTTTATTGAAGATTCATTAGATTGCATTCTGGGACGAGTAAATCCACATCTTCAACCAGTAGAGTACGAGGCAATCATGGTTCTACAAATCCACTAGAAATTGTTTTGTTCTTCCCACGAAGAAGCAGAATAGACATCGTCATTATGATGACGTATTATTTCAAGCAGGGTGATGAAAACTTGATTTCATTACAGGTTCCTTGCAAAAGAAAGCGGAGGAGAGAGCCGGAAAAACTTCCATGACCGGCTTTTATGAATTACAGTGGTATTTTGTCATCTTTCAGTCAAAAATCATGAGCCATGATGTCCTCAATCGGCGTTCGGGTTGTTAGACGTGGAAGATAAACCAATATAGTTAACCAACCAGAACATCTGCATTAATATTCAGACCACATTTTTCCTGACAGATTCATCCAGAATTAGAGTGTGACCCATCACATGGGTTATGATGTCACTTATCCAACTACAACCAATCAAAATCGAGCTTGATGTTTTAGCTAAGGACTTAATCCTATAAATACCCCGCGCTGTTCGATTCTGAAGTAGTTGATGTACGGTGTAAACGGGGCAAGGCGGCAGTCGTTTATTCCTTTGTAAACCTTGAGGTAGGCACATTCGATTCTTGCTATGAAAGGGTTTATCTCAGTAGTTTCCCTCCTGCTATGATTGTACCAAAGGTTTCTTCATGCCATACCACGCTCATTCCATCGCACGGCTCTAGTACAAAGCATGTAAACTTTGGAGGCTCGATCCCAAAGCAGCCGTCAGCTTCATGCACGCGCAGGCGTCAGCACGTCTAATATGAATGTTCTAATTATTTTGGGGAAACAATGAATCTGCTTTTCGCAGGGCCCATGTATGTTCGGTCCAAAGACATGCGCAATAGTGACACATGGTCGTCGACCTGAAAGATTATTCTAGCAGACGACGCATATCGATGGTGACTCACGTGAGGGGTTTGTACTGCCATTTCTCTTGAAGACCTCATGTGTGAATAAATTGCCAAGAATCTCTCAAATGGTAATATTTAATAGCTCCTTGTAAGAAAGATCTCCGAAAAATAATCAAAGAAGTGGAAAATGTCAATTTTACGACAAAGGATAATTATGAAAATATTATCGTTTTTTTTTAACCTAACGTTGTGTCTAATTTTCACAATTTTGCCGGGTTTACCTTCTAATAGGCCCTAACTTTGATGCCACATAAAAGACTAGTAGGCCTACCTCTTATGAACAAAGAAGTTTATTACTTCTAGGAAGAAACCCTTATCTTTGAAATTCGCTTCGTTTATCGTTTGTCGAATTCCCCTCAGATCATCGGTGATACTGTCTGGGAGACTGATGAATCGTTTGTATCCATCAGTTCATTTCTTCAAGATAGAGAAGCCATTTGTCTAAAACTTGTGCGGTTCGTTTTTCGTGCAGATTCAAATTTCTGCACCGAGTGCGACAGCGGTCAAAATGATATGTCCGGATTTTGGACATGGCATACACGTACACGCAAGCACACCTCCAGCTCAGTGGCGTAGCCACCGTATCCTGGGGGAACGTGCCCCCCCCCTCATGTTCCCCTTGGCCCCCTCACTGAAAAACAACAACAACGGAGGAATGGATATTTAACAAGGCTACACCACTGAAAGCTGGTGCTCCCTTAAGATGCTGGTGCCCCATTGTGCCCCCAACTAGTAAGATCTTAGCTACGCCACTGCTGCAGCTGGATACCAGTGCGTTTCGGTATGAGTTGACTTAGGCCTATACTGCGTTGCACTTATACGTACAATGACGTCAAATTGCCCGACTAAAAGGCACAAACAAAAACTTTCCGTTCTCATCCATACGGTTTCCTTCTTGCATGATACTTTCTCATTAGAGCGTTCGTGATATTCCTCACCGTTCACAAATAGAGAAATGTCAGGGAAAACCCGGCAAAACTGAAAAAAAAATCCCCTCTTAAATGTAGGCTTCTCTTCCAACTTCTGACTCTCTTTAATACTTTGGAGGTCCGTGACAAACAAGGGCAAAGACGGCCATTTAATTTGTTTGCTTTGTCCTTGACCGTACACGCAAACTATGGGACCCTCACATGGTTTATGCTTTTTACGGAGGTCTTCCAACTTTTAAACGTACCCCCCATAAAATGGTAATAAGAGGGAGATGACCCTAGCCCATCTGGAATGGCGTCTAATTCGTTACCTTAAATTGAGCCAAATCGAGAAAGCGCAGCCAGGTGTTATATTGTGAGGTTCCATGTAGTACCATGCATTTTTGATCCGTTCTATTTAACTCAGTGCTTCAAAATAATACATCACGAGAAGGTGATAGCTTTATCTTTGTTTCATTTGTTACAAGTTTTGTGTGACTATTCAAAAAAGGAGGTTGAAGTTTGATGAAAACGGGGGCAATGTGAATCATTTCCCGGGTCAGATTTGTCTACGAAAAAGAGAGAACAAAACTGAGAGAGAAATCACTCCTACACCCATGAAGTAGGCCTATAGGCTCAATTGTATAGCGCAGGGATGGATGTCTTAAGGCAGTGTAGACGTAACTGTTCATAATCAATACCAACTCTCTGTAACATTATTTGACATAATAAATAAATGGTACTTGAATTGTCACTGTATTTTACTGTGTAGCCTTATGCATGCCAAAACATAAGTAGTATTTTTATTTTCTTGACTCTTTTACAAGAAAGCAGTCAGCCTTGAAAAGATTCCCAAATCGTGGGAAATTCTCACTTGAAAAAAGAAACGTTCTATCCAACAAACAAAGCATGCGCACAAGAAAAAACCCTGTGTGTAATGAAAAACACTTACATGATACAAATTTGATTAAAAGCTTTGGATTGGAACAAGCTAATTTTAGGATGAAAAGAAAGGATCTGTAAGCCTGAGCTTCAAGGGAAAAGTATAAGTAAGTGGCGTAAATTTTGTGAAATTATGGGGGAGGTGTAGATTGGAATTTGTGGGGGATAACTTGCCTGGCAATAGAAATATGAAAGAAAGAGACGGGCTGACACCATACGACACTGTATGGGGGCGATGTTCATGATGCAGATATACATCTGTGATTATGTATTATATCCATGCAGAACCTTACATTAGAATGGCATGGCTGTTTTTAGTGGTCTCCATTTTGAGTGCTTTGAATACATTTCGGTTATCNAAGAAGAACGAAATATTCTTGACAATCAGCTTTATTTTGGGGGAGATTATTTTAAACAAACTTTCAAAACAACAATGCTCAGTGATGAAGAAATCAATGAATCGTTGGAAAGCACAGACATTCTTCAGTACGATGACACCAAGCCTTTTGTTTTAAACGTATACATGTAGTTTGAACAAAGTAACTCTTTATGAAGGATTTCCTTCGTATAGCCAGTGGCGGTGAAACATCGAGGGCGCGCTTGGAAGTGTGCACATTTTTCAGTGGGGTACTGAGAGCTGGTAAACTGCAGGTTGGTTGGGGTTCGTTGGTGGGGTGCCCCCATTCATGCCCTTCGTATAGTTCAGCTTAGACTCAGATTCTTCAGAAGAAAAAAGACACGTGAGCAGACAACTCCAAAAAAGTGGGGCTTTATATCGGTTTGGACTTTGAAATACAGTGGGCTTCAGAATTAGTTACTCAGGTATATCACAGGTACTAGACCTACCCCCCACACCTTTGGGCGATCAAGATGGACCTTTCGATTGTTCCCTCACTTTTGGCGTTGCAAAATACAAATTACTGCCTTCTAGGGTCAGTTCTGAAGTCCCACGAGGCCAAAACGTACAAAATGGCACTGAGAACATAGGACTTTATTAAAACCTATTATGCAACGTGTGTGGATGACTCCACCACAATTCAATGCCAAATTTGTTGCTTATAACTAATTTGATAATTTAGTGATAACATTTATTAAAATAAACAGTTCCTCCAAGGGTTAATGGAAATAGAAAAGGGCTCAAATACAGCCTTTGTCAGTACGTACAATGGAGCTCTTGAAATGCCATAACTCAGTATCTAAACGAGTTGGATGGCACTTCCATAGCTCCGTAATCAATAATTAGCGCATAAATATACATACATTTGCATGCATTAGTTCAAAGCAGAAACTATTAAATATTCACCTGAAGATGTACATTGTTAATACAAAAACTGAAACCGAGAAATCCTGTAACCGCTATTGGTGTCATTAACAACGAAACATTAAGCTGAGGCCCTTTATGTTGAAAGCGTAAGGGAATCGCTTTCGCCTAAACTGAGTTGCAAGACAGAATTCATTATTATCTTCCACCGAGCGACCTGTACACACTTTTTGCAAGCTGAGGTGTGCCAAATTCGAAAAAGTACAAATAGGACAACAGTATTTTTCATAAATGTAAAAAAAACCATATGGATCATTCCTAAACGTAGCTCTTCGACCCCTTCGGCGGCTATGTTTGCTAGATTGAAGTGCGTTCTTTTTCCTTGAAGGAGTTGAGACTAAAAGCATTCCCATTTTAAGTCTGAACAAATGGACTCCTTTATCCCAACTAATCTTTTCATACTACCACACAGTCTTGACACAGAGCAATTTTACATGAAATTTAGAGGTCTTTCGTCCACAAAGAATGTGCCACTAGATTTGCTGAATGCGTGGTGAAAGTGGAATAAATTTACTAAACAAAGTGAGCCAATGATACACGAATGACAAATCTAAATTAGGTAATACCATCCACCACCAGCTACACGACCATTAAATACACTAATTATGTGTTGATTATTCTACCATTATTTTGACTCTCCCCTTTTTGTTTCGGTTGCTTTTCCAAAATTATCACTAGAACAGTTTACCTCGTCGGAGGTCGAAAGACTCGCAACGATTTTTCCAGTATTCATGACTGTATGAGCAATCATGTGTAAATGACATTCTTAAAACAAGATGTAATATGACAAGTTAATCGAGTTTTGTTTGATCAAAATTCAGTGAGCGGTGTTGGGTAAGATTTTAAATCCAAAAGGTGGATTTGGACTTGAATTGCGAAGTTAGTATGCATGATTGTAAATTTAGATCAAGGACAGAAAATATCTGTGTGGCCTGGAACGGCAACCTGAAATTTAATACCTAGTTATCTCTCCGGATTTTCCTAGATTTGAAGGGGGAAATGAAGAAAGTACATCTGACAACTAAACCGACAGAAACCCACCCCTCTCCAAATGTAGAGTGCCTGGAGATAATGATAATATGGAACGAATGTCAGTACCATGAACCTCCGATATCGGGTATAGATTTCGGTAAAAATTGTTGAAGCTCCAACTTGTTTTTTAAAAAAAGAAGCTTATTGTTTAATTAATGACGACACGAGAGAACTGTGACAGAAGGGGTGACGTGTTGGTTTTTCGCAACTAAAATTTTCAACGATTGTCTATTAGTGCTTTCAACTTTGAAGGGAGGGATTGGGGAACATCGTATTTGTAGTTTCTCATCTATTTCATTGAATGCATGTATTGCCTTGAGAGGGGCCATAATGTTGAGATAACCAAGATCAAACTTGGATCCTCCTGGCGCATTAAGTAACCCCCAAAGAGGAACTTGTTCTCGTTTAGAAATACAGTAAAAGAAGAGCGACTGTCACTGTTTCACTTTATCTCCTCCCTGAAAATGGGTAACTCCCAAACTTTAGCCTCACGCCTCTGAGAGACCACAGAGATGAAAAAGTTCTCATAATCCTTGCCACCCTCCAAAATTTCGCTGTTCTTCCCTCAACAACCTGCCCCAAATACACCTCACCTTTTGTGCAATAATCTTACGCAAAAAGTTAGTGTTGTCAAAAACTTGTACAATATCAAACTTGTTACAAATGTGGTGATCCCGAAAAGTGCAAAAAATAAGAACTTTTCAACGGTCGTTGATTCAGTTCTGTTACCAGCTGCCAAGGGACCTGAACGCTGGATAACCCCAAAGTTGGTGCCAACCTACCTAGCTGTAACCTTGACTGTACCAAGAAAAGGAAAACCGCGTGATGAGGTGTGCATTTAACCTGTCCTGGAAACGGTTGTGGGGACATGAACCACAGGGAATCGAACTCACTCCGGATTTTCCTTGTGTTTAGAGAAAAAATGATTGAAAACACATACGGAAACTGTAATTAACGCCTACTTCGACATAGAATTGTATCTAACTTCTAGACTCGTAATCTCTGAACATCCAACGCGTGTTATGCTACGCCTTGCAGATTGAGGATACAACTCGTCGGAGTAAGCGTTGTCATAAGATGAAATGAGTCTACATGAAACAGTGTCAATCCTCGTTAAGTCGCAGAACACTGATCATCATCGATCGGTATTAATGATGTCAGATTGATTATGTATATTTAATCACGATAATGCGATGAAATCTCACGTTTATACACGATTCCTTGTCGAGCAAATTAACTGAGAAGTAGGCTGGGAGTACTGTTGTAAAGCATTGAGTTTTCTTTACTGAATTACGATGCATTTTTTCATCTGTAAGTGGAAAAGTGTGAGGGGTGTCCAGGGTTTAAGAAGCCAAAGATGATCCAGTCAGGTTAACCAATTACAATGTCACCATCAATATTCAGACCACGTGTTTCCGGAAGACATCCGTCAAATTCAGTTAGACCACTCATTAAGCTTTAAAATGTCACTGATCAAACCGCAACCAATCAAAGTTAAACGTGAAGTACCCCATATAAGGACTTTATTCCACCAATAAAATACCCCGTGCAGGTCATTTTGTGTAGTTGATGTACGGGTGTGGACTTGTCAAGCCGATTATCGTCGTTCATCCACACGTAGGACAGTGAGGTAAGCACATGCTTTTAAACACCTAAAAGTATAGCCATTGGGACTATGTTTCATGTTCCTTGTGTTTCCGTGAGAATTAAAAAGCCCCTATGTGGGTATTGACCTATGTTAATCAATTAATCAATACATTCTATAATGCCCGAAATAATGAAGACAAATTCGATATGAAGCTACAATAAAGTGTGAAACTATTATCAATATTCTATTTAAACTTGTCGTTGGACGCTTTTCTGTTCTTCGAAAGGCAAGCGACACAATGGGCAGCAACAACTCTGTTAACGTTAATGGAAACAACAACGTAAGTAACTCTTCTTGCACATACTTGATGTCAAATACGATGTCATATATATATGATGTCAAAATAAACACTGTTGCTTTGTTGTACCTGCGTGAAACGTTCATATTTTGGGAAGTCAATCTTATTGGGTTTTGTGCACAGCAGCCGTACCCGAGCCTTAACAAGTGGAATTTTTGCTAGAGAGGGACTCATGCAAATTATACCTTTTCACAGCACATTTGCTGTATGTCAAGACGTTCCCGGGGCCGGACCAGGTCTACTACCTGCGTGAGCTACAGTGATTCCGTGAAGGAATTTGAAGTGGGGGATTTGGTAGACGTAACACTAACCATACCTGAAAGAAGTCGCAGGTAAGTGAACAGGCGTACTGCAAAATACTCCAATGAAGACTGACAAATGCAAGGACAAAGATGTGTAACACAGATGGAAGAAAAAAGGTTTAAACAAATAATGCTCCAGTGAAAGTGAACAAATACGGAGTTTTAACAACGTGTCACTGGGACGCTCGCACACGAAACCAACTGGACTCCGATTATCTTGCAGCCTGTATAATTTATGCTTCCCCTCATCAGCTGTTTTTAATTTGTATCAGATTGAACATTGGCTTCCTGGCTGGCATCAACACACAGATGGACGATATTGCCCTGCTCATCTCGGCGGATTTCTTCACCAAGGAGTTGAATTTCTATGCAAGGAAGGGGCAAAGATGGGGCACGCTGCAAACCTCAGAGAAGCTTCCCTTGGAGCAAGGAGGAGAGGCTGTCATCCAGATCAAGTACATGGGATCTCACAATCAGGTAGTGCAGTATTCCATTTACGCTTAGGGAAATTTGATTTATTTTGTTTGCCCTCATACATTCACGCACAAAAACTTTGGCTGAATACGATTTATTCTCGTCCATTTTCCCTTCGATACTACCGCATCGAATGGCCCTTTAGAGTTGTTATTTAGTGACGACTCTCTGAGGTTTCGTCATCCACTAATTATAACAAATGAAAGTCTCCTAACTGTGGAATATCAGTTCAAAAATTTTAATCTACCATGTCCAACAGTTGTGTTGGAAAAGAGGTCATTGTGTATGGTGATCTTTTTTGAGTTACATTCCTGGGCGTGGCATCCGTCGATGTTCAGTTCAAAATCTGCTTGGATACAGGAATAACAATGGGTACAGTTAACTTCTGGATGCCCGATTTCCTATTTTCGTAGGTGTCTGTAAACGGCCGAGAACTCGCCAACCTCAAACACCGCGTTGACCCTAACACCGTACAATCTCTCTTCATCGAATCAGATGTACAAGTCGAAAGAATCGATTATAGGGTAAGTGACATTTCTTTCCAGTGGAGGTTTCCGAGGTCATAATGTGATGCGGATGTATGATGGTTGAAACGGGTGCATCCTTTTTCGTCACAGGAAAAGACATATTTCGCGATTTTGAATTTGTACTCCATTATTTTACAGCCTTCTCGTGAAGGTTAGTGAGACGACAGCATTGGCTCACTGAGGTGAACGAGGCTGAGAAGTAACGATTGAGCACGAGAATCTTACGTCAAGGAAATGGAAGAAGTAGGAGATCTGGAATTAGGAGTGCAAGGTCTGCAACACATTAGGCTCATTCTTCGGGGAAAGTGACAAATTTGACAAGCGCATGTTCATAATAATTACTATATAACGTAATATTTACATATAATGGATGGTTGAAGTTGAAAGTAATATAATGAGAATTTATCTTGAGACTGTGGGAGTCAGCACTTAAAATCATCCAGCGAGTAAAAGTGAAAAGCAGTAAAAGCAGATGTGTTGCATTGCTTTGTTAAAAAGATAATTAAATGGACTTGTACAACATCACTATGTCTGTAAGAGTAAAAGTGATGCAATTATTTCCTTTTCTAAATTTAATGAAATTGGCTAATTAGAATTTAAAATCGCCACAGACATTTTGCAAAGAAAAAACTGTAAAATGCATAGAAAAATTCGAGTGGCACAGACAGTGCATTAAATGCCAGCAGTAGGTCCAATAGGGGTTAGAAATTAGATTTTGTGGAGGAGATATATTACATATACATGTAGATCTTATTTCAGTTTGATTTAAGGAATGAAAAAATTTTAAATGTCAGTATCGGATCCAAAGCAACTATATCGTGTAATTCTGAGTTCCAGTTATGAACTGAACATCGATTAAAAATAGTCGGAATTGTTTGAAATCGACCTAGAATGTGAAAGCGATAGATATAAAACAAAACACAAAGAGAACTTAAGGCAAATGGGAAAAAATAAAATAACAATACGCCTACAATATTCAGAGGACTGTCCGTTCGTGGTGTCTAAGTGGGTGACTACACAGAGATCGTAGGATCTCTGTGGGCTGAGAAATAGCGCCCTCACAAATAGTAAATGTGACAAGGTGCACTTTCTAACGAACAAAATTAATATTTAAAAAATTCCCCACTTCATGTCCTACCCATTCACTCGGTCTATTCGTGTCTTGATATGGTATTAAATTGGATACTACTGGTCAATCTTTGCAGCAACATGGAGGTGGAAGTTAAGAAAAGATGCACACTAGTGATGATAACCAAGCCCCAACACATAGAAACTGCGACGGTCTTATTAAAATCCTTTCAGAAAATGGTAAATCTAATATAAAATCGCCAAAAACAAAGCCTCAAAGGACCATGTCGAGTTTTGGAATTTGTGTTGTGCTTGTGATTGGTTTACTTGACCTTGTCAATACATTTGGCTTTCATTTGTATTGGCTTACAAGATATACTTAGCTTTGGTACCACCATTCACACGCAGTGGCAGCAGAAAGTCGAAGCAGTGTATGTGTCATATCTACCGACTAGTTTGGATGTGATGTTTTTCTCTCTTTGAAAGACTCAGCTCTTGCCTCAAATAGAAAAGATAGCGTGCAGCAAAAGGTGGACAATGCTGGCCAAGACATTCTAGTATCGGACCTTCTTTTCTCTCGATATCATCATGGTGTTCTGTAAGGAATCACCGAGGAGCCTGAATAGAACAATAATCACTGGAAGCCCTCGAATGAAGAAACTGGCCTCTCACAAATCTGATAAAGAATACCAAATGACTTTCCCCCAAAAAACGACCCTTATAAAAACTGTACATGTATTGAGCGGGTCACTTTATAACGATAAATCATCTGACTGTCGCAATCTTAAAAAAATAAATAAATAAATAAACAAAAATCAAAACTGACGTCTTCGCCCGGAGTATCCCCATCAACCTTCTACACGGAAAGCGTAATATAACATTGTAGAAAGCTGTGGTATAGGCATTACCCTTCCTTGAAAATGTTAACAGAGAAAGCTGTGAAATTAGCTGCATGTTTTGTACAATTTCTGACTCACTAATAACTCAGAGCAAAGTGCGATTTGCAGAAATATTGTTCGAAAGACAGAAAAAAGGAGACAATTTTCGCTCATGGTGATTGTTCACGACAATTGAAAGCAACTCAAAACTAATTTCTCAAATTGTATTAAGTCTCATCACTTTTTCCTCAAGAAACCACTGGCAAGGGGCAACATCTTTTTGGCTTTAATAGTCACTTTATTTCATTTCGATACAAATTCACACGGTGAGGGAATGCCAAATGCCGAAACAAAATCCAGTCCAACTTAAATTAACAAAGTCCTAAATGATTTGCCAACCAGCGCACTGGCATTAAATAAAAGAGCACAAGACAGATTAACAACCATTCTCATCTACTGAAAGATTTCTTGAAATATTGTGAAACTTGCCAAAACCGCAGTACAAATCGTTAAGACTTAAAAAAAAATTACACCAGTTTCATAGCTCCTTCCAACCAACATTAGAAACACAATTATCTTGATACGAAATGTTTTCATTACTTCAACGAGCCTGAATCCTATCCAACATTTCTTTTAGAGCTATAACGGCATGTTTTACACGTTACTTGTACACAAAGCAACACATTAATATAGTTCTTGCAACAGGTCTCTCCAAATCGTAAAAGAACACCACGATGCTGTTTTCCTACAGCATAAATCGAGATTAATTAAAGCAGAAATGACAAAGCAGGTAACATAGCATGGTTTTCAAACATTTTTCATTTTTTTTCCTTTCAATTTGATTGTCCCATCAAGTATCTGCAAGCCATACTCGGTTTTATTTTAACTGTTACCCAAAGAGAGCCTAAACTAAACGATCACAAAGAAAGAACGATATCCCGTAAGGACTGTTCAAAAAAGCAGGTACAAGTAAGTTTTAAACTAATTAATTTCTGGACCCTAAATCAAATCATTGTGAATTTATAAAGCCACTAAGTTCGAAGTGTTTTTCAAGCTGCGTTTTCTCAACACAACAATGCACTAATTCAGTAATACTACCAGCGAAAGGCAAAATTTACTAAAGATATCATTGTATTTACAGATTTTAACAATCGACTGAACTCAAAACCCAGAGCATCAGAATGTTTAATTCCAGCAAATTGCACTCTTACGACAGAAGGAAATATGAAGTACAAAACTCTGGCAACACGTAACGTAATTATTTGTTCTAAAAAATGAAAGCACACTAATACTCGCACTGTGATGTCAAACGGTTTAAGTGTAAACCAACAGTTTGACAAACAGCAGATTATAAAAAAAAAATTGTATTTTTATGGCAAGCAGGACCTACACAAAACGACTGCTTCATGGTGACTCATCTGGCATTAGGATGAAGTGCTTCTTTACTTTTACAATTTTCTTATTTGTCCTGTAAGAATCAGTGGAAGTCTTGCAAACAGAATTACAGAATCGTATCAGTACACTTGTCCAGTAAGATAACAAGACTCACTATGAAAACCCCCTTGTGACAAAACACTGCTTCGTTATTACACGTCCTCTCCCATATAGTGATCAGTTAAACAACGACATGTAACCTATATTCTACTTCCTTACACTGCACTTACTTAGAATATGGACACTGAACAACTTGCTCTTAAGGTTCTCCATGAAATAATGGCAAAGGTTCATGCAAAGTAGCTACAATCGGCAATTTCGATGAACAAAAATTATCCAAGCTCATGCTAATGAATCCAAGACAACCTACAAGCTTAAGCCTTCATTGGTGTTTCAAAAAATTTACTAAGTAGTAAATACAGTGTACACAAAACATCCTATAAGTTGTACTTTGTCTTATTTGCAACATCGGAGTTACAACAGAATAGATTTTTGTAAATATTTTGTTCGATCAAAGGAATGCAGAGTTTAAAGAACTGGTACGTGAGCAACCCGATTGTCAAGTCAAAGTCTTGTCTGCAAGCAACATGATGGTGAAAAACTTGATTGAAGACACAATATACAGTCACAATCACAACGTTGGATGTACATACACTTATTTCACAACTTGTCAAGATTTTATCAAGCAATTTTGATGGAACATTTATAGTGCAGTAACTACAATACTTTGTCTATCCTATCCTAAAATTCTAGCTCGCCTTTTTTCATTACAATAGTCTTACTGAATGATGAATTGTAGGAAAAATGACCAAAATCCAAACTCAGAATATACTGTCTAACCAAGTAACAATGACAACTGTGATTCACTGATCTAGACTGTACTACAGCTACGTTGGATTGGTTTATACACAAGAGGCTGTTTCAGTCAACACAAGGTAGATAACTAGGTTCCTATGACATGTCAAATGGTTAGCTGTACAATTGAATTTGGTGATTACGACAACATGACTGCAGCAAGACAGACGTCCACTGTGTAACCAAACTGTATCCAAATTGCGCATTTGTGACCAGTGCAAGTGGTAAATGGTATAAATTCAAGCTTTCAACCAAACAGACTTGATTTGCACACAGCTAAGACCACTGCATTCTTACTACATTCGATAGCATGGAACATCCTTTTTACAAAACAATGTCACTCCCAGAATTCTCAGCATTTTTTGAACTAGTATTATCAAGCGCTATATCAATATTTATTTGTCATGCTTACAATTACTTTACACATACACACCTCTGGAGGGCAATCTAACAGACTGCTCCAGTGGAATTTGAAGCATTATTCACAGATATTTTTCAAGACAGTTTTTCAGCAGTTCCTTATCTGGGATTTTTTTTCCTCGGCGATGGGGGCAGGTGTACGTAGCAAAAGCTTAACACTGTGCCAGCACAAAACAGCATCGTTACTTCATTACCCAGGTCAATTGGACACACACACCATCACTTCTACAAACAGACGGCAGTAGCTGGAAAAACGACCATTTGTATTATCCAAAATTCTTACAATGCTAAGAGAGTAATGTAATTCGCTTGCTGGCCTCACAAGTACCTCATGTTATGTGGATGCTTCAACTAGATAACGTACAACAAATAGGTGCTGACGTCAACTATATGATCATAAGGCTTTCATCAACTGTATGTTTTACAAGGTTTTGAAAACTGAAAACACTGCTACATCTCAGTTTCATGTTTAAAATCTCAACTGGACTTGCATGCGTGATAAACTGTAGACTATGTCGCACATCTGTGGCCTTAAAACTCCTTCAAATTTCTCCTTCCTTGAAATCAAAGCCCAACCCCTCCCCAAAATCACACACCTGTTACTCATGAAGTTGTGGGCATGATCTACATTATTCTGGCCAAGTCCTCTATATACAGAAAATGCATAAATAAGCTTATTTCATCGCAGTAGTATGATGGATATTTCTCTTAGTGGTTAGTTTACTTGCACACAGTTTTAGCTAGGAGCACGGCACACCTACAGAACAATATCACCAATGTTTGAAAATTGACTTCCATCCAGTCACATGACCACTGATTTTTTTTTTTTGGACAGGACTTAGGTTTTCGCAGTGTTACCAGAAACATCAAGTATGCTTATCACGACAAAGCTGCATACGACTTTGAGCAAACTGCTCACGGAGTATTATATGTTAGCGTGTGGATAAATGCAGATCCAGTATACTTTGATACTTAATTTTTTCTTGTCAATGAGATACATGGGATGGTGTTCTGTGAAAATGTTGGAAACTCCTTGATGCGTGTATACAATGAGTTGTTCTGTGCGGGGGAATGCTGATAAAATCATGCCTCATGTAAGATGCTGCTGTATACGTGTGTGTCTTGACATCTGCGTCAACAGAACACAGCTCTGGGAAGGAGGGAGTTTACTCCTCTTTCTTCTTCAACCAGGGGATCTTGGTCTTGATGCTGTAAGCCCGAGGGGAAAAAAAAAAGGGGAGAGAAAATATAGATCAGAAAAATAAATCTGTGATAAGAACAATTAATCCATTCAATTTCAATGAATTGACTGAGTCAAATCCCGTGCAATTAATGCAGAGGGCGCTGTTGCCTATTCGTGAGCAGGGCTGTGTAGAGAGTTACGACAACTTCAAATCAGAAGCCATTTGGGTTCCAAAATCCACATGTGCATTCAAGCACAAACCGTAACTCCTCAAACTTGATGGCTTGTCGTGTCACATCAAAGTGCTGTAACTTGCAGCTCTCCTCTGATTGATTGGTGTAAAACCAATGCACAACCACCAACCATTTGGTGACAAACTGAAGGCCTACACTAAACAACACATGACCTCAGGTTGTCTCTCTCAACATGGTCCTGCTCATGAGTGAGAATGCTTCCCTCATACCAGAGCTTTGGACACATATGGCCACATAATTCAACAGCGTGCATTATCCATATGCCTAATATTGGTAGTTACAATGTACATGTTCATTTTGTCAGCTTTTGCTTGAAACAACTGCACAGGAACATATTGAAAATGGTGTCTACGTGCCTTCACTCATTGTAACTAAGACAGTTAATCATCCCTATTGGTCGAGAGCTCGTCACATGACCAGTCTTAAAAAGCTGACACAGCACAGACTGGCTGTGTGCCACCTCATGCAGTCTGCACCACGCACATGCCCATCTCCGTATAAGGAGATGGTTTATTATGACTTCATATGAGAGAATGTACCACAACATGGCTAGAGAGGCATTAAAAAAAATTAAGCAAGATTTTTCAGTTTGAAAACTTGTTTTGACTATATGACTCAAAAGGCTCTAATTAAATATGTGCTTGGCCATTCTTAAACATTCGTTTAAGAATGGCCAATTAATGGATGCCGATAATGCCCAGGCGTACTCTGCTGAAGGCCAGGGATATAATCAGCATCCATTCTCATTAAACGAACACGCAACAATGGTCAAGCATATATTTACATGTACTCCCTTTGTAATATCTATATTCACTTGACAGCGAGCAGGACTCTGTAAATCTTAGAGACCAATACTTTACATGGATCTTGATGTCCCAATTTCACTGAAGTGCAAGGAATGTGTCACTGATTTCCTCCAGGTTTGTGGAATTGGAGTGGATTCAAAAAGGTTCCCAGTAGAAATGCCACGAGAGGAAGTAAATATGACTGCTTAACTCAAATCCTTGCCAAGAGACAGAAGTTGTCAGCGTGTGCTGTACGCTGGCCAACTTGAAGGGAGTTAGTTGAGCTGCTGACAGCCTTGAGGCAAAATCTAATTTAGTGGCTATTGGTGAAATGCGAATAGCTTGTACATGTACATGATGTATCCATACAGATGTACCACATGCCTGTAACATGCAGCATGGAAACATAAGAACGGTTACTTTCCTGTATCCGTGTTATAGTGTAAATCACCTCCTATAACAATATCCATCAATTTACATGTCTGGCCAAGGAAACTCTGCCTACAGACAATAACCTCCGATGCTCAATGTAAACAGCTCCGGGAAATCGTACAGTGGGCATCTGGTTTATGAAGAACAATTTCAGTCATTAGCAACACCCAGCTTGAGATCTGAGATACATATGGTATAGTTTGGAGCACAGGAAGAAGTCCTTTGTATCATGGATTTAAAGGCACATTCTGATGAGCGCACAAATTGATTTATTTTATTAATTTTTTTTAATTAACATATTTTTGCCATTTCAATACACTAACAATGATATCACTCTGATCAAAATAAGTCTCAGTGGACACTCATTTTGTGAATATGAGTTTCATCCTAACCTTTGCAGTAACTTTACATCAAGTAGCGACCCTGTTGTGAAAACATGTTTGAGAACTGCAAGTCAATTTGGACTTCATATACAGCAAAGTCTTAACCACTTCTTTCTGGGTGGAGTTTGCGCATGCAGGACATGCTGCCAGGTGATTTTTCATTTTCAAAATTCTTCCAAAATTCATATCTTCATTAATTGGACCTGTACACCCAAATGAATTACTGTTTGTTGGCTAGTCCAATCTGACAGGCAACCTCCATTGACGCGTGAGTGAGTATTGCAGCCACGCCTGCTGCCCTGTAAAGAACTCCCATTGTGTGGTGTTGCTTAATTTCCCTTGTTCCGGAAACGGGCCCAATGCGTTGCTGGGTGGCGGTGTAGTCTTTACTAATGCAGCCAGATTCCACCACCGTGCAGCGGTATTGTATTGCCCACTGCTGGAGGACTTTTGTCCCCGCTGATAATCTGCTGACGCTGGCAGCGGCAAACAATGGTACTGTTTCGAAACAATGACGGATCACCTCTGCTAATGCCAGCACTCTGTGCTGACAGCAAATGATTTTTTAACTTTGATTGGTAAGTCTCAGCAGCTCAGTCTTTTGTTACGAGTTTGGTCTTAGTTCCTTAGTTCCGATTTCAGCAGCTACATCATCAAATTCAACATTCCTTGGTGCTGCCAACATCCAAAATGCAGAAACTTTTGAAAAGCTAGAGTAAACAGTCATAATCACGCTATGCAATTTGTTTTAAATGACTCAGCTTCTGCTTACTCCCACCCCCCCCAAAAAAAATCCCTTCCAAGGACCCAAACTTATAACTCACATAACATACTCTAAAAACTTTGGATCTAAGCCCAAATGAGCAGAGAATCAGTCACAAGATAGGCATTGCATAGCATTTTTGATTAGTAACTGCTTCCTAGGCTTAATAGAGTTTCTGAGCTTGACAGCTCTATGCAAATGGGTTCTGATGTTGACTTACTTGGCAATGACCGTGTTGATCTGGGCGTGTGCCTTGCCAACTGCGTCATCGATCTGGACCTGTATGGAATATGACAAGCAGAGGGATCAAATTTACACATGGCAAAATGCTTTGCTCTGAGGGGAGTTGACTCCATCGTAAAAATGAATGTCTAGGGGTTGTGCTGGGGTGAAAATTAAGGGATACCACATTATTTCAGAAGCTCTAATAATCAAGAGATTTTGTGACTTCAAGGGCTCATCCATGGATGTAATCAAATTTTTCCCGATACTTATTACCAAGAGGTTGACATAGTCTTTTACCAATTAGAATGAAACCGTCTGTACTGAAAAACATGTGAAAGAGGCTTACTTCAACAGGATTGTTAGGAACTGTTTTTGTTTTATTAGATTTTCAAAGAATGGAACTTAACTATTCAATATTTATAGTTTTCATCCTGTTGGCCAATCTGTCTTATATCAATTACAAAAACATCAATCTTCCACAGAAAAAGAAATATTGCATTACAACAGACAGAATAAACCAAAATAATACTCTATCACGACATCACAAAGAATTAGCCAGGAAAAACATGGCAATTAGTCAAGTTAGTCTTTTTCATTTTTAGCACTTATATGGTTTACAACCATTCACGGTTGACATGAAAGTCTTGAATTTGTGTCTCTATACTGAGGCTACTTTCACACAGAGGGAAACTGAGTTTGGTCAGTGAGAAGAAATCCTTTCGTCCTTGAAAACTGTGGTGATACCATAGGCATAACTGTTCCAACACTACATGCTCACATGCATGGGTTTCTCAAGGATAACGACGCCAACATAGTACAGAGTAATACTAGTTCACGTATCATGTGCAGCAAATATTTCACCTGGGGCACAAGGCTGATGCATATGCCAACTGCGTTACTTCCAGGAGACTATTTTTGCCTCAGTAACAACATGTAATGTGTAATCCAATCACCACAAGCATTACTTTTGATAAAGTGATTGGTGCATGAAATTTAACTTCATGTCAGGACATCAACTCAGGTACAATAAATTTATTATATTCCAAGGAATCAAAAAATTGTTAATACAGAGAAAACAGACCGAGTAAACTTTGTCTGAATTTTCTCGGTGAAGAGGCCCATTCATGGAACTTGTGGCACAATAATTTATTGAGCATTAAAAATATTGATTACACAGGACAATAATTGTCCCCCCCCAAAAAAAAGGAGAAATTTATTGGTTTTAACATATTTGTGCTGAGTAAATTACATCTGTACAATGCATGACCCAGAAATTTGTAAGAGGACTGGCAGGTTATTTTTGACACAAAATGCCTCTGATATTGTAACCCACAGATACTTTGTAATTTAAAATGTAGAAATCAACAATCATACCTGGTACTTCTCATACACAATAGGCAAAGTGAACAGGTCAATCCAGGCTGCATGAAGGAGAACAAACCAAGGAAATTGTAAGAATCTACTCTGTGCACAAGAGCTCCCTCACAGGTGACAAATGGAGAGGCTGGAGTGACAATCCAATGCTCTTAGTATGGTGCATTTGTGGTGTGCCAACTAGATACATGATATGTCAGTTGGAAGCGTAATCGGCGGCAATCCAGTGCAGTACTTTCTCTCCTTCAATCAACTTGCTACCAAATGAAGCCAATGTCTGACAAAACATGTCCTTACCTAGCATGACCAGGGTGAGTCCGTTGAACCAAGCCCCCACATAGGTCAAGAGCCACAGTACAACGGCAAACTAAGTATCAAAAAGGGAGGAAAACAAAGTCAGGCATCACAAACCAAAATTGAGCAATTTCTGTCCTGCATGACGGTGCAAGTTCTAAGATGGGGTAAGCTTACAACCTATTTCAGTCTATTTCTCATGAGCATGGTGAGGAGCCGAGTAAATATTACTTGGGCCTGAGCTGAAATGAAACTTAGAAGAACCACAGATTATAACAGCATTGTCGACAGACTTGACCTCGCCTACAAAAACACACACAGCATCTCTATTTGTGATAAATCCTGAACACACAATCTGACCAAGATAACTACATTTACACGTACAAACGTGCTTAAAGATGCACTGTTGATGTTTGATATTTGACCAACCACAGTGACATCACCACTAAACTGGGGGTACTAAATTTCACTACTGACATTTTAAAAAGGTCACTTTGGTGTTTGTGCTGATGTATACAATCTGTCATCTACAATACACAGGGGAAGGTCTTGGCTCTACCAGAAGGGGGTCCTAATCTTTGAGGGTTATATCCCTTGTGTAGCTGATAACTGCATATGTGCAGTTCAATAACCCTTCCAGTTAGGGATCCAGCACCCACTGATGACTCCTTGGGTTCCCCATAGAATTCCCATCATCCCTGGTGCAATCTGAGACTTCCATGGATACACAAAAAAGAAAATTCAAGACTGCCACAGGTCAATGTGGCCCACCGGGCTGATGTCTAGCTCCAGTGTCAGCAGTATAAAACTGAGATGGGATGGGATACCAATCCATCTCACGTCACTCCCTCGCTAATGTTGGTAACCAATTATACTCCTGAGCAGAGAAGGGCAAGTCAGGGTAAAGTGGCTTGCCCATAGACACACCTTGATCATGAGTCACAAACCCTAACCATCATAGCAAATGCTCCACACAATGAAATACAACATGCCTATTTTTTGGAATAAGGTGGGTGGAGCTGAATCATCCAGCAATAATTAACGAGGATGCATGCTGGATGCCAGTCTAACCCGTCCTAGGCACCCTAAGCCAAGCAAAAGACACAGTCTTAGTCTCGTCTCCTACCTTGATGGAGTCCACCAGATCCTCCACAAGCAGCAGGTGTCGCAGGGAGCCACTGTGGGCATTGATGTGATCAATCACTTTGTCCGTGTACTTCTCCACTTGGACCTTAGACAGAGTAATGTCCTGGTCCAAATAAGGCCTGCCATGGGATGTAAATAACAGAAAGAAAAGACACACTGATTAGAGTGCAGAATGTTCTACCCTTAAAGTCTTGTGCAAATATGTCTTTACTTTAGCACTGCTAATGTCAAATCCAGTCTACATTTCAACATTTCAACATTTCAATTTTTCTTGACATCAACAAGTCATCTGATTGACAACTGAGTGAAAACACAAACTTCTTACACCGCACTGACATTATTGAAGAAATACCAAGTCTTTTTCACAGCACTGACACCAAATGGCAAGGTACACGTATAGGTCTATAGTTTGTACCATGTTCATCACATGACTATGGCGCCATACCATGGTATCATGGAGCTGTACCATATTCAACACATGCCAAACTTGAACTGACCAATTAGAAGTGCGGTAACACTCGATGTTTCATGCTCACAATTGTGTAATTAAGTACAGGTTCTGCCGAGTTTAAAAGTTGAGAAGTTACCGGTATAGATTTTCTGCATGGCAACCATATTTCCGGTGGGGTACTTTTGTTCTACAGGGATACGTATGAGTAGACCTTCAATTCTATCCCTCCATAACAAGAGCAGTCACCGGAAGGATGGCTGCCACGCAGAATGTCTATAATGACACGCTCAATGTTTCCAAAAGCTGGTGACCAAGCCCCAAATTGGGAGATTTTCCACTCACTTGAAGGGGTGGCCTTCACCAGTCTTCTGCACTGCCTGCATGACAGTCTTGTAGACACGGAAACTGATGGTAACAGTCATGACAGCCAGTAGAAGGTATGCCACCACACTGATGAAGGAACACATGCTCAGAGCCAACAGGACCAGCAGCACGCTGGCAAACACAGGCCCAGTCTTCTTAGGATCCCGCCAGTAGATTAATTCCACCACTACAGAATGGTACAGCATCAATGTTGATACAAAGACTGTGAATATGGGCAATCTGGAACGACTGCGTAAACCAACGTACCAGTGCATGTATTTGTAACACTGCTGAAACCAAGGACAGATATATGTATGCAGTTTCATCAAAGCTGGCAGTTATTAGTGATTTCACTGCCAACAAGTTACTGTTTTTTTCTTGAGTTTTTGATGAAAGTGTACTGTTTGGTAGGAACTTTGGAATGATAAATAGAGAAACATATCATGAACACATATATGCATGTATTTCTATTGTATGATCCTTTCTACTGCTAAAGGGAACGTCAGATGTGGAATGGAAATCTTATTTGAGCATGTGCGTTGTGATCTTCATGTCAGCAATACCTACTGTCACATCTCTAGCCTATTTTGACTATTCTAAAGCCTCAAACACAATGAAAAAGAAAGGAAATGAGATGTGCTACGAATGGTACACATCCATACATATACATATATCATGCGGATATCTGCCATCAATGTGAGCATGTTGACAAAGAACAGAACTGTTTTTTGAACTTCTTTTCAAAACTCTCTTCACAATATTAAAGTAAACACACCGTTGCATGTAACATTTACAAACAAGTATTATCATGACAGCAACTTTCAAAGCAAAAATAGTAGGAAATACTATGAAGCTAACCAAGACAAACAGCATGATTAACACAGGTCTATGGTACCTTGTACATATTCATGGGTCAGAGCCCAACTGTCACTTGTCTATAAACTATGACAAGTCAGCTGGTATTTTTAATGTCATCTATATGAATTACAGCACACAACCAACAGTGGGTATTACACTGCATATAATGCATGCAGAAATTTAGCTCTTGCTAAATTATGTATACACACAAGACGATGGTAGTTCATGGGTTCAGCAGTTTCCTACACTCAAAAAATGACGTCAAATTTGAGAATATGTAAATGTATGTACAAAGTATATCATAAAACAAATACAGCATGGTTCATATCATGTGGATAGACCATATTACATGTACAGTACCTTGCTCTCAGTAATATATTGGTAGTTCACAAACTATGCATGGTCCACATATTGTGGTGTTCCCCAGGCCTTGGAGCAACTGTAGTATGTCTATCCATCCTCAAACCACATTATACTTGCGTATAACCTTACCCTAGAATGTGCATGTAATCATGATCAAAAACTGCATTCCCACTAGTCCAGTCATCTTTACGAGCTGGTGCTATTTTTGCTGTATGTAAGGATCCATGCAGAGGTCAAATACACACATGTACACTACTGAACTGTTCCTGGCGAAAACTGTTGCCCTGATAAACTACGCACATGCAAGCATTTGCACAAATACATAAAAACTCGACATAGTTTATTCCTGGCTGTTATGCTGTCTTTCTGTTACTCCCGAAATGTTAACTTTCTAATGCCAACTGAATATGTAGAAGGCACATGTGCATGGATGGTAAATCAAACATAACATGGTACGGAGTACATGTATACATTTATTTTGGTTGAGTGGCTGATATTGTGCGTAACTTCTTTGTTGACAAACTATATGAACCATCCAATACCTCAGGCATGTCAGGAGAAAGGATTAACTGTCTTCCATCAAACCATGTTATATTTGTTTCATATTATGCTGAGTCATTTACCACTGTCCACAACTATATTACAAAACAGTACACTTTAAATGACAAAAGAATAATGTTACAATCAAATCACAATCACAAGCATGCAATCAACAACTTGACTAATAAAAAAACTTGTGAATATATGTAAAATTTTACAGTAAGAAACAGGAAGACAAATGATACATCAACACTATTGGTAGTTCTGTACTTGTATAAGATAAATAAAAATAGAAACTGAATCAAAAGAACCTCTGTGATTACAGGAAAGAACATAGTTCAAGTGAAACAAAGAAGGGATTATTTCTCATACAACACACAAGAAAAAACATATGACAGGAGTTGCTAATGGTGGTGTTCACATCAAAATTCAAGCTTGTGAGGTCAACAAAACCTCCCTAGCAGCAAGAATTGATCTCCTCGATATCCTTCACACACGAACATATATGGTCACACATATATGTCACCGACAACTTAAGTTGGGATTAATCCTAATTCCCCTGGGAGTGTGCAAATCATAATGAAATCGAGGACTTGTTAGGATTAACAAAAGTGATAATTGTAACAACACAGAAAGATGATTAGACTCAATACTGAGAACATGCACATGTACATGTATGTGCAGAAATTGTTTGACACTTCCCAAAAGTAGGGCCCACCATACATGTACATGTACATTACAACCACAAAGTATGAACAGACACCAATGCTAGGCCAAAGATACATGTACCTATAGGATAGTAACTAGAACCCCGACCTGTAACAACCAACATGAAATTCAATTCCAATGAACTGTACGTCTTGTTGCCACATTCAAACTGACTAATCAACAAAGTCCACGCTAAGATGAGACATTCCCAAGATCAAGGGTTGCCAGCCATTCTCTTCAATGAAGATAATGTCATTGTCCACTACAAATGCAATGTTCTGGTACACTCTAAATGGCATTTGAGGAAAATCTGCAGGCAGCTAACCTTTTTCCATTTATGTACATGTACATGTACGTTGTCACATCCCTTCAACAACCCTATGGAGTTTCTTGTGTTGCATTTTGTCTCTCAGATTTTGTCCATCCCGCATCATTTTTAAGCATCATACGATTGGACAATATTTCACAGTTCTCTTAATGAGATTCTATCGTGATAGGTCGATTAAGCCCAGTAAGAATAAAGAACATTGTGAGATTCCCCCCTCACACTTTGCCCTATGTATGTACATTAAATATCATCCAACAGAACTGTTCCCAAGAACAATGAACTAGATACAGGTCTCCCGTACATAAGTGCATATGTTCCCTCTAGGGTGTACAAAAAAATTAGTGTTGAAATTAAGAAATTAAGAATTGTTCATAGGCTAGCATTATGCGTCAGATGTAAACCAATCGAAATATGCATATATATGCATACTATTGCCTGTATATGTTAGGATTAGAATATACTATACATGTAATGTGGTTATACTTGTAGCAGAAACGACATGTCTCTGTACAGTGCAGAATACATTATGGCTCATTATACGATGATTTATGCAGAACAAGGAAACTTAACTTCCACTCAACAAGATACTTTTCTGTTATGTTTAAGCAGACAGGTGGTTGGCAACACTGAAACAGTGAATTACACATAACACTAATTCTAATCAATGCTCTAAGGGTGAAGCAACACAGTAATTCATGCACACCAAGATATTTCACATAAATGACGTACATGTACATGTACATGGTACATGAGGAAGGTTGCATAACGCACAATGTCTTTGCCTTCCTTGAAGCTACTTTTAATCGACACACTTTTTACTGGCTTGTACATGTACATTGTACAGGAGGAAGGTTGCATAATGCACAATGTCTTTGCCTTCCTTGAAGCTACTTTTAATCAACACACTTTTTACTGGCTTGTACATGTACATGTAGGTGAAAAGAAAGTGAACTCTTCAGAAAATACGAACCTGGCCTACACGTACATGTATAGGAGGAAATACAAGTGCTCAATGTTTACTATGGTAGATTATTAAGGATTGACATGGTACGGTTGTTGTATACTCATCAAGGCATAAATGCAGAATCTCTCTTTACCCAACACCAATGTGGCTCATTCCAACAGTACTGTACATGTAACTGAGAGCATATATTGAGTTTGTCCTAACTGCGACAACTGGATAACAATTATGTATAATACATGTACATGTAATTGATTCTCTGTCTCGGTAATTACTTTTATTTCATAACAAAGTGATGTCTGACTTTACATGAATTTCGCACTTGGCCTACTCCTGCTAGCTAATGCTTGCTTGTCTTTTTCTGTCTTGGTCACCAACCACTGATGGCTTGCCATGTGTGTACTTGTCTTGCGACATGCGTGTACAGAAGCTTCATACATGTACATACGTGTACCTACTTCAACCTACATGTACATCTAACACTGCTTTATACATGTACCAGCTTCATCCTACATGTACATCTAACACTGCTTTATACATGTACCTGCTTCATCCTACATGTACATCTAACACTGCTTTATACATGTACCTGCCTCAACCTACATGTACATCTAACACTGCTTTATACATGTACCAGCTTCATCCTACATGTACATCTAACACTGCTTTATACATGTACCTGCTTCATCCTACATGTACATCTACATGTACATGTACTGTACATCTAACACTGCTTTATACATATACCTGCTTCAACCAACATGTACATCTAACACTGCTTTATACATGTACCTGCTTCATCCTACATGTACATCTAACACTGCTTTATACATGTACCTGTTTCAACCAACATGTACATCTAACACTGCTTTATACATGTACCTGCTTCATCCTACATGTACATGTACATCTAACACTGCTTTATACATGTACCTGCTTCAACCAACATGTACATCTAACACTGCTTTATACATGTACATGTACCTGCTTCAACCTTCATGTACATCTAACACTGCTTTATACATGTACATAGGATTTTAGTCTTCATTATATCAAATTGTGTTTTTAAAAAATTCCTACTTTCTCACATTTGTTAACATGTTAATACATGTACGTTATGTATTTATACTTACAGAAAATAAATGTTAAGTTTACCACAAAATGGCACCCTTTAGTACGTACCAGTGAATCATTCAACTATTACACAGAACACTTGTAAATGTGACCCCAAAACATGGGGAAGGGGGCTAAATGTGCACTCAGAAACAGGTACATGTACAAGAAGGTACCAGCATGTGCTGTGAGTTATAGCAATACACTGCAAAACAAAGCATTAATTAGTGCAACTGTTGAGGGCGCAACTACCAATCACAAAATGCACACTGTTGTGAGTAGATAAACAGAAATTGAATAAAGAAAACTGTAATTTCAAAATGCTTGAAACAGTGCCAAATACTTGCATTCACTGGGCACAATCTTTAAAGCATAAAGGATCCAAAAGACCATGTCATTACTCTATTATAAAATGGAATTCAACTTTCGAAGGAAATCATTTGCCAAACATTTAAAAATGAGACAATTCTTCAGTTTCAAACATGCAAGTACATGTACATGTTGTCTGTTGACTGGCTGTGGTTAGAAACAGGTTGTTAAAAGAGATTTTCCACAATCAGTGTCTGATAATTGATCATTCAGTTTCAGTTGACATTAACATCATGATGAGCATGTCAGAGAGAACTCATTTTTTGCCCTTTTTTAGTTTTTACATTGTTTAAAAATGTTGAAAAAGAATTTCAGAAATCAACTGTGGGAACCAAAATTTGGATGCAAAACAGCATTGTGTTCAGCAATGCGTTTGTTTTCTCGTCAAGAATTTGGATTTCAATTCAAATTTCACTTAAGCAGCACAGAAAAGTGTGCATTGCACTTTGAAAAAATTTTCTACTATGAATAAATGTTGGCATTGCTCATCTTAATTCACGTATTTTGGTTAAATGTAGATATTATGAATACACTTTTAAAAAGAGATGTCAGACACCAGTGAGCATACATTTCTACAACGTATATTAATTGATGCAGCATGGTTGAATTGTTATGTTGTGCAAAGTTTACAAGTCAGCAAGTGTCTAGATTACTAGCAATGAAACAAACTAATCACCAACCAGGTAATCCTGCTTGCAATTATTGGGTGGCAGACAGGAAATGAAATGGAAACAAAATGGAAGAAAATTGGGAAGAAAAAATTAAATGAGGCAATCCACAGCTGGAGTACAAGTGCATGCAACAAATGGCAATGGCACATGAGGTCTTCACATTTCCGTACTCTTTCGGTTTTTACACAAACATCCAAAATTTGAGACTGGGATCTGCAGTTACCTTTTAATGGCAAAACAATTAAGAAATTTAAACACATACCGGTACACACGCACCCAAACACAATTGATTTCAGGATGATAGGGAGCCACATTACGTATTCAATATCCTGCTTAGGAAATTCAGAGGTTATATATAGCCTGTGATAATTTGTCACGACACGTACATTTACATGTATGCTGACCGCAACGACAAATTGACAATCAACACAGCAACTAGGAGCAATGTCGGATGATAAAATCTACTAAGGTGCCTGTACCGCGCCGGTGCAGTGTTATGCTAGCATTGACAGCATTCTGCTTGCTACTGAACGTACACATGGGCATGTAACACATTACATGCATGCTAAAAAAGGATGAATTGATTTTGAAGAAAGGAGTATGCTTCTAGCTTCTGGTTAATCTCTGACTTTAGACGTCTCAGAATACTGTGTGCTTAAATACGTGTATACATGTACCTGTACACAGAATGAATAGTACATGTGCTGAGTTCATGAAATGCCTTAAAGCCTTACATGAAAAACCTGTCCATATTGTGTAAATTAGTGCATAAGATGTCTGTAGAATATCATCAACATGGCACATTTTCTAGCATGTGTTCATTGTTTTGATATTTCTCTGTTACATCATCTCCTAACATGTAAACATAACTACATGTATCTAAGGTCTGTGTCTATTTATCAAAGCGGCATACAGTACACTACCTAGTTTAAAAATTCACAGCAGCCCACAGCTATCAACAAGCTCATTATGTACATCTCACAATTCCTGTAGTCTAGGTCAGCACTAGCACAGAGTCATGCAGCAAGACCCTGCCCTGCGCCGACATCATTATCATCCTTGAACGAGAAGGTACGGGCTTTGCCTGCTACTGAGCATATCAATGAGGCACGCAGTGGGCACACGAGCCTGCATACAATCTCCATACGTGGGTGAACACAGAGGCGCGCACCACTGCCTGCCTGCATGATGTACATGTAAATGTGGGCATTCAGTATCAACATTGGGGCCTGTGCTGCCGGAACCATAACAAGGGGCCTGCACTGTAAACTGCCCAAAGCCATTTCCAGGTATCGGTTCATGTACATGTACATGAAATATCATTAGAGTCTAACCTTCAGTGTATTTAAAAGCTCCGAATTTCACCTGAGAATGTGTATCACCATTTTCCCCGAGCTTTTCAACAAAATACCCAACAAATTATTTGAGAATGAAGAAGAAAAATAATCAGAATGGTCTTTCCTGAAGATGTTCTGAATAAAGAACGAAATATTGAATCAAACATGGCTTTCATTAGTCTTTATGGAGTCTGCATAATATTGAGTTATCAGAATGGTCTTGTTAGTGGGATGTCAGCAAAGCACAGGTTTGGGCCTCATGATTTTGTTTGTTACAACTTATGTACTTTTTTGGTGGGGTACGCAAAAGAATTTGGCTGGGTTTTGGGTTTATATTTTTCTGTTGCACACAATCTGTGAAAAATGCTTACAGCATCCAACAAAATACATGTAACACTAAACTGGGTCAATTTATTTACTTACATGTATATTTTACTGTTCAAGCCAATTGTATTCTTATGAAAGTGTGGTACTAATCTACCCGTACAAATGGATGTCAGATCAGAACATCAGATTTCATGGCCCTGTGGCATGAGGGAAAAAAAAAGGTAAAACTAGTGAATTTCTCAAAGGGCATGACCGTGCATGTCAGCAGGCCAATGCTGGTCTCTAAGGAACTGAAGAAGCACCTACCTAGCATCTGTTTTGGATGCATGTTTGTTCCAAGACTGAGGAAAAAATGAGTACATTGCATGCATCTGGATATAACATGTTCAGTGTACATGTTACTGTTGTAACCCTGGCACCCTAGAAACAGACTTAAGTAAGAGAGTGGTCGCTTTTTGATTGAGACTCTTTCTCAGAGTTTTTTGGGGGCTGATTTTAATTCTTCTCAAAGGTCACGTCAACAGGCTGCTTCACAACAGTGGCATTACAATGATAAATGGTAGCTTTATTTTGGCTTATCTGAAGTATTTTTCACTTCTGCAGACATTTTCGTGCATATGCGACGTACAATCATTCACAACCGACACCAAACACCAGAGCTTGTTTCCTTGTGCTACGGTATATATATCTACACTGTACATGGCTTGAATCAACAGGCCTGACATGTGACTCATTTGCACTTACGGCAAAAATCATGCCCAAAACACAAATTTAAAAGGCTTGTTCAATCATGCTGATTTTGTCCACAAATCACACTAGACATAAGCCACTGCAACAATGTTTATGTAGAGAAATGAACCTCTTTGACAAAACCTTATCCATGTGAAATAAAAATCATTAAAATCTAAAGCACTGCAAGACCTACATGTACAGGTGAATGCTAATGCCAGTACACTGCCATGGAAACAGCACCATCTTGACTTTTCATCCAAATATCTCGTCTCCTGTGTCCCTACTAAAAACAGTCCCTCAACTGCTGTTCATGGGAGGGGGTATGAATTACAATAGATTCACGATGTGCGTCTTGTCATTCACCCCCTTGTCTGATTTCCCCAGAACAATCCAGTCCAAACCAATACATGTTTGTACTTATGCTCTCCTGCGAGGCTATGTCTATTCCTGATACCCTTGTGAGCAGAAGTTTGCAGCGACCAGGAGGGACACTCGTTGGCATCCATTTGTAGATATTTGTTCAATATGCAGCAAGCGAATATGCCAGGAGGTTTTGTAAGGGAGAAAATTTAAACCTGCATCTTGTTAACTTATGATATTGTGTTTTCTTTGTCTGTTCCATGTCTTGGAAAATTAAAGTAGGCACTTTTTGTTGAATAAAGAAGGGTCAATATTCAGATACATGTACCTACAGTTGTACTGATAATTATAAAGAGGCAAAAGTTGGTGCATGAAAGTTGATGTCATCAAAAAGTCACTCAAGCACAGTACACACTCATACAATTCAACCATCATCTTAATCATAAATAGTAACCAGTCTATTTTTTAGTTCATCAGGTTGGGAGTTGGAACAAACTCCCATACCAAATTGGACCAATATGTACGCATGTACATGTATGTCACCACCACTGCTCAGCAAGAACCCATCCTTCCAGTCTGCCCTGACAAACATCAAAATGGAATTGAACCACTCCCAACCATATATGTACAGTACCTCTAGTTACAACTCCACATTATCCCACATGGCATATTCAGCAGGACACTCATCTAAGATACAAAATCTATCCCTATGGATGACCACTGGCCTTAGTCACCCTCTGAAGAATGTGTTAGTCTCTCACTCTAAGCTTTCTACTGTATGTACACTTGGTAATCCCAGAATACTAAATTAACTTCACAATAATGAATAATATATCAATGGAATTACCTGCTAGCATATTTTTTCTTGGCCGGGTACACAAACATGTGCCATTCCCAAAACTGTCCTGAAAGTCTTTCTAACCTGAACACAATACCAGTCTGATAAACCTGGACAACCTTTTAGAAATCTACTCTTTCATGACACATGATGAAACCACTTTTATCTGACAAATACAGAACAACTTCAATATACATGTTAACATACATGTACATATACATACATGTATACCACAATCACAGAGTTTACATGTGTACCTCAACATATGAACTGTGAATAGATAAACCCAAAACTGCCTGCAGAACATTACACATGTAATATGATCTTTGTGCAGAAATATTAAGCATCCCCTAAATCCATATTCCTGGTGTACGAACGATGAGTGCACACTTACATGTACATGTATAAGTATCATACTGTTAGGATCCATTAATTCATGAGCAATAATTTGATTTTTTTTCCCTCTGAAGAGTACATATGACATTCTTGGACAGGATTACGCCTCGTCTTCCTGTAAAATGTCGATATCCTTGTCGTTGGCATGTACAAGCGCCTTCTGGAACCCATCATAAAATTTAATCCTCATTTTTTAATGAATACAGAGCCCTGTAGCATCAGCAAACATAATATGATTGTTGTTTTTATTTCAATAACTACAGCACCATACCAGAGGCCTGAGGCACTGAATGGCATTTCATGTGTTAGCCAAAAAAAAAGCATACTGTGTGTACGGTAGTTCTAACCAGGTACAAATTTTCTGATGAAGACATGTGCTATAGCTATTCAGACAATAAAAATTGAGGACAGTGAACTCTAACATCTGTATTTATTTTATGTACATAAAATACCAATAAAATCTGGTACTTAATACTACTATTAACTAATAAACTATTTGATGAGTAATGAAATGAATGTTAAATACATGTATATCGATCTGACTACCAAGAATTTTCATCCAAGTACATACATGTACATGTAAATATAGCAGTGCATGTACATGTACATCTATGTTGACCAAATACCGTAAACTGTGAGAACATGGTACTTTAAACAGTATAAAATGAACAATGAGATATACATGTACTATGGTATTTGGACTTTCAGTTAAAAAGCTTCATTCCACTTGATTTGCCCCCACTGAACTTTACATGTACTTTTAATACTTATTAATTTGGACGTGTAGAAAACGAGTGTCTCCCTTCAATCAAGTCCATTTAGTAATGGATAAGTGTTAATGACTGAATTTTAGAAAAATGACTCACGGTCTGAAGGTCCCTATGAACTAAACCTACATGTACATGTAAACACTAATGACTGCTACACAAGCATGTACATGTACTTTGTGTGAATGATGAAACATGAATAAATGCAAAAATTACACAAACAATGTACATGTACATGTATACATGTACATGCAATTCTAGAATTTACAAATTCAAGGCAATTACCCTAATTATTCAATTATTTCAACAAATCCAGACGATCAATTCAATGTGACTGAATTTGGAAAAAAAAACCTCCCAGACTAACTATGCACGTGTTGGGCAGTGTGCACGTCCATTACTTATTTTGAATGAGCCCCAAGCAACAGATGTCACACAGTTGACCATGTGTACAAAAAAAATGCAAGGAACGAGATATTTTACATTTGCATTTATGCTGGTTATTAAATAGGTTGATTCCACTTTTAATAGGATACAGGGCATTATGCATGCATACATGTTTGAGTACGTGATCAGATGCTATCTACTGATTTCATGCCTTTTAAAATCTTTTTTGTCAATGTCTTTGTGGATTTTTTTACTCATTTACATGCATTTGAATGACATTAATTACAAGGGTATTTAATGTGCTTATTTTACGTTTATCTGAGTGTTAATTTTTCACTGTACATTTTTTGAGTTTACAGTCAACGAAAACATGGCCGACTCGCTATCATTTGCATTAGAGCAAATGTCAACGCCAACAAACAACTTGAGGAAACTGTTTGATTGATCAGGGCACACTTTACATGTTCCTTTCAAAAACCATCACTTTGATTAATTAACACTAATACTCAAAAACCCTAGTCCAATGTTCGTCAGGAGAACAATTCAAGAACCATGAACAATACGGGTGATGGCCGATCACAACGCGTGAAATCTGTCGACCCTTCCGAAAGCGCATTGGGTCGACAGATTTAGCGCACTGTGATTGGCCAAACTCGTGGAGGCGCACTATTGTGAATCGCCCGTATTCAAGTTCCCTGCGCACAAAGAAGCTGATGAATAGAATTTGTTGACTATTTTCTCACGATGCAATAAAGGCTGCCACGGCAACCTCCTGGCGGTACACTGAGCTATGAATTGCCCATATTAGAAGTATCAGATAACATTAGCCGGTATCCCTTTGAATCTCTAATAACCCTGAAGCACAAATGTACAATCTACATGTACTGGTATGTACACCACCGGTACATTGTACATGACATGTATTCACTGTACATTAGCAGTGAGCATGTTAATTCATGTCCATGCTACACTTTTGAGATCATGAATATTCAGTGTGATATCTCAGGCTGTCTGACGCCCAAGTACTCCCACACATAGTTTTCTTTGTTTTCTTTCATTTTGCTGCAGAATGACAAGAAAGAAGCGGATGTCTCTGGAGCAGACATGACTTCCTACAGGGAAACCCTTGAGATATCCTGCCAAGGTGAATCATACATGTACCAAGTACATGATGAGTCTGGCCTGACGCTACATGTATGGTACTAAACCAGACATGTACATGAAGTACCTACAGTACATGTAGAACACATTCAGCATGCCTGAACACAATGTACAGTGTACATACTACAACTGACACAGTGTACATGATGTACGCGTTACCCTGTGCACGTACAACAAAACAGGTTGTAAAAAACTCGCTAACATGTACAGTATGCCTTACAATACAATTTGTAGGTGTACATGTACATTCACAAATGAAATCAGATTATTGGTTCCATCATCCATCAAACAGTGTTGGTTCAAAACATCTATGAAAAAAGTACTTCTTAAAGCTTGATTCAATTAAAAACCATAACAAAATGTACATGTAAATTCACACACCCACATGTCTGCATGTACCGGTAAATGTAAAGGGTACACAAGGGATTTGTAACAAACTGCATGAACACAACATGTAAAACATTATAGAGTCACTGCACTACATGTACTTGTCTTGTTTGCACCAATTAAGAAATGTGCTGTATTCACAAATAATGCCAGGCTAATTAATGCCACAATAGTCACCCCAGGCTTTTGTCAATTTCTGGTTGTGGATACTATCATTGTGACATCTAATCATGTTGTAGATTGATCTGGATGAACTGGTGCCAATGCACCGCACCTACACAACTGGGACAAATCAGGAGTGTACATGTACCGGTACAATGACGATGATTTGCCCCACCAATGACCCTGTGATCAGGATTGTCAAACCCAATATTGAAGCAAGAGGAAACACAAATTGTCGCCGTATGCTTAGTGAGAGGAACTACAATTAGTCATTTATTCATGAATGGGCTGCCAATTCAATAGTGACTCACAGCTCACATTTACAACACATGATTCGTAATAGACTGGTACCTATCAATTGTTTTTCCTACTCGTACCCCATACCCATACCGGAGCCCCAGCCTTATGCTGGGGTCCGGCCATGTTTTCTACACATGTATGCAAATGAATCCATCAAAAACATGTACTGGACCAATCGGAAGGATTTTAATTACAGGTTACATGTATATTCACCCTCCCGACATGCATGCATAAGTACATGTATGCAAATGATCTCATCAAATACTGGATCAACTGCCAGAGGGGTTTTAACAGGTTATTCTGGGTAGGCATTCACTGTGTTCAGGGGAAAGGTTCCTTTGTTAGTGAAATTTGAAGCGAGTTGTGGGGACATTTCCGAGTCCCCACAATGTTTTGGTCCCCGTAACATACACATACCAGTAGGTGAAATGTTGAGTGTACCGGTATATTATGTAGTGTACATATACATGTACATGTACAGTTGTATGTCCCCACAACTACGGTGCAGGAGACACTGACCCTTCAACATGCCTGCATACTGGTACATGTACATGTATTTCGGGTATATAAATGTACATGTAGATGATCCAATCAAGTAGTTGGCCAATCAGAGGGATTTGAACAGGTAAATATTTAAACATACATGTCATGGTACTGGTGCATGCATTTTATGGACGTTGTATTTTTTCACAAAACTCAGTCTACACTGTAGACTACATTATGTACATTTACACATGTAAATCATGTACATGTACCATACAGGTACACTGCACACTACTGGTACCTACATGTATGTGAATATACTGATATCCACAGTAACAAAGTTCAGATTTCACCTAGAAGGTACACAATGGTACATGTACATGATCTACATGTACATGTACATGTATGTTCTGGAATAGAACCCATGGAGGGAACCAAGACTCAAGTTAGACACCAACAGGGGTTTTAGTGCATGTACACATACATGCACATGACATACATGTACTGTACATCTACATGTACAACCACTCACAAGAACAGACATGGCATTGACTCTTTCCTGCTCTTCCTAGCATGGGTTTTTCTGATTAGAAATGTTCCAATTTATAGAGCAATCAACAAAGAAATGATTTGGAATTTCACTTTTCTTAAAGGAGTGAACTTCACAGAAAAAAATAGAATTTATTTCTTTATGCAATTCGTGGTCTTTCCAGTCATCATCATTTCAAAGATATCAAAACCGACAAAAGGTTCATGAAGGACTTACATGTAACTTGACATGGATTACATACATGTATGCTAAGAATTGTGTATGGTATGAGACACCCATTTTCCCATGAAAAGACAGGTTTGCTTTATTTAACATATTAAATGCAAAAAGTTAAATGAACAGAGAAACATTATGGAAAAAGTAACATGTTGGACTGTCACATGTACATGTAAGTAAATGAATGAGATTTAGGCCCTTTAGGGAATGGAAGCAGGTAGTTTGCAAATGGAATAGTTATCGGTATAACAAAATATCACTGTACATTACAAAGCTGTAATAATTAACACAATTATGCTGTATTCATTATAAATGAATGTTCATTCTATTATGTTAGAAATACATGAAACTATGAGGAGTACAGTATGCGTTAGTAAACACCAACCATGAAAAGACAAACATTATCAATGTTTACAAAAGCAAGCCACGACTGAAAAAAAAGGAAAAAAAATGATTAACACATGGAAGAAACAATGATCACAAATGATGTTCCAAAGGAACAGACAGTACCTCTGGGGTCGATCTTGGAGGTATCAATCAAGGCTCCTGCGGAGAAGTATAGCATGCACAATGCAAAAACAGGGTCAATTCATTCCATTATTAATAAGCCGTTCCATGAATGAAGTTAGAAACTTAGCTAATGGATTGGAGTTTTGTGTTGCAAACTCCTGACCTTTCCAAACATGTTTATAACAAAATTGTTAACAACTATCAATATCCAGGAAAGCAAACAAATACTGATTAAATACTGATTAGCTATGGAGCTGAAAATCCATTAGAATATAATATTCCTTGGAATATACATGTAAAAGGCTCCCCAGCTACAGCTTTTAAACAAGAAATGTGTCAAGTCCGCCTCCAAATAGGCAAAAACTGTGCTCTCTGTAAGTGGAAAGGTCAGAGGTGAATACCATCCAGTGAAAAAATGCTGTGGTGGTTTCAAGCTTCAGGGATGAACAGGTGCGCATTACATGTATATGTACTTGGCAGCTGGACCAGAAGATGAAAAATGTATTATCATGCAAATTTCAGGAAGGATTTAAACCAAACTGCAGCACTCTTTATTTACATGTACATTGTAAAAACCACTTTCCATGTCAAAGACATTTGATTTTGTACAGTTTTGATTTTATCCTCTGAAAGGTTGGAACTTGGAAATACACACAACCCTCAAAAACAATAAGGCAAGGTATAAAAAATACTTCTAAGGCCCTTTGAAGCCTTCTTCATGAGATGCCCTTTTCGAAACACAGTTAAGTTAAAAATTAAGCTTTAGCAGTTGTCCCATGACTCAGCAATTGTGGAGTTCAGCACAAATCTACTCTCACAACTTTGGATTCACAGTGGTGATAACATCATAGGAAGAAGATGAAATCTTATTTTTTTCCAGGAAGTACAGTGTGTGAAGCAGAAATGCTACATGTAGAAGAGACACATACCGGTATGCATGAACCACAGAGCTACAGGTATACAATTACTAGAGTGCCAACTCACTGTGCTAAGTTAAGCCTGCCGGGTACAGCCCGGAAATGGAAATCTTGACATTTTGTATGGCTTTTGTACGGTTATTTGCATGTACATGTATGTATGTACATGTATGTACAGTAGGCCCTATGTGTTTGTACTCTTTTAACAAAGCTGACATGCCAAGAACAAATGCATGCATACCGGTATACCCTGCAGATACCAAATTTATTATCGGGAAATGGACAAAATTGTATCTTGCATTTAGACTACTTTCAGCATTCTTTCCGTCTGATTAATATTTTAATATTCAACAAATACGAGCATGATTTCCAATCACGCGAGGAGGCATTAAAGCTTCTCTGTGTGGGAAATAACAAGTATTTAGTTAGCATTATTGTAATTTAAAAAAGATCTATGGCATGAACTGAAAACAAAACTGGCAAAAATGTCCAACAGTGCTGTGGAACTTCATGCATTACCAGTCCTGTAGCTTAGTGCTTGGTATCAAATGGACAATCTTGGAAAAAAGTCTCATTTTCTGGTGAGAAAAGGGAAATCTGCAATTACTGAATATTCTTGTACCAGACTAAACGCATGTGTGAAGCTTTTTATACCCTCAGAAAGAATTCCATGTTCTGATTAATATTTCCCTGCAGCGACCAGTGAAAATACAGTATTGAGGTATTCGTGTTAGAAAACACTTGTTTTTGTGCAAATGCACAGCGTGTCAAGCGTCATCTGTTTATGGAATTCTTTATGTTCTTCTCTGAATTATTATCTTCTCTAAATTATGGAAAGAGTACCACACACAGACATCACTTAACATGTGCACTACTAATACTTTAGTAATAGTAATATGAAAAATTCTAAATCATGTAGGCCCTAGCCTGAGACCGTAAATGTTTTCTACGTAAATGATTCAATAGTTTCACTGCTAAATTTGACTTTTAGTTTTAGGACATGCTGTCACCGTCTCAGGGCATAAACATAAACCATTGGCACTGCAAGGGAAAAAAAGGCCTGAAACGTTTTCTTTTTCCTTTCAAATTAAAGCCTAACATTATGCATACCAACCTAATGCTGGTGAGCTAGGTGGGGTAGGAGTTGGTTCATATTCTTTGACGGGTGCTGCTGGTGTGGGCTCGGGCTCAGGTTCCGTCTGTATCGGGGCGGGTGCTGGAGGTGGCGTAGGCTGCCGTTCAACGGCCTCTGACGCCGCCCAAGGATCACTCGGGGCATCGGGCGTTGATTCGGGCTCATAACTCGTCGAATCAGGCACCGCCTCCGGAATGGGATTACTGAAGCCTGCATCGAAGCCACTGCGTGGTGTCTCCGTCGGTGGGCTGTCTTCAAAGGATAGGAGCTCGCCCGTTGGGATCTGGGACGAGTCTGCTGAATACAGATCTTCCTCGGGATTTTCGCCGGCAATCTTACCTTCTACGGAGTCGGGATCTAACCGCTCGAAGTCGTTGTCGTACGACTCGTGCGTTGGCTCTGCACTGAACTGATCAAAATCAGCCATTTCGGATGCACCTACCTATGTCCCAGCAAACAAAAAACCTCAGAATCCTGCGAAAATGACAGTTAATTTGTTTCACTTAAAAGCACTCTGCGAGTTATAAAATTCCGTTACAATAAAGGTTTGTTCTCTACCGTTTGGCACGTTCACTCCTCAATATGGCTGAAGATTTCGCAAATCTCTGAAAAGCATGACGTAATGCAAAAGGGCTGTGCGCCACCAGGGTCAAAGGTCGGCCGGCACTGCCCTTGCGTGCTCGTCATTAATAAAATGGAAGAGCCAAGTTCATTGGGTATGCGCGTAGAAGAGCGGTCCAATCATTTCATTCATTGCACGATCTAAAATATTTCCTAATCCACTGTGTCATACAAAATTAACCCCCATCCAAAATCGCTATTAAACCATGGAGGAATAAAACATGATTAAATCAAACACATTTTTTATTTAGTGTCAAATGATGGATACAAATATATCTGAAATTCCTTGAGAAATCATCTTCTGAATCATGAATTCCAGAAATGTCACTTAAAACTTTGATTGTCCTTTTGTGGCTTACTGGTCAAAACAATTAAAATCAAGAAACCACTAGCAAACAAAATTAACTGTTCAAAAAGACAACATTTCTAAATATCATGCAGTTCCACTTGATCAAATGGAAAAACAAAGTACGAAAACAACGAGCATATCACAGGAAAGAGATTTAGTTTGCAAGTTTTATTGAATTTCACTGGATAGTTCACCGTAACAGAGTATACCCAAATACATAAAATACAAAAAAATCCACATTTGAATTAATACAAATACTGATAACACATACATCATTTTAAATTAAATAGAATTAAAGAGTGAAATTTAACAAGATGTTGCTGTTCAATATACACAGTCAATTCATGATAACAAAGTAACAGGGACCAGGCAAATCACTTTTTTATAACCAAGACTTTGTTATAAAAGGAGTGGAAAGCACAAAGAAAACACAAAAATTAGAAAAACTTGGGCTCTTTAGAATTTGCTCTTTACAACAGTATTTGTTACAACAGTGTTCTTGACTGTATATTAATTTAAAATAATGGGACTGTACAAGTGTTTAAGGAAATGGTGGAAAGCCGTACCTCTTCAAATAGTTGAAATCGCGTCAGTCACAAGTCAGTCACAAGTCATTCAGTCCTAGGTCAACTCACAAGCTTTTCTACAAATGAACTGTGACATACATGTACATTGTTCATGCCACCATTCCTTTGTCACTGTTCATCTCTTTAGGTCTGACCTGATTTGTGAATTAATTTGTGAACTGACTTGAGCTTAGTAACAAACAATTCCAACTCTCCTTGATACATCAACTTTTTGAATGAAAGTAAAACTTTTTCCAATATCTGGCTTATTTCTTCAATGGCCAATTTCTTCGTATATTACAGAGTCCAGCAATGTTTATTCCAAAAATGGTGTCATGGAAAAGAATAGGCAAGTACAGATTTGCAAACTTTCTGTCTCATGTGTACAATTTCTATACATTTTACGCATCAAATGTTCAATTTATAGTTCTTAATACAATTACAAACTAATGTTATCATTCCATCAGTTAAAATAGGCAAATTCCATACTGACCTTCCAGGAATATATTGATTTAATTCATTTTTTCCCATTCATGTAATATCAAGGAAAAGAAATTTGGAAATTGCACAATGGAATACACATCAATGTTATGTTGAGACCAGCTCAAGTACGCTTCCTTCGAGCAAAGACTGTGTTGAAGATTGGAATGGAACTTTTGGCATTCCTGACAATCTTAATGAATATTCAGTTGGATTGTCTTAAAACAAAGCTAAATAGAATATTTAGGTTAGTCACGTGGGTTTTTGTTGAAGTGAGAGTTACTTTATGCTAAACAGCATAAGTTTTTGTTCCACAATCCTTCAACTGAAATAAATTAATTTTATAAGCATACTTTTCAACGTCAATGAAAACTAAGCTAGGAGTAAGGATGGGTACAACACAATCAGGTGAGAACAAAAAATGGATGTGGGTCCTCTTGCGAGGCAAATGAAGGTTTTACACAATATTGACTTCCCAAATTAGAATGAACACTAATACTACCCTTTCTTAGTGCCTGGCTTGACAGCAGTGACAGATTTACACCTTGATTTGGTCCCAATAGGTTGAACGATAATTCATGCATGTCACTATAAGACATGCACAATGCCATTAATTTGGAAAATGGGGGAGGGGGGATTTTAACCCCCCCCCAAAAGTAACATAATCAATAAATTATTGTATGAAAATGAGATTCAAGTGCCGTCTAAAAGCAGAACTAACTGACACAGGTTCAGCACCGATGTCCAAGATATCAGACTCTGCTCTTGGCTTCAATCATACAGAAAAACACAACAGTTACTGTCATTCCAACTCCATTGCATCTCCTAGTCTAATCATCACCTTAGAGTATACTTCAACAACTGATCTTGGCATATGTTTTTGTACTCTTAAAAAAGAAGTAGGTGAGCATGTCAGTAACTTTTTTTTTCCAAGTAAGTGGTCAACATTGGCCACCAACGGTTGTAGCCAAATAGGACATATAAACAAAATACAAAGCCTTTCACAATCATTTGTCTCAATTGTTGGGAGTACAATATTGCTATAGTGTAATATAGCAAATTGAAAACGAGCAAAAATTGCAGGGCCTTCAGGTGATTACTTGTCCAACTCAGTAGTCATATCTGGAAACTGTACATTAATAAAAACTCATTTGTTTCCATCTTAATTTTGACATCTTTGATTTTTTGTAACGAATTGGAAAAACATTTTTGAGACAATTTGGAGAATAAACAGGAAACACAATGGCATGAGGCCTTACAACAAATAAATCAACAGTGAAGGAACATGTATAATTCTACAAAGAGAAAATACAATAAATTATATAAGAAACACCGCATCTAACAGATACATGCTTTCCAGTTTCTAATAACATTGCAGACTGGTTGTAGTTATTGAAGAACAAAGCAATGTATAACACATTTTAAAGCATGGAATATTTCCTTTTTTCCTGTAAGTAATACGACCTATTTCATATGGAAGTATAACATTACCAGCTGGAAGTCCAATACGAGGGATTCACAAAAGCTCTCCTCCAAGAGTTTGCAATGCGTTGGCCAATCACAATGCGCGAAATATGTCAACCTTTTCCAAACGCTCACTGGGTCGAAAGATGTCGTGCATTGTCATTGGCCAACGCATTGCAAACTCTTGGAGGCACGCTATTGTAAAAGCCCCGCATTCTTGTGGACAAAGTTCCTGTGTGATATTACCTAAATGTTACCAGTCACATAGCAAGCACGACTGAAACACCTTTAAATACATTAGATGTATCATTTGAGTTGGGTTAATCCACTTTGTCCAGTTCTTGGGAAAACCAGCATTACATCCTGGGCAAGAAGTCAAGATTTGGCCAGTCAACCATACTGGAAATTCTTTCCATTGTGTTGATGATCATAAATGATCTCTAACACCTATCACAGAGAAGACATAACAGAAATAACAATACCTGCATTACAAGCATGCATCGGAATCCGTAAGCACGCAGACACACACACCTCTGTAACTTCAGTTTAAAACATACTGGCAAGTCACTCAGAAAATCTAAACCACACACCAACAAATTTTCTTTGAACAATACCCTTACACAATGAAATTCAATAATGCATAAATATCTGTGTCACTGCAGACAAACTTAATAAAATAACCTACAAATTTTGTCATGAGACGTCACCTACAACACAACAATTGTACACTTTTGCATGTTATGATTCCAAAGTAAGATTCTCTGAGGTGGGCACACAGATGTTCAGCCCAACAAAGCTTCATTACCCATGATGCCTCACTACCCATGATGCTTCACTCTTCACAAACAATTTTTGGAAGTCATGAACTATGTTCTGCTGTTTTGTAGCATCACTAAAAACTCCCGCTTTTTGATCAACTGCATAGTGGCAACTGATTCATAAGGCTTTACAAGACTGACGAGTTTCAGATCCACCATGCATAACATACTCCAGAAAGCATCTTGTTTTCACAAATGTCAAACTTCTTCTGGTAGAAGTGTTCACAGGTACTGGGTAGCACGTCTGGTTCCACGCAGAACTACTTTGCTCTACTTAAGAAAGTTATGCATAGGGTCTCTCCGATTTATTTGCCTACTTGCGTGCTATTCAGCATGCAAAGCCTCTAGCTGCATTAATAGCACATGGAGGAATGTGCTTTTTTTACCTGGTTACTTATCTGAACAAACATCTGTTCAAAGCTGGTGAATATGAATTTCAGCAGAGCGTGGAGGAAACTGCCACCACAGAACATGGCCAAAATATTACCTCTGCAACTTAAGAGCTGAATATTTATTTTGTCATTTTAAAAACCTAATCAAAAGACTACTAAGCAGGAGGTCGTGGGTTCGAGTCCCACCCGATTAAGCTTGTAGTTTTTTCACAAGCCTTCAGGGGCATGCTCTGAGTACAAAGTGTTAAAATACACGTCAGGCAGGGCAAAAGTCCAAAATTAATTTACATCTCCCCAGCGCAAATCTATCTTTGAAATGACTAATTGAAAGAACACAAACAAAATGAATATGTATTTCAGCTGTAATACAGCAGCCAACATCGGGAAGGTAGATATTGGAGGCACATTTTCAATAATTACTTGACTAATTACGTGATACTTTTAGGTTGTAGAAATCAAAGGGACTGTAACGAGTTAAAGCATTTCCAAAATCTGTGAACATAGAGCTATTAAATTTACACTAAGTTACTTGTTCTTGAGTTCATTAACATATTGAAAGGCCTGCAGGTTATGCCAAGTCAAGCAAAACCCATTGAGGACTTGTCTTTTGAGCATTCAAGCTGGGCAATGGTCTCAACAAACACGGAATGCTTACATCAACGTTCTCTTGAACATTTCACTGTCCTATAATACTACAAAGTTAATGAATATATAAGTGTTATAATATTAGTATGTACAGTAAAATTGGAAGTATATTACAGTCAAGGTCCATTGGTTATGTAATACGTGCCAGCCTCAAGGTAGTCTGGTTCCGGAATCAATGACTATAATTCACTGGAGCATCATGACCAGAGTCCAGCAAGCAAGACGTCAGGTAACTTCATCTTTACCTCAAATTACATTTGTTGTTTTTTGTCCACTACTTGTATTTAGTGAACGCTAAATTTTTAATTTGGGATTCCAAACATTGCTACTCGGTGCACGGCTTTGTCCAAGCCATCAAATACGTGACAAGCTCTGCAAAAGTGAGTTACATATCGCCAGTGCCACTTTTGAGTTAAAGGCCTTTGAAAGAATCTTGTTCAGCATTTTAAACAGTAGGAATCCTCAACGCTTTAAAATCTAAAACAATGTCCATTTTCATCACACCAAACTGAGTGACACATCAAAAACAAAGCGCTCAGTTTCCTCCATCTAATATAATGTAAAACTCAAAAGTGGCTCCAGTGCCTTCTGACTCATTTTTACAGAGCAGGTCACATGTACCGGTACATAACAATTGTATACATCAATGATGAAATAGATATACATGTACTGTGTGTCTATTACTCACATAACCTGACAAGGAAAACAGCTTCCATTACCAGCTACTGCATCGTGACAACACATTGGAACTTCTTGCTCACTGTACTTCCTCAAGCCCCAAGTTCATTTCTGTGCTGTCTTATAATTCAGGCAGTGCGATAAGTAGAACACAGTCTGTGCTTGTTATGCAGAATTGACAACAGGAATACAAGATTAAGTGTTCCAATGACCACTGAGCCCTCTTACAGAAAATAGGGAATCAAACCTTTTCTTTCCTCCTTTCTGATGAATCAATAAATGTTTTCCAATTCAGAAACTGTGTGACAGTGATACTTCAGGCGTTTTCATCATAGATGATAGTAACACATAATTGCATCCAATGCTTAGAGCAGCACGAGGGTGTTCCAATCAACGTGAGGGGCAGGAGTAAGTTTTTTCTGTGAGACTGGCACATTACACGTAGCCAAAGGATCTGAATCCAGCCCTTTCTTTTATCATATAATAAATAACAACCAGCCTCAGTGTTAATCAAACTTAAAATTTTTCTATCAGTGAAGTTGCAAACTTAAAAAAAAAAGTGACGGCTAATTTTCTTGAACGTCAAGCGGTCCTTTACTTTAAAAAGCAGAAAAAAATACCGAAGACATAAAATATACAGTCAATGTACATCTATATCCTTTGAAGCAGGACAAGAACACAATAAAGTTAGTCTACATGTACATCCTACTGTCTATTCATAAAAACCTGAGACAGTTAAATAGCCATTCCTATTGGTCAATATCCTGTCATATGACCAGTGCTGAATGGTTGATAAACCACCACCCAGCAACAAAAGTGGCCCCTGAACAACTAAATACATATACACTACAATGCACTGGCATCTTTGGGTAACATCACAATTTCAAAATGTATTTATTTAATCAAAGAAGCTTAAGGGTTCCACCAAATGTGGGTGCATTTCAAGGCCCAGAATACTTTGGGCAAGAGAATTATCATGTTTAAAACCACTTTTGAATATCATTGTTATGTAAGACAATTAACAAAAAGCATCTAGTATTTAAACTTCTTGACCAAGCCTCAAAAGTTGTAAAGCATAAGTGCAACCAACCTGTTTGATGTCTGTCATAGTTGAAAGTAAATATTTCCAAATACTTGGGAGACATTTTGTGTTACACTTTTCAACATTAGGGAGACATCGGTCATTAGGGAACATTTCAATGTCTCCCTAATGCTCCAACTACCAAAAGGAGAAAAATTTTTACCGTCCACATTTTGAGAGATGATAGATTAGGGTCTGAAAGGAAAACGTGCAAAGTTTGGTTAAGATCGGATTAGGGAATATTGAATTATGGGATGGTAGAGTTTGAAAAAATTTTGTGCGCGTTCCTATGGGAACGTCTCCCAAGTGAACCATTTTCAGTAAATGAAAATTATCGAAATTATCAAAGTCAGTCTTTTTTTAAATTTACAACTGTCAGGTTATATTCGGTGGCATATCCATGTACAGTGTTGTGTTTGCTAATATTAGGAAAAAAGAATTTCAGATGTTGATAATTTTTATACTAGGTTTTGTTTTTCTTGAACAATCTCCTAGATTACCGATGGTAGTAACGGCCTTTTCATGTCATTTAAATCATCTTAATGTACACTGTGTACAGAAGAGGGGAAACAAACACACAAAGTGGAAAAGTAGAGAAGTTTACATACAAAACTTTCAGAGTTTTTGCTGAACTGTATGAAAACATATACATATGAATGGCCCTGATGCATATCATCTACTTTTACTGATAAAAGCTGATAATGACCCCAACCAAAGACGAGGGTCATTTTCACAGCTTTGACGGCCAAGCCGATCTGAAACAAGCTTGTTTATAACTGGCCAAACGCATATTTATTACCTTATTAAATATTCAAAGTTAACTCAAGAGAGTAGCATTCACTTTACTGCTGAAAAAAAAAATCTGTGATCAGGCTCTTAAACAAATTCAACTTCAGAGTTCAGAAGACCTTTCTGGATTCACAGTTGTTGAATCAAAAACAGTTTTTCAAACTCGTCATTAGAAGGATTGTTATTTCCATTTGACAATTTTCCCATTCAGTTTTAGTCTATAAATGTGTATAATTTATTTTTACTCCACAAGACAATTTTCCTTTAAGGTAGCAGTCAAATATCATGGAAGATACTATTACTTCACTGAGACAGCAAGACAATACCGCACCAGAAGAACTAGGTTGTTTTTATCACATAAGACAAGGGCCTTGTGTGCCAACATGTCTATCGTTGTTCCAACTGCATTCACTCACAGTGCATGCAGCTTGATTGAAAATGTTCAGCGACATCACTTCTTTGATGCCGACCATCACAAGCAGTTCACATGCACTGAACGATTGGAAAGTTCTTCTCAGTTACGGGCACAAGTTTGATAGGTCATTACCTTCCTGTCTTAATCAGCCTTCAAAAATTCTCACTGCATGTGGCTGTTATTACATGTTCATTTGCTAATAGTTGACAACCCATTTGAGCCATCTTCACAACTCAAGGTTCTGTACTGAGGGGTTCAGGGCTCCATCCTTGTAGAAGTCCATGACGTGATAGCCTCATTGACAGGAACTATGGCTAATGAGCCATTTTATTTCAGAATGGCAAGAGAAAAAGCCAAATTTCTACAGATATGGATATGCTGCTACGACCAAGAAAACCAAACAAAAGACACTACTTCAGGCTGGAGTATCTACGAACACCAAGATTCCGGCTGGATGGACTCCATGTGCATACATCAGAAGGGATTCTAGTCCTCCACAAGTGGAGGTTGGTCGGTCCATTCCCTTGGTGGGGGTTTAGGCAGCTTGGACAATTTACAGCTCAACAAGTCACCCACCTCACTTATGATTTCCAGAGCCTACAAACAAAGAGGAGCAATTCAAATTTACAGTTTTGCATATTCCTCGTTTCTCTCCCTTAAGACGAAATAGTTCTTCCGCTTATGGAAGTGGCAAAAATTAAAAAACAAAACAAAACACCAAGCACAAGGGTTGCAGTCGAGTTGTAGACAAGTTATCTAGTCTCAAGCCAAGTCAAAGGCTATTTAAATAAACAATGAATTTGTTTTGTTATGATGGACACGACTGTAAGCCTGAGGGTTCTGGCAATCGGGTCAAACGTAGCTGTATGGAAACACGCTGGATAATGTGCGACCTCGGCCATGTCTCAAATGGGAGTTGTCATCTATGGATAAAGATTCTTACATGAATGACCCAAGGGCAACAGCCACAGCCAAAATATACATGTACCTGGCTGGGACTTACTCTTGTCATCACTCAGTGTATAACATTGAAGCTACAAATGAAGCAATGCAAAACCAATGGTAGAATCCAAAACTTTCTGGCTTTCACATTTCCCGTCATGCAGACTTTACCCCCTGATTTTCTTACGAGAGGTTTAACTCTGGTACCTTATCCAGCATTTCCTTGGTGTGGCTTGCTGATAGACAGATTCTTGCCCTGCTCTCAACCAGTGGCGTAGCAGGAAATACGCAGACAACGATACCAAGACCACGCTTACGGCACATTCGGCTGAATGCCCTAAACAAAAGCAACAAGAAGAGATTCGTATAGCAAACCATGTAGGCATGGATGATGGTCACATTAGCTGATGACAATATCCACTCATTTGCAATCAAATTGCCATTGATTTGTGTCAACGGATAGGGGAAGAAGGGTCAAGGACAACTTGTAAGAAAAAAGAACAAGGAAGTAGATATGCTAAGAGACTTTGAGGATGCTTGCTGCTGGTCTCTTGTTAATCAAAGCACAACTCTTACATTAAACCCTCTCTTACAAAAATCAGGACCCAACTGCACAGCACTGCTTAATATAGCATAAAATGTTCTATTTACTATTTTTTTGATGTGCTGAAATTAAATAAGACAATTAGAATGGCTGATTAGTAACTGTTTCCAACATTCATGTTTACATTTTACATTACATGTATATGGCATAAGGAATGTTCTCTTGAAAACTACATCCAATCATCAAATTTAATCATTTCCATTCTCTGTGACTAAGAATTAGTCAAATTTTACTTCATTTTTATTTCGGAAGCATTTTTACTGTAGACCAGATTTACAGGCTTTAATTTGAGGCTGAAAAATCAAGTGTTTGCAACACAGGTTTCTTTTACAATATCCAGTGGCAAAATCTGAGAGTCATACACATGCTCATGGGAAGTGGTTACAGCCGCTAGCTAGTGGCTTCCATAAGCAGCTGTGTTATCAACAGCCACAGCCCTAAGTCTTGAGCACAGCCAAACACTCATGAGTAGGCAACACAGTGCCTGCAATGATTCCTTCTCATGCTGTACAAAGCCACTAGGTTTTGAAGTCCACTCATTCCAGACCTAACCCTAGGCATCACACTTCACACATTGATAAGATCTACTCACGGTACTTTGGCTGGCACACAAATCACAATCGGAATGACAGGTGAGTCCTGGTTGCCATAAAATATGAACCCCATCTCTCGCAGATGATGGCGAAAATACTGGGTATTCCAAGCCAGACGACTAATGCGATTCGATCCTTTGAAGAAAAAAAGCGACAAACATTCTCTCAAAAGATTGACAACACTGAAACTGTACAAGTACTCAAGAACATCTACAAACAACAAAAAAACCCTGTTCTTTGTTTGTGCTCCAGAACATGGGACTGAAGATTTCAAAACAAGTGGTTGTAATAAATAACATGTTTTAAAACAGATATGAAATTTACTATGCACTTGACAGTACTGTTCATAATATTAACTCAAATTTAGGTAAAGGTTTGATTTCAGAAACAGGTTTCAAACTTTTACAACACCTTTGTGAAATATTGACTATCTGCGTCAAACAAGTTTTATTGTCACTTGGAATACCGTTGAAATCATAGAAAGATGATGCAAATGTCAAGTTTGGGAAACTAAATCTGTCTTGCCATGCCTTGTGTAAACATCTGCCAACATTTCATAAGAGACATTTCCAATGTGCAGAACCTTGACGTTCCTGACAGACTCAAGGTTGTACAAACTACCTGCTACATGTACGTTCAATATCTTGACCACACTGAATGTGCAAAAAACATCATAATCCAACTTGAAGAATCTAAAATCAGTAAATTGTTCACAAAAATGTGAATATGCATCAGATATTCTAAGTATAAAATGTTGGGTGGCAAATGACTTCCTGTTCCATCGTATCTAACATTGAGAGTCCAGTTTACAAAAATTTCCCACTGAAAAAAAGATGGGGTGTTTAGAATCTTACCAATGCTTGTGCCATCTTCTCCCATGATGGTTCGCATACTGGCTATGACTTGTTGTACTACGGGGGGAGCCATAGGGGATCCATAGGCGGCACTATGAGACTTGGATCTAATCCAAGCTATCAAATCCTGCAAAATAGAGCAATTCAGGTATAAAGATCGACTGAGGACTCCGCCTCACATCATGCGCTAAGAGGACATGCGATTTCCTCTGAGCAGTGCTGTAACAGAGTCCATCAAGTCCTTTCACAAGTCCAGTCTCAAGTCCTTTTTCAAGTCCAGTCAAAAGATGAA